>CM049807.1:7979295-8311541 GCA_027422405.1 Ptychobarbus kaznakovi | reverse complement strand
TTTTTATTGGTGAAGTGTAAGTTTTATTAAAATGAACCACTGGTCTAACATAGTAGATGCATTTAGATAATGATAACCACAGTTATAGAATCTCAATACCATGGTAAAAATGTATCTGTTTCTAGGTATTTTTATGAAAAACAATAGTCTAAATACATTTAGTATAAATGCACAAACGCTATTGCTTAAACACAAAAACACCGTAATTATATTCCCTTACTGATTACCAGATTTCTGCCAAAATATTATGGTGCAGTTAATGTTACTTAAGTAAATCCATGTTAAATGATGCTGATTGTAGATTGAAAAGCTTTCTGACTGTATTGTTGCACACAGTGTTTCTCCTGTTTGTCAGCATTATTTCATCTGACTGTAAACTAGTTTTAAGAGTCAGCAAAAATCCTGTTAGTTAATACATTTTTAAATACATAGTTTAGGACCTTTACAGTATTTCAACAATAGAAAAGTATCATGGGAAAATGCATGTTCTTCCTTATTCAATGCCTAATATAACTTTACTAACGTTCTCAAGATTAAGATCTCACTAAGATGTCTACAAGGAAGTTTTTCCTTATAAGTAATAAGTGCGTGATGGTTCAATAAAAATGCTTCGAGATGTTTGTTTTGTGTGGGTCTTTAACTGATTTTCTTTATCTCTGTCCTGCCAGGAAGCCTTGGGCTCAGGTGAGAAAGCAGTTCTTCAGCTCTGGAGTGAACAAGCGCTCACTAGACTGCATTGAAAAAGCGGCCTTCTTTGTAACACTAGATGATCAGGAAGAAGGCATGATGGGGGAAGATCCCTCCGTGAACTTGGACCGCTATGCCAAATCCCTCCTTCATGGAAAATGCTATGACAGGTGGGAGACCAGAATAACGTGTTTGTACTGAGAAACTTTGCATGTCTAGGACATTGCTTCACTTCTTTCCTCCGTCCCTCAGGTGGTTTGATAAGTCATTTTCTATCGTGGTGTATAAGAATGGAAAGAATGGGCTAAATGCAGAACATTCTTGGGCTGATGCTCCTATAGTGGCCCACCTGTGGGAGGTAAGTGTGGGTGTCTCCGAGCATTAATTGACTTGGCATTCATCATACATCAAATGTCATGGTTCAAGTTTCAGTATTAGTCAACAACCCACTGTCTGTGTCCTTTTTAAACATTTACAATGCTGATTTTAGAATATGCAGTTAAAGTGTCTGTGGGTGTTCTGATTGGACAAAGACCACTTTGAAGTCCTCCACAGCAGCTTTCTGCAGAAGAAATTCCATTCACGCCTCCACACATACAAAACATGTGCATCAAATGTGTGATGTTCTTTAATGTGTGTTTACAATCTTGTTTGGGCTGAATGTTTTTCAGATTGTATATTTCACTCTCCTAGTTTACCCTGGCCACAGACGCATTTCATTTGGGTTACACAGCGGATGGGAACTGCAAGGGAGAGATTGAGCGCTCCTTACCACCGCCTCAACGCTTGAGTTGGGACATACCACCGGAGGCAAGATTAAAAGCTTTCTCTTTTCTCAATGTACGCTTTCTGTGTTCCTCATCAAACCTTGGCATATAACTGATGTCATGTCACACATCAGGTTCTTCATGCAATCTGCAAAACATCTAAGAGGTGGATTGCAAACCATGCATGTACCCACAAACACAAAAACATCTTCCTTCTCCTCCCTCAACTTTCATGATATTTTGAAGATTCATTGACAGATTTGATGCTATTCAACAACAACGTGTGTCTGGTTAAGGATAATAACATGAACATAACAACTCTAGTTCCTTATCCTTATTAGTTCTAGGTTTGAATTTCTAAAGCTGCAAAACAGTACTGAATGTTTTCAGAGAATGATCGTTTATCCTTTTGATATTTCATAAAAACAAAATCACAAAAATCTAACCTTTCAGCAAGTAAAACAAATCAAAGTGGGGGAGGGGGTCACTTTATGAAATAAATGTTTATCTCTAATACATGTTGGCCACAACTATTGGCACCCCTATTATGAGTAAACATATATATATATATATATATTATATATTTCTAATTAATCACACATTTTTCTAAAATGTATTGCGATTAATCCCACCTAACATTAAAGTTTTTAAATATTATTTTATATTGGAACAATTTCACATTCAATCTTCAAATGTACAATGTAGATTTACATTTTTTTCATTTAGCAGATGCTTTTATCCAAAGCGACTTACAATTGAGGAATACAATAAGCGATACATTATAAAGAGGCAAACAGTCACAGAAAGTGCTCGTCATACAACATTTCAGGCATTGTTCAGTGCAAAACTAGCTAGACGGGGAGAGGTTAAGGAAAGAGAGCAAAGGGTTTTTTTTAATGAAGAAGGAGCAGAAGTCAAGTGAAGACGGAAGAGATGAGTTTTCAGGTGTCGCTTGAAGGTTGACAGGGATCCAGCATTCCGGATAGGGGTGCCAAGTTAATTCCACCAGCCAGGAACGGTGAATGAAAACGTTCTGGAAAGGGATTTTGTGCCTCTCTGTGACGAGGTGTCGCTCGCAGATCTCAGACTTCTTGAGGGGATGTAGATTGTCATAAGTGAGTGGAAGTAGGAGGGTGCTGAGCCTGTGGCTGTTCTATGCAAGCATCAGTGTCTTGAACTAGCCAGTGCAGGGAGACAAAGAGAGGTGTGACATGGGCCCTTTTGGGTTCGCTGAAGACCAATCGTGCTGCAGCATTCTGAAAGGTTTGATTGTGCATGCTGGAAGTCCAGCTAGAAGAGCGTTGCAGTAGTCCAGTCTAGAAATGACAAGTGCCTGGAAAAGAAGTTGTGCTGCATGCAGTGTAATGAAGGGCCTGATCTTTCTGATGTTGTTCAATGCAAACCGGCAAGATCGAGCAGTTTTTGCAATGGGGTCTTTGAAAGTGAACTAGTCATTGAAAATTACCCCAAGATTTCTGACTGAGCTTGATGGGGTAATTGTTGATGAATCTATCTGGATGGTAAAATCATGCTGTAGAGTTGGAGTGGCAGGGAAGACAAGAAGCTCAGTCTTTGCCAGGTTGAGCTGTAGGTGATGTTCTTTCATCCATGCCGAGATGTCCGCCAGGCAGTCTGAGATTCTGAGATGTACAAACAACATAAAGACAGTATATTTTTAATATTTCTTTTTTATGATTGAAGTCCAGCATCACTGATATCAACACTATTGATATCTCTATAAAATAGTTTTTCCCCTGAATATTTAACCATTGACTGTAGCCATTCAGCATTACAGTATAATTGAGAGTGATCAATTTGAACATTTATTGGACTTAACTTCTAATTTAAGTGAACTTAAAACAATCTTCACACAAATCCATTATAAAAAATATGGCATATTTAGCTACCTGTGCCCTTCAGCAGGAATATACAGAAAATGAATAGTTTTCAAACACTGTATTCTAAATTAAATATAGATATAAACCCCTTAAAGCTATAAAAGTTATTGATTTGCTCTTTTTTTATTTTGTTCTCACAGCAGCTGGTTATTAAGTTTTTTGCATGCTGTTTCTTTAAAAGCTGCTGCTGCATGACACGGATCTGACACGCATCTTATTTTCTCACAACTCTCTTTATCTTTTCTGACCCACTTCAGGTCTTAAAGTCTCTACTAATGAGCGGACGAGTTGAATCGGGTGATGAGGGAGACCATGCTGGGGTGCCTCAGGACAGTTTTGAACACCATTAACTTGACGGCATAACTAGGACATTGCATGCACGTAGTTTCTTTGGCTGTTTGATATGAAATGATACAAACTACAGGCGTGCCGACACCTTTGTGCATGTATTTGAAGAGCGCGTGCTACAAGCACAGTACAGCACCGTAAAAATTTATCTCCTGCATTAACGTGCTAATTTTGACACCACTATACATATATATAAATATATATATTTAGCACACCTGGTTGACTACGAACATGACATTTCCCAGCCATGACTTTATGAGGTAGCACAAAAGCCAGAATTCCCTTAATCATCCATTACAATGAGAAAAACCAATAATATAGTTCTGATGTTGAGTGAAAGATTGTTGAACTTCACTAAGTATAAAGTGGCTGTAAGAAAATAGCTAAAGTGCTGAAAATTCACATGTCCACCATTAAGGCAAGAAGTTCCAATAGGAACAGGAAGGAAGAGGACAAGCAAGGCATGTTTATTTTATAGAATTTCTAGGACTTTGACGCATAGAGTAATGTGGAGGACTTTGTTAGGGTGACCAGAGAAACACTCTTTTTTCCCACACATGTCCTGGTCAGGATTTCTAAATGTTTGCATTTTGGCTTTGTTTTCCTATTGATGTGCTCTCTACAGTCCCTATACATTAAATGTATGTGTTTTTGCATTGCTTAACCGTTCTCTGTAGACCCCACCTTCTTGCACACTACGATTGGTCAATTATGTGCAATGCCTGCATGATAATGGTCAAACTTCTTTCCCTTCTTTCCAGTCATTAACTTTAGCCAAAATGAAAACAATCGGATAACAATGTCAACACCTGGTTACTTTAGGCAATTTAATAATCCGAAGGAATCAAAAAAAAAAAAAACGAAATATAAGTTGTTAATTAAAAAAAAATAATATAAATAAATTGGCAAACAACAAGAAAATATTGCATGAACTCATTTAAATGAGTTTAACATGCAACATTTAAATAGTTTTATATTTTAATAAAGCATTTTTAACTTTTTATGTCTGTTAATGAATTATTATTAACTAGTAATTCATGTATTTATTAATTGAATGTTTAGTTATTAGTTTCAATTTTTTTTCTTAATGCATTTAATTAGTTTCTTAATTTTATTATAAATTGGTATTCCTAGTGTACAATAGAGTGATAAAGCTTTTATAAATATTTGTTTAATGCAGTGCAGCACGTAAGAGTTACACAACTTTTTTGTGAACAGAAGTGTCATCTGATGTTCCTGTATTGAAGGGAAACCTTTATATGAGTTTCATATCTTCAAGGTTCAGTAATGTTGCACTGGCTCATGTATGTATGCAGGTCGTTTGCCTTTTTATTTAGAAATGTAATCATTAATCTTTCTGTATTTTTTATCGTTTTTATAATAGCTATATAAGTATTACTGTAGCAATATTTAACAAAACTCTGTATGGCACTTTGTCACTTCACTGTGGTGTACTTGGAAGGTCTGAAAATGTGTCCATTCAATCAGGGATTTTCCCTGCAGCCTCTTTTTATGGTTGGCAGTTAACTTGCAAATCAGCTCTGTGTGTGTGTGTGTGTGTGTGTGTGTGTGTGTGTGTGTGTGTGTGTGTGTGTGTGTGTGTGTGTGTGTGTGTGTGTGTGTGTGTGTGTGTGTGTGTGTGTGTGTGGTGTGTGTGTGTGTGTGTGGGTGTGTGTGTGTGTGTGTGTTGTGTGTGTGTGTGTTGTTGTTGTGTGTGTGTGTGTGTGTGTTGGTGTGTGTGTGTGTGTGTGTTTGAGAACACAACTTCCTTCTGTGCATTCATATCAATGGAAGCATGAATTGTATTTTACATTATATTATTAGGGATGTGCCTAGTGGCCAGCACGCAAGTTCTTTTTACACAGTGAAAAATATCTGTAACAATTCACTTGAAGTCTTTGTTGTAACACATTATTGAAGTATTCTTAAAGGGATACTCCACCCCAAAATGAAACTTTCTCATGTCGCTCCAAACACAAACAACATTCAGCAGTGTTCTCTGAGAACCCAAACCAATCACAGGCGTACTGATCTCCTCTCTCTGCTGTCTTTTCTGTAGGTTCAGACGCAGGTGTCCGAGTCTCTCGCTGTTGCACAAGCACTGGCTGATGATGTGGACTGTCATGTCTTTCCCTTCAGAGAATTTGGGAAAGGCAGCATAAAGAAAATGAAAATGAGCCCAGATTCCTTTGTGCAGCTGTCCCTGCAGCTGGCCTACTATCGGGTACTTAGCATCTTCATCATCCTGACAAAGTGAATGCATTGATAATGATAAGTATGCGTGAGAAAAGTCCCACATATTGAAGGTCAACATTCTTAATAGGCCATTTTTTTGCCCTGGGAAGGGACTTTCTCTTATTTGTCTCATTTGTTGCGTTTGTACTCTCATTCTGCTTGCAGTGAAGTTCCAATTAATATAATGTAAATAACAGGAAGTTCACGGTCTCATTTGCTCTTTGACTTTTAGGACCGAGGGACTTTCTGCCTGACGTACGAAGCCTCCATGACTCGTTTGTTTCGCGAGGGTCGCACTGAGACCGTCCGATCCTGTTCCAGTGAAAGTTGTGCCTTTGTCCTTGCACTGGAAGCAGAAGAGGTTAAGTCAATACTTTAAATTCTTTCAAGTCCTTCCTTCTACCTTTTGGGGACTTTTTCAAGAAGGAACTAGTGAAACCCTATCAGCAGTGTACATTTCACATAGATTTTTATCAAAATGCCTCCGTTGACTGGAGCTTGCTGTAAATAAAAAGATTCTTCTCTTTCCGTCTCGGTTACTGACAGCAATTCGCCGAGGAATCAGTCATCAGTGTGTTAGTTCAAAAATAAAAATATGACTGTTGAATAAATAGACATTTAAACTGTTTATTTCATCTTTAAAATGTAGTTAAATGTAATGAATTAAAAATAAATAAACAAAGCACTTTTCAAGTGGTCAAATAAAAAGACCTGTTTTATGTTGATTGGCTAATTGATAAAGGAAATTATTTGCCAAAATAATAAAGAAAAGCTATTTAAATTGATAATGCTATTTGTAAATACTTTATAAAAACGCTATTTAAAGTTTGCATGCCAAAATTATTTATTATTTTCTTATTTATTGTATAATTAAATTACATTTTTAAACCTTTATTATTTTATTAAAGAATAAAAAAATGGTCTGTTTGTTTCTATTTTTTATTTGAATAAAGAATCTTCCCAAGAAGACCATTAGACAGCTGCAGCTCATGCAGAACACTGCTGCCAGGATAATTATTAGAACCAGAAAATCTGAGCATATCACACCAGTCCTCAGGTCCTTACACTGACTTCCCGTTACATTTAGGATTGATTTTAAAGTACTTTTACTCGTTTATAAATCACTCAATGGCCTAGGACTAAATACATTGCAGATACCTAACAGACCACTCAGATCAGTAGGATCGAGTCACTTAGAAATACCAAGGGTTCACACAAAACAAGGGGAGTCTGATTTTAGCTATTTTGCCGCCTGCAGTTGGAATCAGCTTCCAGAAGAGATCAGATGTGCTAAAACATTAGCCACATTTAAATCCAGACTCAAAACTCATCTGTTTAGCTGTGCATTTGTTGAATGAGCACCGTGCTACGTCCCAACTGACTGCACTGTATTTATTTATAAGCATTTTCTATTCTTAACTGTTTTAAATAATTTTTATATAATTTCCTTGTTTTATTGTTATGATTATTATTTAGTATTCCTTTTTTATTGTTGTGATTATTTATTTTAAATGACTATTTCACTTCCTTCCACTGTGTATGAAATGTGCTATATAAATTGCCTTGCCTCCATAATTACTTTGCACTGTCGTGTAACCTCTCACATGGCAGTTATTTCATTTTGCCTGATTTTTCTTCATAGGACCCATTTTCTCACAGCATTGCCGATCTCTTCAAGCGACTGCAGCTTCCGAGAGACTGCCGAGAAGCATCAGAACCTCTACCGCCTGGCCATGACTGGATCTGGCATCGACAGGCACCTCTTCTGCCTATATGTGGTCTCAAAATACCTGGGGGTAGAGTCTCCCTTCCTTAAAGAGGTTAGTGTTTGTCTGTATTGCGGAGACTGATTCATTTTGTGCAGTCATGGATGAGAGATCATCTTGATAAGCCACCCAAAAAATGTCTTGCATGCTTTTCTTCAAATATCTTTTCTTTGACCACTCCAAAACCACCAGTGGGTCATTAAACACTCCTAAGATTTAGTTTAATAGCATTACAGAATAAAATGAATCAAGCTCTAACTAAACTGGTGCATAAACATTATCTTAGTTGCTGATGTTTGTTTAAAATGTTAATGCGTAAGGGAAATTCTTGTCTAAATGAGTTCTTGTCTAAAAGTTGTTGGTTCATATGTGACTTGCAGGTGTTGTCCGAGCCCTGGCGCCTCTCCACCTCTCAGACCCCTGTGCAACAGATGGAGTTGTTTGATTTGGTCAACCATCCCGAGTTCATCTCACTGGGAGGAGGCTTTGGTCCGGTGAGTAACTGATCAACACACATAAACGGGTAGAAGCGCTCATGAGTTCACTGTGTCCTTGTTTTGTTTCTGTGTAAGGTGGCTGATGATGGCTACGGCGTATCTTACATCATTATGGGCGAGGAAATGATCAACTTCCATGTGTCCTGCAAGCACTCCTGCACAGAGACTGTAAGAGCAAGACAACCCTACATCACTACATGCTCTAATATTGAACAATTAAGAACAATTGTCTACTTCCCTTTTTCATGGAGCTGCATCAATGTCATTTTTAATACACTGCGCATTTCAGATCACGCCATTGTTTTGACTTCCTGTTCTATACAAGTTGAAAAAAATCTCAATATTATAATGTACAGTATATAAAGCAGAAGTGAAGTATAAGAGACGATATAGTGAATTAAAGAAAGAGAGTAATAAATATTTAATAATATAGTTCATATCATTTTCTTATTATATCAAAAATGTCCATAGCTTTGTTTTAAGCATCTTTTATGTTCCGTGCAGAATTTTTTTTAAACTTCCAGCAGCATATTTGTCATTTTTGTTTTGCTATAATAGACCCAGATTGTGTTAACTACATGATAAAATAATGATGTGCTAAAACAATTGAATGTAATTTAACATTACCAGCTAGTTTTGGTTCTCTTTACAACATTTTGAATAGGAAAGAAATTCTCCTATGTGAGTTCAGTTGATGTTGAGTAGACTTCACTTCCACTATTTATTCTTCTTCTATTTAACAGGCACTTGTCGTCCTGTTTTGAAAGATGAGTGATTTATTTCATAGTGTTTATATTAAACTAAAGTACAGTTAATTTCTTGTTTATAGGACTCTCATAAGTTTGGCTCTCAAATCAGTCAAGCCATGATGGATCTTATGACTCTACTCGACCCAGACTTCAAGGAAGCCACAAAAGTCCACCCTGACAAACAGTCATAAATACTGCTGCGCGTTTGTATGAAGATGGGTTTAGATTTAATTCTCTTATGTTTGTTGGGTTTGTAATATTGTGGATCTATCCCAGTGTCAATACTGAAAATATACTGTAAAATATACTGAAAATAATTAGTAGAGTTTCTGGTTTTGCTAATTGCTGCTGGAGCAGTTTAGCTGTATATCTGTCATAAATCACTGAAACGTGTGTCCTGAGGAATTACATCTGTCTGTCTGATAGACAGCTCTGTGAACAGCAAAAAGGTGTCATGCCTTTGTGTGTGTCCATGTTTGCTGACATCTGTTGTTGTGTGGTTATGAAGATAGGCTGTGTGATTACACCATTAGTCTGGTGGAAGTTAGCAAAAAAACTTTAACGGCATCTTTAATACTAATGTGTTTTTTTCTGGTGCTACAGATGAAAATGTTTTTCTCCCCTAAAATCTATATTGCACCCATTAAAAACAGTTATGATTTGAAGTGATTTTGTTTTGTTGTATTCAATGTCAGAAAAAAAAACAATTAGCAAAAATTGTACCATTACGGTATGGGACATCATTCTTATCTACCCCTAAAAGGAGCATATAAGTACCGTAGAGTAATGATATGTACCCTTAGGGTAGTACTATCAACCTTTTATAGGTAAATACGTTAGAAAGCTGTTCCTTTAAGAGTGCTGCTCAAGTAACAAGCTGTTGTACCCCTAATGGTACAATTTTTGTTTTATAGAGTGTTATATCGCTCGCTTGTAGTGTCGTTTTTAATGTGTGTTGTTTCACCCTTTTTTTATTAATTTCATTCCTCCATGTTTTAAGATGGTTTGAGAAGTGGATAATAAAAAGCTACCCTTTCACATTCTCATTCAGATCAATGTCCATTGCTTTCCTGACACACGGTCCCCTGAAACTGTGTGGGGCCAAGCTAACCTGACAAATTAAAAACTAAATCTATGTAGTCAGGTTATTTGTGCAGTCTTGAATCTATCAAATCCCTCCGTTCACGGATGCTCAATGAATGTCTTTGTTGAATGAATTCAATCGTCATGAAGACAGATGAACTCTGTTGAAGCCAGGGTTATATGAATATCGATGAATCTGCTTGCTTAGATGTATTATACAGCACAGTAATGTATTATTTGTGGCTTTTGTTTTTTTGATGATATATAAATAAATTATGAGATTGAATGTGCCACTTCTGATACGTAAAATAATTTTACAGAAGAAGTAACGATATTGAAATGTTCTTGTTGTTATATTCCATTATACTGTAATTTGTATCATTTATATTTGTTTTTCAAATGGACTCTTGTATAGGATCATCTCAGGGAAACAAATACATGTTCAAATCACAGTATGACCTTCTTACGGTTCTGTAGAGGACATACAAATATGCTTTTTACTTACAGGTAAATAAGATAAAATAAAAAATATTTTTTATTGCTGTGAAATATTAAATAGTTTTGTTACATCTGTCCAAGTACTTGCGTAGTTACTATATAGTAGCTATATATATATATATATATATAATTAACCATCTGACCTGTTAGGTCGTACTGAAAGCAAAAGAGAAAATGATGGAATGACGCAATGGATCAGAAAAAGGCAAGCCCTGGCACAAAACAAACATGTTGCTTACTTCTGTTACTATGACAACACTTTTCGATGTTCACAAAACCGACCCAAACTTTTCGATATTCACAGTATCACGTGTCTTGTTGCTTAAATGCAACACCCCCTGTTTTATTGGTTATAGAGTGTCCTACAACAAACTGTAGAGGTGAAGGAAGGTGGGGACTTTCTTCACTTGTCCATGAGCGACTGCATATAAACTTGCGGTTGGTCTCTAAACAGAGCTGCACTTCGCAGGTGGAGCCCACGCTTACGTGAGAGCATCGTTCACTGTGTATAAACACCGTGAAATTCCACTGGGTCACTTTCTCTTGCTTCCTGCCTGTTTTTTTAGGGGGATTTTAAACTCATCGCGACACAAGGGGGCTCGTTGCTTGAAGCAGCAAAACCGAAAGTATGCAGCAGAGCAAGACAAGGCGGCGGAAAGGTAAGGCGTGTGTTTGAGAGTGTGCTGTGAGAGGCATGGTTTTCAAACCCCAAAACTCCCGTGGGATTTTATTATTATAAAGTAGCATACGAATTTAATGTTTTTATTTAGTTCTGAAATATTCATACAAAATATGTATTTATTAAATAGCCATTTTGTGTTGTGTCACTTTGCGAAATTTTACAGTCTATGTATGGTGTCGGTATTTAAGTGGCATCTGAGGTGTGCCGTTGTAAAGTATTCCCAGATTTGGTGACGTACCCGTGTGCGAGCCCATGCGGACGTGTTTGGCAGCCCAAAAACTGGGGTTTTGTGTGACGCGAGGGTTGAATCCTGTCATTTTTAGGCAGTAGACATTTCTTCTCTTAAGGAAAGTATCTATGCAATCACATGTCACGGTTCAGCGATTTATTTTTATTCTTTTACTAAATGGGTTTTTCAAATATTGCATGCTTAAATGGCATATAACTTAACAAAATGTATATCCGTTTTTCATATTCAGTTAGTTTTCTGAATGACGAACCACCCGACCCGAGTACATTTCCACGTGAGTGTCTGCGCGGTTCATTCTGTCAAACCGATTGTGAACAGAAAATGAATGAGGTCGCTTCGTGTCGAGTGAACGGGGCTTGAGGCAGTTCTGAGTTCTTCTAACCTTTCTATCCGATCGAAAGTCGACTGACAGATAACACTATCACACAGTCTGTAGAAAAGGCTTACAGTGTGAAATATGTCAATGATAACATTTAAAATAATGGCATGTAGTCTGTTGGCAGGCTATACTAATGTAATAGGCTAGCAACATTAGCAAATAGTTTGTACATTGTCTGCAGATTGTCATAATTGTAACTATTATCTTAATTAAAACATCTTTCACAAACAGCTACATATCTGTCTGTGTTTAAGTGTATAATGCGTGGAAGGTAAGGCAAGCAGGTAGGGACCTGGATCTACATGCAGGGTGTGGCATCATATATATATATATATATATATATGATTAATCGCATCCTAATTAAAAGTTTTTGTTCGCATAATATATGTGTATACTGTGTATATTTATTATGTATATATAAAAACAAACACATGCATGCATATATTTAAGAAAATATGTTGTTTATATAGAATATATATTTATGTATTATATCAAATATAAGAATATGATTATATAAATGTTTAAACATTTATATAAACATGTAGTATTTACAAAAGATATACCGTATGTGTGTGTATTTATATATACATAACAAATATACACATTATATATTTGTATATATATAATAAAAATATATATATGTATATTATACAATATAATATAAATATATAGATTATAATATATATATATATATATATATCTCAATTGAAAAAAATTGACCCTTATGACTGGTTTTGTGGTCCAGGGTCACACACCACACACACACACAGGGGCCCTGGCGATTTCAACCGACTGGCTGAGGTCAGCCTAAAAAGACGCTCAGGACAGTTGACGGGCCACTGCTGCGCGTCGTCACGAAAGCTTATCATTTACTCGTGTTTTTAAGCCTTGCCAATTTAAACAGAGTTTAACATTCAAACGAGTTTAAAACATTCAAACACAAGACGCAGAAAAGCTCAAATGATTACTCGTGCGTCGTGTTCTGTGCAAACGCAGAGAGCCGCGTCACATGGACAGCAACACCGAATTGAGCTATCCTTCGCGTCCTCCTGCACCTGAATGAACAAATACAAATTGCAGTTTAAACATGCAAACAGAAAATGATACAAAATTATGTCAAAATACCCGTCTTGGAGAGTATCCTCGAAAAAACTGTCGGTTATGGTAATAATCAGTAAACAGTTGAGAGAGAAATCGGATGTGCATCATTATATTGGATGCATTGTCTCTTAACATGACCACGCCTAATTTACTAGAGCGTCGGTGTCCTTAATGTTAATCCGAAAGTGAAAGTGAATCATGGTGACCCATACTCGGAATTCGTGCTCTGCATTTAACCCATCCAAAGTACACACACACAGCAGTCAGGGCCAGATTATCCAAAGGGCATTATGGGCACGGGCCCAGGGGCCCATGCACACTTGGGGCCCAAGAGAGGGGAAGAAAAAAAATGTAGTTGTGTCTTTACACAACAGAAATTAAGGTTTAAAAATTGTACCTTTGGGGTACAACAGCTTGTCGCTGGACAGTACCTTAAAAGGACATATTGTACCTTTTTACCTATTATACCCTCAAGGGTACGTATTACACTCTAAGGTACTAATATGTACCTTTAGGGGTAAAAAGGTACAAATATGTCCTTTTAAGGGTACTGCTCCAGCGACAAGCTGTTGTACCCCAAAAGGTACAATTTTAAACCCTTATTTTTCTGTGTGTACGTTAAGTGAAATAACGCGCTTGTTGGCAAACGCTATTTACAGTAACTCTGCCCACCAATGCCCGGTTGACACTCAAGAGTAATAAAAAAAGACAACCATAGGAGCGGCTTCTGTGGTGTAAGCAGTAGAGCGTCAGGCTAACAAACTCTTTTGATGCGATCGACGCTAGATCGAAGCCGCATTTTTCCGAGCTGAGTACAATCATTTTCACTCTATGGGCCTCATTCATAAAACATGAGCAGAACAAACTTTTGTATAAATCGATCATAAAGCCGTTCTGACGTAGACTAAACTTTGCAATTCATGAAAATTTTCTATTTTCAAAATGTTAGTTGGTTAGTATGCCTGCTCCTTGTGTAACCCGATGGCACTGCGTTTTGAAATGACCCATGAAACAGTATTTCCAGTGAAGATGGTAAACAGATTATCTTATACCAAGTTCAAGGGATACCTATATACATGTCCTCTAATATTGGCACCCTGTAAATATGACAAAGGCAGCTGTGAAAATAAATCTGTGTTATCCTTTTTATCTTTATCAAAAAATTCACAAAATTCCAACCTATCATTGAAGTAAAACAATTGAATTGGGGGGAAAATCTCATGATTAAATAAATGCTTCATATTTCATGTTGGCCACAATTATTGGCACCCAATTATTGCAACTCCTTTTCCAGCACAACACTCTAGCTCCTAATAATGCCTGAAGAGTTGGAGAACACCTGATAAGAGATCAGAGACCATTTTCTTCATCAGAATCTCTCAATCCTTCAATTCACAGCTCCATGTTAGTATATCTTCTCTTCAGTTCACTACTCATTTTCTGTAGGGTTCAGTCAGGACAGGGAAGCCATGGTAAAAGAGTCATTTTGTGCCAGTGACCCATTTTTGTGTTTATTTGGATGTTTTTTTGGATTGAGCATGTGGAAGATCCAAACACGCCTATTATAAATTTCTAACAGAGGCAGTCAGTTTTTGATTTTTTATCTGTTGGTATTTGATAAATCCATGATGCCATGCATCTGAACAAGATGTTTGACCTCCAGCAGAAAAACAGGCCACAAAACAGTAAAAACTCAGTATATTTTAACCGTGACATGGGGTCTTTTTTACCCTGTTTGTATAACTCATCTGGTGGGTTTGCTGCCAAAAGCTCTTTTTTCAGTTTCATCTGACCATAGAAGCCAGTGCCATTTAAGTTCCAGTCGTGTCGATAACAGAATATGCTGGAGTTTGTTTTTATGAGCTAGAGAATTCTTGAAACCTCCCAACAACATGTGGTATATAGGGGATGTTTGATTTTTTAGGTTTCTGACCCCAAGACTCACTAATCTCTGCATTCTCCAGCTGTGATCCTTGGAGATCTTTGCTACTCAAACTCTCCTCCTCACTGTGCATTAGACGATATAGACACATCCTCTTTCACAAGATTTTTTCTTCTTTAGTTGATTGGAACCTCTTATTAATTACCCTGATGGTGGAAATGATTTTCAATGTTTTAACTCTTTTCTTACAACCACTTCTATTTGTAACTCAACAATCTTGTTCTTCACATCAGCAATATATTTTTTGTTTTTTCTCATGTGATGGATGATTAAGGAATTTGGCCTTTGTTTTCTCATATTTATAATCCTGTGGAACAGGAAGTCATGGCTGGACAATTTTCATGCTCCTAGTCACCCTGGTGTGCTAAAAAAATTAAAATATAATGGAATATACTTCAGAGATATTTTACTCATAAGAATTTCTAGGGTGCCAATAATTGTGCCAACATTCATTGAGAAAAAAACAGTTATTTCACAATAGATTTTCTCACTTTCAATTGTTTATACTTCAATGATAGTTTGAATTTTGTGAATTTTTTGAGTGAAAGATCAAAAGGATAAACAATGCAGATTTATTTTTCACAGCCGCCTTTGCTCATATTTATCAGGGTGCCAATATTAGTGGAGGACACTGTATATTTTGGATCGTTTGAAAATCTGTATTTTTATTTAAATCGCCATCACACCGCTGAGCACAAACAACGGGGACGCATTCAGAGTTGCATTTGCCTCAGATTTCAAAGGTAAAATTCGCAGTCAACAAAACAAACAAAAGTCAGGCGCTGCTGTTTGTGTTCTGCGGTTACCGGAAACGCGATATTCTGCCGTTCCGAAAGCCAAACATCATATTTTTAAATGTGAACCGGACCCCGGTGGATCGACAAGAAGCAATGACAACAATAAATAAATAAATAAAGCAATAAATGACAACCGTTTAAATAAAAATAAAAATGTATATATTTTTTTACTCATCCTTTTCTTAAAAAATGTTTAAAGGCTGAAATGTAAACTGCAGATCTTAATAAGGTCTTACATTTTATAAAAAAAATCCTGCAGATACCTAGTTATATTATGGTACCATTTGGAATTTATTTATTTTTGAATAAGCCCTTTTTAACTGTCCTCAGTTGTTTTGTCACTAATAAAAAATAGGGCCCCGTACTTTTGTTTGTTGCAAATATACAGACAATGAAATGTAGATGTTTACATTGGCTTGTTGGGGTAATATTGCTGTCATTTGACCACAAAGTTTATTTTCTGAACTAGAATAACTGCAAAAGTTTTATAGTTAATAAAATATAAAAAAATGCATTACATTAATTCAACTTCAATTTCCTTCAATAAAAAGGAAATTGAATAAGACTGTGTAAAAGGTGTGTGGACATGGATTAGTAATCTGGCCCCTTGGTATAAAGGAGAGAAATGCTGGCCCTCGTCACTATCAAAGCTGCCCATCCCTACTATAACCTGCCAGTGTTAAATCCTGTATAAGATAAAGGTGTTTCCAATAAATAGTACACTATATTTTAAAACCTTGATTGTGCACATGTGTGTGTGTGGGGGGCCCGACAAGACATTGTTCCCAGGGGTCTTTGAATTATTCATCCGGGCCTGACAACAGTGAACACACACACCGTGAAGACACACACGGAGCAGTGGGAAGCCATTTATGCTGCGGCGCCCGGGGAGCAGTTGAGGGTTCGGTGCCTTGCTCAAGGGCACCTCAGTCGTGGTATTGAAGGTGGAGAGAGCGCTGTACATTCACTCCCCCCACCGACAATTCCTGCCGGACCGAGACTCGAACCCGACTCTCTAACCATTAGGCCACGACTTCCCAAGCAAATGAAAGGAATCCAAGAAAATGAAGAAAAGAATCACTGATCTTGACTGAATTACTTTGCAGTTTTAACAATAATTAATCCACAGTCAAACCACAACATTATTCAGACACCAGATCAAATTTTTTATATTTTTTAGTAGTGGGTGCAGGACAAAGTTCATTTATGTAAGTGAGTATAGCAAAATAAAGTAAACAGTGACATATTTTACTAAAAAAGATTGTTCACACAGTGGACTACCAGTAAAATTGATAAAAAAATTGGACCAAAAATTATTCAGACACTTTGACCTGAGCATGTTTTGTTTAAGTGTGATTTATTTAATTGCTAATGCGACCTTTTTATGCCACAGACTGAACTAAATTAAGCATTGCTTGGTTATTGGTCAACAGAGTAATAATAGTTCTGTAAATATTGTCATACTAACAGTTGTCTGAATTTTTGGTTGATTTTAATTCATTACATTTCTATCAAAGTTATCTGACATGATCAAGATAAATTTGTTTTGATACAGTTTAACTCGGAGTTCTTGTCATATTTTATTACCATTTTCTAAACTATAGCAAATAAACTTGTCTGAATAAATGTAGGTTTGACTGTATTTCATTTTTACAGTAAAGACTATTTTACATTTAATTATCCGGTACAAAACTTAAACATTGTGTAAATAGCACAAATAAATAAAATAGAACGAACATACAAATTAAACCATTTCAAACAGGGCCCGCGGGTACAACCTGCACCAGGGCCCCGTAAACCCCAGCTACGGCCCTGACAGTGTGTGCATGTATATTTATTATGCATGTTGAAATTCTGATCTTTTTTTCCCCAAGCACATTTTACCAATTCCAAACCACAAAAAGTAAAAAAAAACATGTACGTTTATTTTCATGACAAATGCACAAAATATATATTTTCCATAACGTTTTCCTCTAACCTTGTGAGAAAACAAAAGCCATAAATCTAAACAAGTTTTGTTGTAAAAAGTTTGAGGTTATTGTCTCAAAAATAAGGACATTGAACATTCCAACATGTTCCAGTAGCACCAAAATCTTAAGATGCCATATTCAACATTTTATGATGCTACAGCTTATTATTTTTGGGTTCAAATTTATACTTGTTCTGCCAAAATTTTCACTGGCCATGCCACAAAAAATAAAATAGTTGTTATTATCATTTTTGACCCATGTTTTCTTAATATTTTCTCTAATAAATAACAATTTTACTCTAATTTAAATAACTGTTACATTTTACAGTTCTCAATTCTAATTTCAACACCACACCAAACAAATTGCAACAATTGCAACAAATTGCAAGCAACAGCACAAATAAATAAACAGAACAAAATGCAAATGAAATAGTGCTTTAGGTTTTTAGGTTCAAATCAAATCAAATCACTTTTATTGTCACATCACCACAGCACAAGTGCCTTGGTGAGTGAAATTCTTACGAGCGTGCTCCAGACAGTGCAAAAAAAACAAAAACAAAACACAACAATTTACATATGGACAGTACATATTTACAGACTGTACAGAAGACAATGTGCAAAATACACATACATATACTCAGTACACATAGTGTACTATAAAGACATACTTCGTTATCAACTACACATTATACACCGTATGTACACATCTACATTATGTACACTATCTATACATTAAGTAATCTATACATAGTAATAATGTGAAGGTGCAGCAGATTATAAATGTACAGCAGATTGGTTGGCAACAGATAGTTGTGTGCAAAGGTGCAACAGATTATGCATATGCAATGTCGTGGGTGTGCTTTGTATGGTGTCCAGTGATAGCAGATGTGTTAGTGCAGTGTGTGCGTGTAGTCCGGTAGAACTGTGTTAAAGTGCAGTGCATGGCATGTTGTGTGAGTGGGAGTGTGTTGTAGGGTGGGTCATTTCTGACTGTTCATTAGCCTGATAGCCTGAGGGAAAAAGCTGTCCCTCAGTCGGCTAGTGCGGGATCGGATGCTGCGGAGACGTCTCCCTGAGGGCAACAGAGAGAGCAGACTGTGGGACGGGTGGCTGGAGTCTTTGATAATCCTCCGGTTTGTTGGTGTTCAGGTACAGAAATAAATAATCAAATGTAAAATGGCATTGCAATTGGGGGGGTAAACATTAAAGGGCTAGTTCACCCAAAAATGAAAATTCTGTCATCAATTACTCATCCTCATGTCGTTCCAAACTAGAGGTCGACCGATATGGGTTTTTCTCTGGCCAATGCCGATATTTAGAAATCAGGGCAGCCGATGGCCGATATGCTTGCCCGATTTTCTTTCTTTTTTTCCCCTTCATCGCATAAAATCTAAGTCAAGTAATAAGAAGTGAAATATAAAATTGCTTAAATTAAACATTTATTAAACAAAACAAGCCTCTAAAATCAGTGCACTTGTATACATTAAATAAAAAATTATGTATACATTAAATAATAAATACACAACAGGTAATCAAAAACCTACGAAAAAAAGTTTTTTTGTGCACAAAAACTTACATAAATAAATAATATAATAAATAAAATAAACAAGAGTAGTGTTACACAGAAGCACCAGCAAAAAACACAAGCTAATAAAATAACCACACTTTTATTGAAAGAAAATTGGACAGATGATTTATTAATATTAAATATCAATGTATTATTTTTATTCAGTTCTATGCAACAGAATCAGACATAACTGTTGTTGTTTTTGACTAATTATCCGAATAATGTATAGTCCTGCAAACAGGGTTTTTCCTTTCTCTGAGGCGGAGGTGGTACCATCCTGATCATGTGCACACAATGTACCCTTCAACTGCCTGAAACAAACACTTTTTACATGCAATGTATTTTAGGTGTTATAATAATTATATGATTGAAGAAAATGACAATTATAAAGTTATGTTTTATTTTCTCTCACCTAATGTGTTATTGTTATTTGTTTTTAAAATAGCTTAATTAAATGTTTTATTTTTCCTCAGAAATTCTGTGTTGTGTGTCTGGTTATCAAACGAAGGCATAACACATCAATTTTTATTTATATTTACATTATTGAAAATTAAACTTTTTTTGGCAAGCAAAGGGAATTTACTATTAAAATGAAAACATATTAGAAATGTGTGATCATTCCTTAAAAAATCAAGTTTTAATAATTTTAGTAGTAGCCTAGTAGTAGTAGTACTAGTACATTCTGCTGAACAAATATTTCTGCTGCAACGTCCGGAGCAGGGTTTCATAACCCACTTCATAACCAACTTCACTCACCAAGGCACATGTGCTGTGGTGATGTAAAGTGATTTGCTTTGATAAAAAAACAGACTTTTATTTTGACGGACTTAGCTTTTCCAGTGAGCATGAGCGGTAACTGAGCAGTATGATAGAGAGAAATATTGAACGGAGCGTCACGCGGCGCGGTGATGACGGCTGACTCTGAGGTAGTTCTCTCTTCAAAAAGTTATCAGGCAGAGGGGGACATCACAGGGTGATCCGTTGTGCCAGTGGAATGACAATCTGCTTGCCGCACGAGGCAGCGTCACGTGCTGCTTGCAGACGTGCCTGTATATTAATCGGCCTAATTTGCAGCACAATCGGCCGATGCCGATTAATTAATCGGAATAGAGGCCGACCTCTATTCCAAACCCGTAAGACCTTCGTTCATCTTTGGAACACAAATTAAGATATTTTTGAAGATATCTGAGAGCTTTCTGACCCTGCATAGGCATTCAAGGCCCAGAAAGTTAATGACATTGTTAAAATAGCCCATATGTGACATCTGTGGTTCAACCTTATTTTATGAAGCTACGAGAATACATTTTGTGTGCAAAGAAAACAAAGTTAACAACTTTATTCAACACTTTCTTCTCTTCCGTGTCAGTCTCTGCCGCCATTCCTGAGAATATCACGACGCATGTGTGTGTTTTCTGCTGATGCAGGAGTGGCGTTCTGATGTAGAACCCGGATGTTCATAAGATACTACTACGTCGTGGCAGTAATGACTGGTAAATTAGGTGCGGTCACCTAATTAAAAAGACAATGCATACAAAACACAAAATCGCTTGAATGTTTAAATTGGCAAGGCTTAAAAATACATGCAAAATATACATTTCCGTGAGTATGCAGCAGTGTCACGATTGGGCAAGTGGCAAATATGTCAACTGCTGCGAACGTCTTTCACGCTGGCCCTGGTCCATCGGGCAGTCCTTATTGTCGAGCCCTTTGTCAGATCAGTTTGACACTAATCTGTGCTCTAGTGTAAGTACTGTTATGGGCCAGTCTTTTTACTCTAGAAGTATTGGTGTAACTGATCCTGCTTATAGCATTTTGTTTCACACAACTAAACACGCATACGTTTGTCTATACAGATTTTAATTCTCTTTAAAAGTATTTTGATAGTATTTGTTAAAAGTACTTATTTTTTATTCTTAGCTGGTATCTTCAGAAAACTTGGGTATTTGGATACAATTTGGGGTGGCCTAATGGTTAGAGAGTCAGACTCGTAATCCGAAGGTCACGGGTTCGAGTCTTGGGCCGGCAGGAATTGTAGGTGGGGGAGTGAATGTCCAGCGCTCTTTCCACCCTCAATACTACGACAAGGTGCCCTTGAGCAAGGCACCGAACCCACAACTTCTCCCCGGGTGCCGCAGCATAAATGGCTTTCCACTGCTCTGTGTGTGTTCACGGTGTGTGTGTGTGTTCACTGCTGTGTGTGTGTGCTACACATTTTTTAGGTGGCTGCATTAACCAGGATGACATAATAGACACAGTCCATTTCCCTGGATAAAGCAATAAACTTTTTTTATTGAGTCCAATACGGAATGAGCTTTATCAAGGGACAATGCAGACTAATGTATTATTAATACCAAATTATGATGTTGTTTCTGACAGCCCTTGAGAAATGTTGTTGTTATGATATAATGATATGATCCCTCACTGTTGTTGTCTTTTCTTAAATACTTTCTCTTTCGGTCTCTTGTGTGTTCCCTATGTTATTCATCCAGCAAGGCAAAGTGTCGTGGCTTATGGAGCTAAACTCTGATGGTTAACAAAACACCGTAATGAGTGGGAAAGTCTGGATATTGATCACTGTGAGTTATAATCAGTCTTTGCTAATATATTAGTGAAGGTCCTTGGAAGCCTCTCAGTGAGGTGTTGTGTGACTGCAGTTTATTTTTTATTGCACCTTGTTGAAGATAGCCCATGTTAACTGTTTTACGAGAACTAATCTACACACAGTGTTTCCATAAGATTCCATAACATAAGATTCATTATTTCAGATGACAGTTGTCCAGAGGTGGGACTTGATTTTTGTCATTTCTTTCATAGGCAGTTTCATTCATCACCCATGTTTATCATGTCCAGTCCAAGTGTATGGATCGAGACCTTAAGACACATCTGGTGAGTCTATTCTTCATTGTTTTTGCAATTTTCTGCCCATATTACTCCCAAATAAATCTGAGGCTTGTTGCCTTTCATCCTACACTTCGATTAAAGCTAATTTGGGAAAGCATCCTGCAATAATGTGCACATTTTAAGTGTTTTCTAAAAAGTCATAATATTAAGTCATGTTATGGGTCCATAACCGCTAACATCTCACAATATGTAGCTGTGTTATCATTCTTACAACTAAGTGTTTTATTTATTTTTTGACAGTGGGAAAATGTATTTTACTCTTCTGTTAGTAATTCTACACAGAATTTAGTACAATCTAAAAGTGGTTTGGTTAACATAATAATGTGTAAATGTATTTATTATACATCAAAACATTAGAACAATTGGCATTTCTTTTTCTGACTTTGTTGAACATTGTTAATTGAATAAACTAGTGGTTCTCCTGCCAGGACATTTGTGTGAACTTGAGGAGAACTGGCTTCATACAGCTATACAAGTAAAACATTTAAATTAATTGAAAGAGTGAAAAAGTTAGTTCTGAGAAAAGCTTTAGCATCTTTTTTTTGTTTTTGCAGATGCACCTGGGTTGATATTTTAGAGTATAATGTATTTTAATGTGTTACTTAATTGTATATTTAGTAGTATATTAACCTGCCAATGTTTTTATGTCTGCAAGAATGAGAGCTAGGAATGTGGTTGTTAATTAATTTCATAAAGATTCCCTTTAGTTTTCTCTAAGGACACAACATAAAATGATTTTTGACATGTTAATGATTCAGTCTGGCACAGATAAAGCAGCAGGGTTGGTTTAACCAGTTGGCTGCGTAGGTTTGTGATGGGGTCCATCTGTCTGTCGTCTATCTCTTTTGTTACACCAAAATGACAAAACACACTGACCCAAATATTGTGTAAAGAATACTAATTCTTCAGTGGTTTGTGAGACAAAAATGTTCATTAATTGATGCCTCATGTAACACATGATTACTATTTATTTAGTATTTTCAGACATCAAATGTAAAAAACTATTTTTTTTCACATAATTGAGGTTCATCCAAATTTGCATTCTTGTGCCATTTTTCGTAGAAATACTGTCAGCAGTGAGTTCACATTGTAAATTCCTAAAAGAAAAAGTGCAATTCGTTAAAAGAAAAGTGTGAAATGTTGGACACTATGCACTTTTCTTATGGAAGGGGAAGGGAAAAAAAGCTTAGACAATCAATACACTAGACATTATAGTACATAGTGCCTAGTATATGTGCATAGTGTATTGTGCATCACGCTAGTCTTTTGTCCCTTATCTACACTTTTTCATAGCTTTATGAAACATTTGATTCTAATTAGTCAATCGTAATGTTCAGCTCAAATGTTCTGGTGCAATGACCACTAAAGTGTAAAGTGTTGTCTCTGACAAACAGTTTCC
Source organism: Ptychobarbus kaznakovi (assembly GCA_027422405.1). Lineage (NCBI taxonomy): Eukaryota > Metazoa > Chordata > Actinopteri > Cypriniformes > Cyprinidae > Ptychobarbus > Ptychobarbus kaznakovi. Next base: position 8,288,026 of record CM049807.1, on the reverse strand, counting down.
TATAATGTGCTTGATTTATGTCTCTCATGGTTAATGTTCATTTCAACATAAATTAACAATGAACAGTTGTATTTTTATTAACTAGCTATAACAGAGATTAATAAATATTGTTATCAATGTGTCACTTAAGGTTAATGTTAGTTTACCAATGCATGCATTAACCAATGTTAACTAACTTGACCTTATTGTAAAGCGTTACCCTCAAATCAATATTTTATGTATTTGTTAAGTAGCCTTGTAACAATCAGTATAATCTACAATCATTGCTGTAAAAATAAACCAATTTAAGATGATAAAAGATTACACTCTGATCAGTTTTTTTTTAGTTTATTTCCACTTTATTGTACAGTACGTGGCCTTACCTGTACTTACAGTGTACTCGCTTAAGAAAGTGCTGAATAATAAAAGATATCTACATGGGTTAGAGTTAGGTTTAGCGTTACTACCTAGTTATTGTTATTACTATTACTAGTAGTATGTACATGCTTAATAGGACTTTAAAATAAAGTATTACTATTTATTTTATAACTGATTATATATATATTGACTGTACATGATCCCCTAAATATATACATACTGAATCTGCTCTTAAATCCACATAGCATGACCAGTTGTTGGAAGAGCACGTGTTTCAGATTAAGGTGTTCTCACCTGAAACGAAGGTAAGAGCAAAGAACATAAGGTGACTTATTTACTTATTAACTTTATTTACCTTTATGTACTTTTAATATTGTTATTCTTTCTTGTTATCCCAAATGTATTGTACAGAAAAAGACACAACATATATGTGACCCTGGACCACAAAACCAGTCTTAAGTCGCTGGGTTATATTTGTAGCAATAGCCAAAAATACATTGTATGGGTCAAAATTATCAATATTTTTATGCCAAAAATCATTAGGACATTTAGTAAAGATCATGTTCCATGAAGATATTTTGTGAATTTCATACCGTAAATATATAAAAACTTAATTTTTGATTAGTAATATGCATTGCTAAGAACTTCATTTGGACAACATTAACGGCAATTTTCCAATATTTTGATTTCTTTGCACCCTCAGATTCCAGATTTTCAAATAGATTTTAAATTTTGAAAAATTGACCGTTATGACTGTTTGTTTTGGTCCAGGGTCACATATAAGACACTATATATATATAACAGTTTATTAACTTTAGCCACAAAAGTTTATTTCTCCGTCAGTCTATACTTGACAGTCTATGAATTTTAGTTTAAATAACTGAGTTTAATAATTAATAATAGTTATGTTTTGGGTACATTATTTTCTTGACTGTGTTTCCAGGATCATGAGCTTCTATCAGTAATAAATACCCTCTGTTCATACTGGACAAATAATAAGGGGAAGGATAAATTATTAGTTGTAAAATCATTTTAAACCATGCTGGAAAATGTGAGTATGCCGCCTACTCTACCATATTCTGTCATTCTGTTTCAAATATCAAAATGATTCAGTTTTGACTGCATGGTTTCCCTATTTCTGTCTATAGCTAGATGTCGAATTTTGTGCAAATCTCAACTGCACGGATGCTTACACAGTACGCAGCATTGACACAGCCACTTTTGGAGAAATGTATAAGAACTCTTGCAATGGATCAGTATCAGGTATAGACATTTAACCTTTCATCATTTATCCTTTTTCTTTAGTCTTGCCCTTCCTTCATTTATTCATAATATGAACAATGGCCACCATAAATCTCTGGCAAGGCAACACTTATTTGTAGCTGAAGGCATTGAATTAGCCAGAATATTTAATAAACAAACACGCTAAATTACATGAAGTGGTATGTAGCATGTTATAAATAATACATGTTTCAAAATGCTAATTTTTCTCACTTTCTCTATTTTTTCTACTTAGACCTGAAGTGTCCATCAAAGAGTAAGTTATTTGACATTATCTCACTTACAGTATATCCATGATATACCTTTTTGTCTACTCTTTGTAAAAAAGAGTCAGTAAACTGATGAGAAGGAAATCGCTAACTTGTTTAAGCAATAGCTGATTATTTTTCACACGCACACACTCGTGTAACCCCCCACAAGGGTCACACACGTAGGGTCGCGAACCAGGACTCACACACAAGGCGCACGCACTCACACGCACAAGGTCAGGAGAGTGAGGTTTACACACACACACAACACACCCCAAACCTCACTCACGCACTCAACACATCACACTCACGCACAACCCACGCGACGCTCACAACTGGCACACCGTTACGCACGCACTCACACACACGCACGCACGCACGCACACACACACACACACATAAACTGTGATTTTAAAATGTTGTATATAAAATGAAGTATATCATGTTTTGTATCACACAGGCTCACCTTTAACAACGATCAGCCCAACTCCTGAATTCAGTAAGCTTACTCAGTTTCTTATTTCAAATCTCAAACACAGATATTTTAACTGCCATTCATAAATATTAACATTAAAAACATAATTAGTTCATGTACATTCAAATAACTATAACTATTTATAAAATTATTTACACCAAAATTTATGTCAGATCTAACAATTTGAAAGTACATGAATTAAACATCCGCTACTAAATAAACCTAATGATCAAATAGAGACAACAAACAAAGTATCTCGCTTTGACAAGAATGTCTGTTTTTTTTACTTGTTGAAGCAGATGTGAAACTGAAGATAATGAAAGGGAAAAAAGTTTTGCCCGTACTGTATATCCACTTTCTGAGCACATGCGTGGTATTATAGCTGTATTGGTCTTTTGAAGCTAAGCATAATATAATCTGTTTTCTAATTAATCAGGCACAGCATTTTTAACAACGGTCAGTTTAATCACCACAGATCATGAAAGTAAGCAAATTCAATATTGTGTTTCATATTCACATCAGCACAGATTACAGCACAGATACTTTATCAGAGTTTTTGACATCAAACCATGTTTTCTAATGACATAGGCACAACATCTTTAACAACACTGGTCAGCCAAAAAAGCACTGCTCCTAAAAGTAAGGATCCCATTAATCTTCTTGATTTAAGTGCATACTGAGCATTTAATCCTAGTTTTGTTTAACAAAAAAAAGTACAAATTTGATAACAGTTAAAGAAGCCAAAAGAAATGTAACTGGAAATATCCTTAACTTTTGATTATATGGGGACATCAGATTTATACGGCCTACTTTTACTGTTGTTTTTTTAATATGAGTATGCAATATTTTGTAGATTTGACAGCAGATCCATCGGCACATACAGAAACCATCAGTAAGTTTGTCTCTTGTGAGAGCAGCTTCATCTGTAATGAGCATGATACCTTCAGCATACACTCTGTGGTCCCTTTCAGTGCCATCTGATATATTGTGCATTCAGAAAGGTTCGGCAGACCTTACCGAAATGCTGCCCTTTCACTTTTTTTGTTGTTGCTATTTGCACAATTCTCATCTGTTTGTGAAATACTAATCCAAGCAATCATTGAATAATTAAACTCCACATGTATTCTTCATTCTGAAGTCCAGGTATGCAGACTCGTACGTACTGACTTGCTGATGATTAGCAGATGTATACCAGGTTGCACCGAATGAAGTCACCACAGCAGTCACAAATTACTAATTTTACTAAAATAGCCATTTACTAATTACTAATCCTTTTGTGCATAACTACTAATTGTTTTTTTAAACAAAAATCGAATATGATTTCTTTAATCATAATTTCTAACATCACAAGCCATTTTTTTTATTTCAGTGCCATATATGCCACTATATTGTCTTTTAAGTTGACACTGGCTGCTATATCTCATGTTTTTGTGTGTTTTTTCCTTTTATTACAGTTAAAGATGACAATCACTGGGGTAGGCGTCAGATCTGTGGGTCTTTCTGACCAATTATTTTTGCTTTCAAGTCTGGTTGCTTCCTACAAATCTCTATGAAAACTGACATTTTATTTTTGTTTCCCCCAAGCTACCATTAAAACATATTCTGGACTCCTGGTTGTGTCATTCCTGCTGAATATTGTTTTACTCTTCACGGTGTTTCACATGTACAGGAAGGTAAAATTGTCTAAGCATTCATTTGGTTTGTGAGTTTGTATAAAATTAAAACAGGTTATTTTGTGTTTGGATAAGGGGGCGTGGTTTAACTTCAAACTAATTCTTCTGGATAAAATATGAGTCATCTATCCGTAATATTGCTTTCTCCGTGAAAAGCACTTTCGTCTGAGTAAGAAGAGAAATATGCACAGATCAAGCACGGTTTAAAAGTGAAAACAGTCCTAAACAGCTCTAAACAAATTTTCATGGAAGAGGATAACACAGACATTTTTACTGGAGGAAGCGTTGTTATGAATTATGGGTTGGTAATTGTTACAGGTTTTAAAATTTAAATCCTTAATTTGCTCACATGGCAATCTTTTATGGCATTTTTTTAAGTTTTAACTACAAGAATAAGTTTTATATCAGTATGTGATATTTTATTTATGTAATATTTTCAACTTTTGTTAATGAAACCAGTTAAGTCGTCTCTTATGAGGCCTTTTATATACACTATGTGATGGTTTAAATTTTTTTTTTTTTTTATTCAGCCAAAAACATCCACAGAGATTAGAGAAGGTGGGAATCGGATTCAGGTAACACCCTTTTTTGTAGATTTGGGAAAAGGCTTCAAATGAGCAGAATATGCAGGTGCATCTCAATAAATTAGAATTTAGAAATTAGAAAAGTTCATTTATTTCAGTAATTCAACTCAAATTGTGAAACTCGTGTATTAAATAAATTCAATGCACACAGACTGAAGTAGTTTAAGTCTTTGTTCTTTTAATTGTGATGATTTTGGCTCACATTTAACAAAATCCCACCAATTCACTATCTCAACAAATTAGAATATGGTGACATGCCAATCAGCTAATCAACTCAAAACACCTGCAAAGGTTTCCTGAGCCTTCAAAATGGTCTCTCAGTTTGGTTCACTAGGCTACACAATCATGGGGAAGACTGCTGATCTGACAGTTGTCCAGAAGACAATCATTGACACCCTTCACAAGGAGGGTAAGCCACAAACATTCATTGCCAAAGAAGCTGGCTGTTCACAGAGTGCTGTATCCAAGCATGTTAACAGAAAGTTGAGTGGAAGGAAAAAGTGTGGAAGAAAAAGATGCACAACCAACCGAGAGAACCGCAGCCTTATGAGGATTGTCAAGCAAAATCGATTCAAGAATTTGGGTGAACTTCACAAGGAATGGACTGAGGCTGGGGTCAAGGCATCAAGAGCCACCACACACAGACGTGTCAAGGAATTTGGCTACAGTTGTCGTCAGAGGCGTCTTACCTGGGCTAAGGAGAAGAAGAACTGGACTGTTGCCCAGTGGTCCAAAGTCCTCTTTTCAGATGAGAGCAAGTTTTGTATTTCAAAAGTTGGTTAAATGACCATGGTGTTGGTGTGCTTGACTGGCCAGCAAACTCACCAGACCTGAACCCCATAGAGAATCTATGGAGTATTGTCAAGAGGAAAATGAGAAACAAGAGACCAAAAAATGCAGATGAGCTGAAGGTCACTGTCAAAGAAACCTGGGCTTCCATACCACCTCAGCAGTGCCACAAACTGATCACCTCCATGCCACGCCGAATTGAGGCAGTAATTAAAGCAAAAGGAGCCCCTACCAAGAATTGAGTACATATACAGTAAATGAACATACTTTCCAGAAGGCCAACAATTCACTAAATAATTTTTTTTTTTGGTCTTATGAAGTATTCTAATTTATTGAGATGCACCTGTATATGAAACTTTTACTAAAGCTTTTACAGCTGTCTTGGACAATCAGCCATGTATACATCACAAGAATGCTAAAATATTTACATTCTTCTTCTTCCCCCTTTTTCTCTTGCAGCTAATGAATCATCGTAGAACTTCGGTGAGCAGATTATTTTGTCACTCATCTAATTTTGAATCATAGAGTTTCTGTATATATCTGTATACATCTAATCTTTTTTTTTTCTTGTTCAAGTCGGACACCTGTTGACGTATTTCTCCAGCCACATAATCATTCTCCAGTCATCTGTTACTGCATCCACTCTCTATGCATGACCCAGTGCTGTTTTTACATGTCCACACAGCTTGTGTATTTTTCAGTTAGTAATTGTGATTGTCTTGAATGTGCCTCTGTAACTGTTATCCTTCATCTATCAAGTACACCTGTTCATGGTTTTCTGACCCAGAATTATATGGAATTAAATGGTCTCTCTGTCCAGCCCACAGGTTGCGGGATATGTTTTAGGAAATACTTTAAATATGCCATCATTTGCAATAGAAGAAACCCCCTCTTTTTAACACGTTAATTTATTTATCTTTGTATTTATTATCATTGTTTTTATTTGATTACTTACCCATCACTGGTTCTCTTTGTTATGTCTATAATATATTTTTGTTTACACAAATTTACTATAACTAGTACAAAAATTATTGGGGGGGGGGAAATCTGTCCCCTTGAGCATTCAGGTGCTGAATGGTTGTGACAGACAGGGGAACAAAAAGTATTTACAGCCAAGGTACCGCTGCAAAAAAAATCATATATCCTGTTGTTTTCAGGAGTTTATATTATATTTTATTGTATTGTTTATTTTATACAATATCTTACTATGTTTATATTTTGCTATGCTTGTGTGTAAGAGAGGACATGCATAATATGTTTCTGGGTATCTCAGTAAATTTTATGTTATTGATATTTGTGCTTTTGTTAAAAATTTACGATTGTTTTCTGCAAAAAACAGGAAATAATATGATCATGTGTATCTTAGACCTCATTAAATGGCACTAAAAAGTTCTCATTAAAAATCAAACAAACAGATGGACAGTATTTTTTATAATTTTGTGTATTCATTACCAGGAAATTATGTGTTCTTTACTATTAGCACTGTCTGTTTGCTTATGTCCATCAATCCGATTGTAAAACACAGAGATGTTGGGGGTGCATTACAAGTGGAACGCGAGTTACATAATAATATTACTTTTTTCAAGTAACTAGGTAATGCATTACCTAGAAAATATCTGAGTTTTTCAAAAAAGTAACGCTAGTTACTTTTTTCCATTTATTGACTGACAGTGCCTGTGTGAACATAATTTACTGTAGTTCTAATCTACCTCGGCTTACTGTGAATGTGTATTAATTCATCCACTCGCAAAAAACAGATTCAGTATTCATCAAATGAATAAAACAGTGAAATGCAAACTCAGAACAAACATGCAATATTAAACATGTTAAACAACACATCTCATTTTTTAACCAATGTGTTTGCTGCTGACCTTTGATGATCCAGTTCAACCATACTAATGAGCAAAAATTACTTTAGATAAACTGACAATTGTGCTTCATTGATTGTTTTTTATTGCTCAAAAGTGTTGAACCTTCTTTTCTGCGTTCTACTGTACAGACATGATTTACTCGTCCTTCAGTCTGAGAACTTCATTTGAACCAAATTCTTACACTTTTTGTGTGAAAGGGCTTTTAAATGGGCTATAAATAGAACTTATTGTATTAAAAACAAACAATCAAGCCCTATATTTAAAAAGTAACGCGAAAGCATGTAATGCATTACTTTCCATAAAAAGTAACTAAGTAACGTAATTAGTTACTTATTTAGGGAGTAACGCAATATTGTAATGCATTACTTTTAAACGTAACTTTCCCCAACACTGTGCATCAATCCGAGTGTAAAACACAGAGATGTTCGGGCAAGTGGAAAGTGTTTGGCTAACGTTGAATATTGACCTATCGTGCGTCCTGTTGCCAAGCCCCGCCTTGATGTAATGATTGACAGCTAGGGGCGTGCACGGCTCGGAATGCATTTTCAAATCCACAGTGACTTAAGCTATATTCATCGCAGGTATTTAATGAAAATGTAATTGAAACGTCATATATGTAAGCGTCAATGCATTTAAGAACAATAAAAAGACATTTAAATCACCATTTTGCTGCACCTTTGGCTCACACTGTATTTTGAAATTCTCACTGCTACAATTATCAAGCGGCATCACGATGAAAATGTAATCTCAAGTGTCCTAAGTCTAAATGCATTTAGGAAAAACAGCATTTAAATGATCATTTTGATACAGTTTTTGCTTGGACATGTTAAACATATCTAATACATTTGGGCAATTCATTTTCATTTAGCAACTTATAAAGCTTTAAAATATGTTATTAATTTGCATATTAAAACTAGTGTAGAAAATGGCAAATTTTAATTATATAATTGAATTTCATTTTGCACTAAATGTTGCACATATGTATGGGCAAATGTACATTTAAATACAGAAATATATTGCCGTTTTGCATATTGCATTTCAAATTGAATTTTGCTACACATTTGCTTCCATATTTTGAGGAGTGAAGCCGTCGGCCTAAGCAAGGTACTTTTATTTTGACACTTACAAGAAAGGCTCTTCCTCTAACGTCATGTTGAACAGCACATGCTGATATGATTATGGCATATATTTTATTGCATGTCTAAGTCGCTCAGTGAGTATATAATTCTGTAAACAAGCTGTTTGGCTTCATATCCGCGTGTTCTGCATTCGTAAGCGCTTAGTTTATCGTCATACGTTAGCAGTTAGCATGTGCGGTTGCGTCTGTGCACTCCGTGACACTTTGGATAGATAGCTGTTCAGATTACACACTCGAAATTTGAGAGTTATTATCAAATGTGCTGATTTGTGCTGTAGTACCTCGTGTGTAGTCATGGAAACAGACGCGTCTCTCCTCGGCGTTGAACTGGAGCAGGAACAGCAAGAAGAGCTGTATCAACAACTTATGCTGCAGGTAACCGCTTTGACACCATTCAGCTAAATTTATATATATTATGTAAGTATTATATAGGAAATGTATACTGTATTTTCGAAGCAGTGTAATAATACCTTACACTTTAAAAGTCGAGTGTCACCGTAAACACTTGCAAAAATGCACATTTAAAGGGACAATTCACTCGAAGATGAAAATGCTGTCATCATTTTCTCGTCCTTATTTTAGTGCTGTCAAATGATTAATCGCGATTAGTCGCATCCAAAATAAAGTTTTTGTTTACATAATATATGTATGTGTACTGTGTATATTTATTATGAATACATAGATACACATACAGTATATATTTTATAAATATTTCCATGTTTATACATTTATATATTCATATTCTTATATTTTATATTATATATAAATATATTTAATATTTAAACATAATTTTTTTTTAAATATATGCATGCATGTGTTTGCATTTATATATACATAATAAATATATACAGTAAACACATATATTATGTAAACACAAAACGTTATTTTGGATGTGATTAATCACAACTAATCGTTTGAAAGCACTATTGTAACCTGTATTGCTGACTGTCTTTTACAAAACAAAAGTTAATTAGGAGGTTAGAGTTTAGGGACTGACAGACTCGGTCACCATTCACTTTTTTTTGTATGGAAATTAATTAAAATACATTATGCATGAGTTTAACAGTCACTGACTTTCTGCCTAATAACCATTTTCACTAAGAAATGACACTGTAGTCCATATGACTATATATTTTTTCTGATTGTAAAAAGGAAAAGTTTTAGTTTTGGGTGAACTATCCCAGAGAGAAAGGTTATGGATTCTGCAGTCTGATTAATGCACCACACAACGTTTAAAATCTGAACAGATTTTAAAACACTAGGCATCATCACTTGCCGACAGTCACAGAGGAAAAATTGGACATCACACATTAAACTGCTGAGGATTACACACTACCGGACTTTGAAGTAGATCTGATCACAAACTCACACAGAAAAACAGAGTCTATGACCATCATACACTACGCAATTTTCTAATAAATCAGTCAACTTAAATTTGCAGACTGGCTCTATTTTTGCAACTTCTCCTGACTGTAAATCGAGCAAAAATCGTGTAGTGTATTCCAGCCTTAAGCTCACTTTTACATTCTAAACACACAATATTATATTTTTGATTTATCATACATGTATATACTTCTGTTTGTACTTAGTGCATCCACTTTCTATATTTGTACATTTCACTGCTTTACCTTTATGTATTATTGAGTATTTTTCTTATCTCATCACCTCTCTTTTGTTCAAATATTTTTTTGTTTTCCTTTATTATTTTCATTCTTTTCTCACCCTGTATGTTTCATAAATACCTTTGGATAAAGGCATCTAACAAATACACACATACAAATGTATATCCCTGAAGCTGCAACTTAGATTTCATGTCCTGTGGTCACTAAACCCAACTGTTTTATCCAACCTTACAGACCATGGGAAAAGTGCAAAGCGAAAGTCCCCCTTCCAAAGTAATCCGTCCACAACCAGGTTAGTCTGATATTTCACAAACTTTTTCTCAGGACTGGTCAGAACCATTGTATTTTGAGACATTGGTGATGTTTGTGTTTATTAAGTGATTAAACTTTTGTCTGAATTTATCCTCTTGATGCCAGGCATGTGCGTGAAGACCTCAATGCCAGACAAAAAGAAGGTTTTTCTGAATATCTGTCAGTCACAGGCAGTGCCGCCCCCTCCTCATCTGTCCCAGGAAGCGCTCGTGGAACTACTGCAGTCAGAGGACCCGACGAGTTACAGAGTGCCCATGAGTCTCGGCGAGCCGCACACAGAAGTGGACAACAGTGAGAGGATTCACATTTTCAAATTTACTCCATTCTCCTTTTATTATCATTCCCAAAATCCAAACTCAAATGTGTTGTTTTAATGCAAGGCGGAGTCTAATCTGGTTGACACCAACCATAATAAATATAATGATAAGGACACAAGCCATATAATGACTGTCATATATGATAAGGAAGTATCAAATTCAAATATTCTTGAAGTGCATTTAAGATATTATTTTTGCCAGGCTCACAAGGCTGTACTGTGTATGATGTCGTGATCAACGATGAGTTCTTCCAGAAATGTCAGGTATGTGAAAGTACACACTGAAAGTACCTCGGAAATATGTGACTGCATTCATGGCTATCACTGTGTCTGTTTGTACCCAACAGAAAGATACCCTGTTCCAGCAGTTTCTTATCGCAGTATCTTTGGAGGGACTGGAAAACAAATACAGCCTTGAGCTGAGCAGAGGTCAGATTAAATACAGCATATCTGATATGTATTACTCTGGTCAAAAATTATTTTTCATTAAGGGACAATATTTGATGTATTTGCTACTTTTGTGAGGGAAATCTTTATAATAACATTAAATGTATCTGTGTGTTTCTTTTTATTTCAGCTACTTAAATAATAATTTAACCAATTATTTCAATCATCACAATACTAGAGACTGTTACCAATTACATTTTATTTACCATCAACAAAAAAACGTCTTTACACTGAGAGTTGGAACAGAAGCTGCACTTGACATGGCATTTATCTACACAGACTGCTCATGTGTGTGTTTACACAAACATTGTAATGAAAATAGCCGTTAAAAAACAGGAACTCGTTAGAGGGTTAAGCTGCAATATCACGACAAAGTCATTATTGTTGCTTATTGCTCTTGTTATTGCAATAATCATTGCTAGTGTTGATTAATATAAAAAAAATGTTTCAGGATCACCTTTTTATGTGCATCTGTGATTCTCTTAGCTCGGACCCAGCTAAGTCAATCGTTTGTGTTTACCAGATTAGTAGTTTATGCGTAAAAGGGTTGCGGGTGTCGTGAGCCATCTGTTTCTTGACTTTCTCCAGATAAGCCGTTGTTTGTTCTTTAGATTGTTATTTATGGTAAAGTGGTAAGAACCAACAGTCAGGTCCTGTTCTGTAAAACATCCAGATGTTTCCCTCAAATCTCTCCTAGTTGTTAGAAGTCTCCAGATATGGAGACTTAGGGCAGAAAATCGGCAAGCCTGTTATTAACTCATAAATTAACCTTTTACGACCTCCTTATGAATGTGCTGTTTCTCAATCATTTTGTGCGTCTTCTCCCTCGACGAGGCACTACAACATGCATGAAAAGTATTCTTAAACTTGAGAAAATCTTCTGTAAATGTAATGATGCATTTTTATTCATTTCACTTTCATTGTGTCAGCTGTAATAAGTCTAGCTTAACTATGTAGGGACATGTTTCCCCCCTTATCTGTAATTTTGCAGGCATTTTTAATTGCCACCAAGCCACCATTAATTTCTGACCATACTCTGCATGTGTATAGTTCAGAAAATGCCTCTTCCATGCCATGTCCATTGATCCTATCACTTCCTTTTTTTTCAGATGCTAAAATTTTGAAGAACAGGAAGATCATGGGCTCCATAGCAGAACAAAATATTCGTACCAAGAGCAAGCCAGTTATCCAGGAAATTGATTTAAAGTGAGTTCTTCAAAAATGAGTCTCTTTGGAATGATTGGGGTGGTGCTCAATCAGGTTGTGAGAAGAACTACAAATAATACTCATTATCACAGAAGCCTACTAATTGATTGGAATCAGCAGTTTAATTGTTTCAGAAAATTCAGATGTTGTTCAGAATGGAACTACATGTTAACACCAATGTCTATGGTAACATCCTGAACTGTAAAACAGCTATTAAAACAACTTTACTGTTAACAGGAAAAGTTTTGACACTAACAAAAGGTTTTCTAAAAAGCACATGCTGCTTGTGGGACAGCAGAAATACAGCGGTTACCCTGTACACAAACCAGTGCTGTGTCTAGAAATATCACTGTATTGACACAAAGAAAATGTCATCTAAACGTTTCTGAAGACAATCAGTTCCCTTCGAATGCATGTTAAACTTACAGCACATGAAGTAATGGGGCTCGCTACTCTTTGAAAGAGAGAGTGAGAAAGCACAACTGGGATCTGTGCATCAATACTGCGGAAAATTAGTATTTGAGAATTGCTATGGATTGAAAAATCTTAATAAGAAAAATAAACATAATTGTATAAGATGTGTATTTTATTAGTACTGAATTTGCCAAAATAGTGACATTCTGCAAACAGCTGTCAATAGATGGTAAACATTTTGTGATTTCGGTTTCTTCATGAATTTTAAGTATAATTCGTGTAAAATATGTTTTGTTTTTCTGTTTTGTAGATATCTGTATAAACTTTCAAATTTCATCTGACCTTTTAGAAACTAGAATTCTTTTTCCTCCCCTTTCAGATAAAGGATCCACACTCGCTGTATCTTCTTAAGTACTTTTAATTTATTTAATTTTGTAACAGAGCAATCGACAATCAAACCTTTTTGCAACAAGCCTTCTTCAATGAATCATTTTTATGAATCATTTTTAAAGTGGAATGATTGTTTAATAAGGTGACTTGCCTCTGAACCCAACAAGAAAAGACAGATCAGTTTAGCAAAGGAGTGAATTTTGCTCAAAGCAGTTTGTTGCCATTTGCAGCCACCGTGTTTATTTTCCCACCACACTGCCATCTATTCCTGGCAGTAAAATCAACATAGTGGATATGTAATCGCTGGAGTTGGCTTTTATCCACTTGGTGCTCTATCCATTGTGCTGGGTTTTAAGTATCAACACAGATGAGTTTAGTTGAAATTGAGTGAACCGTTCCAACACAGGTATTCATTACAGAGGAGATTAATCAAACCATCATCACGGCCTTGCTGAGTAAATAACAGTTAGGCCTATAGCAAGAAAGGATTGGGAGAAATGGCTTCATGTGTTAAAAATACTCACACAGAATCAGAAAAGTGTGACATGTCTTATTCATGCATTCACATGTATTCATTTTTTTAAATGCTTGTAATTGCCCCTTTAAGACTTCTGAAAAGCAACGTTTTCAGTTATACCTTTCTTACAACAGAAGGCCCTCTGGCAGTGTTCAAACAAGTAGGGTTATACAGCATTGTAACCACATTAATAGTGTTAGTTGACACTAACTGGGTGTGCCTGAAGGAGGGGTGGGATTTCTTCACTTTAATGTTCATTGATTTATTAGTTATTCATCATTGTTGATTAGTGCGTAAGTAGTATATTTACAGTTCGGCCGTTGAAAAATTCAATTATAGATAATTATCTCACATCGCAAGCAGCCTTGTGTGTTTGGTTCTTTAATATTTTGTCTAATAATTATGCTTTTAGCTACCAATAATATTTTTATACTTACTGTTTCACACATTTTACTAAAGTGAAATCGTTTTCACAGAATGCTGCCAAACACACACATGTGTCATGTGATTTGTGAGTGAGTTGTCAGTGTGTGCGGCCCATCTGAGGCTCATTGCTCTTTTCTGCACCTGATCCCATTCTGATTGTTGACCTGCTGAGTAGCTATAACTGGAATTCCTCTAATCACTTTGTTCTCTGTGGACAGGGAATCTGACTCCTTGCCTTCATCAACCAAATGGTATGTTTATTTTTTTTATGCATTTGTAAATTGTTAGTTGTGTCCCTTTCTTGTTTAGTGTTTTGCTGTCACTTATGTTTGACAAAGACTTAGTTTTGTCCCATTTGTTATGCTCAACTTTACCTGCAGCTTAATAATTTATGCCTTTATTGTGCTTCATTAACTCCAGTCCAGAGTTCAGTTTATTAGTGGAGCCGCCAAGTGGAAATGCAGAGCATCTGATCGCTGAGATCCTGCTTCCTGGAGTGGTGAGTAATAAAGGCCTGGTTTTGGACTACGTTCAACTAATGTTAACACAAAGTACGAGATTCTAGGCTTTGCCGTCTTCTTCACTAGATATCTGCTCGCTCTCTTGTTCTGGATTTGGGAGAAGACAGACTAGTGCTGATTGCTCGACCTTCTCTTTTCCACTTGGATATTTTCTTTCCCCTGCTTATTGACCAAGAAAACAGTGTAGCCCAGTTCAATACAAACACACAGGTGAGTTCCTGTCAGGATAGCATACTTTGCCCATTTCAAGTCTTTTTGTATTGTCTTTTTTTAAACGCTACACAATGACCCCTCTTTGACCCATTATATTGGCGCTGGTGTGGATTTGCATTATGTCTCATACAGTCTTTTCCTATTTTCTTTTCAGACGCTCACAGTGACCATGCCAGTAGTGTCTTCATAAAAACGTTTGCAAGGCTATTATTCCATAATAAACTTCATTTTGTATACAGAAAGTGTTATTCGTGTTACTCAATAAGATTTAATCGGTAACTAATTATATAGAGAATATATATAAACAAATTATATAATAATTATACATGTTTTTTTAGAGATACATTTCTGACAATGTCTCTTTTGTTGCACTCTACTTTCTGCCAGGGATTATTAGAGATCTATGTCCTTTAAACAGCAAAGAGAGAAGAAAGACTGTTATGTTAAGAGTTGAAGGACGTTCTGTGCTCTGATGAGTGCAAAGGCTCAATGTTTTGTGCAGTCTCACTGGAAATACAATTGATGTATTTGGGGTTTTTCTTAATCAACTTAGTTGGTGCTTCGATAAAGCCCAATGCAATGTAAATGGAAGCAAACACTGCATGTTCTAGTGAAGTCACATGGGAAAATGTTAGTATTCTTGAAGTATGGCTTGAAACTCAGTCAAGAGAAACTCTATTTTTAAAAAGCTGGAGAATCACTGAACTGGCATTGATTGGAATAAATGTCCACTATGTAATTGTACAAATCTATGAGCAACCTAAACAGACTCTGGAAGGATTATGAACTAAATATTGATTCAAGAAAAATGTTACATAGTCATGGTGTTTCATGTTCACAGAAAGAAAATAAAGTGAGCATTTTAAGACTCAAAGTTATTGTAATCTGCTGGTTAAAGATTTATTTTTACAACAAAATAACTGAATCGCAATCTATCGCAGTCTGTTGTATTGCCATTCATCCAGCAAATGCCAAGTAATTTCCCAACTAGGCAACACTTGTGCAAGCTGAACATGTTGCCCTTGACCTCACTACATATATTAGCAGCTTTTCCATCTACTAGAACTTCAATCAACTATCTGCAGGGTTAGTATTTTGGCTAATTATCTGACTTAAAAAAAACATTATTTTATATTCCTGACCAATACCTATAAGAAATGTTGTCTTAGTCATTACCTTGTTTTACATTGTTGAATAGAAAATATGTCTTCTGGGAAGAATTGTGTCTAAATCCCCTGTGCTATTTTTGTTCCCAACTGTCCCTTTGTTTTTTTTCTATCTCTTTTTCTATCCCTGTGTTTGTTGTGTGAGGTCATTCCCCCTGTCTCCCCTAATCCTTCGGGTGGTCATCTTTCTGTCCCAGGGTTCATTTCTAATCCATCTATAGTCCTCTGCCGTAGCTGCTAACACCCTCCATCTGTCCCTGTCCTCATATAAAAACGAGCCATTGTCCCGCATTACAAAACTCATAAACGGGGACTCTCCTCTCATCCTTTGTGTGCCTGTATTTCATCCACTGTGTGCCCATCCTACTATCACCAAAAGGTAAAAGTATTTTTTGTAACTTCTCAAACAATTGCATTTTCAGTCATGTCTTTCCATCTGGAGAAAAGTAGTTGAATTTTCAGTATAATTCTTGTGTGCAGTTCCAATATGATAATGCAAGTTCCATTACTGTGTTTTAGTGTCCTGTACCAGACTTGTGTGCTTATTTAGGACTCAAAAATGTATGCAATTAAGTAACTAAAGGCAGAACCGTATGTAATTCACCAATGATGGTCATAACCTGCATACATCTTCCTGGCATAATTGCCTGTTGTAGTCTGCACTGATTTGTGTAGCGTCTGATTTTGTCCTAGACCACATGGACTTATGAAACTATGAATAAAATTATTTTTCAGAGCAATAAGAATTTGTTGTAACTCCTATAATCTCCCCCTGCATCCTTGGCTAAAATTAACCCACCATTCTGTGGATAATGTCACTATGACCTATAACTTTACATGCCTCTCAAACGCCTATAAAATTGTTTCAAATAGCAGTTATGATATGACACTGATGTGAATGATGAGGCAGAGGGAAATTAATCTGACAGCAGAATATTAATTCCTGCAATTAAATCCAGAAGTTCCAGTTAGGGAAAACAAGCAAGGCCAGGTTCACAGCAATAAGAATTCGCTGTAACTCATATAATCTCCCTCTGCATCCTTGGCTAAAATTAACCCGCCAGAATTATGTGGTTAATGCAGCTATGACCTCCTATAACCTTACATGCCCCTCAAACGCCCTCTCTGACTGCCATTTTCTCATCCTGTTGTCTCTTGCTTCTATCCCTACTTGAGTCGATCCAGAGCGAGGGCATCTTCCTTTTGTAATTTGATCGTTTCGTGCAGAATTTGCCAGATTCATGCCCTTTAGATGCTGAGAATCTCATTTGCAAAGTATCATCAGGGCAAACTGTTGAAAGGATGCTGGTTTTAGATGGGCACTGCATGTGCTTGCAAGCCTTTGTCCAGAGACAGTAAAGTACAAGAAGGCGTGGTGACAGCTACATGCCTCATAAATTCTCACTGCCGATGACACAGTAGCTATAAACGTGTTTCAAATAGCAGTTTTGATATGACACTGATGTGAATGATGAGTCGGAGTGAAATGAATCTGACAGCAGAATGTTAAATACACAATTAAACAGTGTATGACAGTCACTAACTGCAATTCCTGCAATCAAATCCAGAAGTTCCAGTTAGGGAAAACAAGCAAGGCCAGGTTCACAGCAATTTGCTGCCTTGTCCACTGACTTGACCCTTGTGCAAAACAGAACTAGGTGCTTCTTGTTCTCAGAGAGCAAAATGTCTGAAACTCTAGTAATGGAAGAACCGAACGAAGAAAGTGTCAGAAATCGTACCCGACCCTGTCTTTGTCTGCGCATTCCCACCTGTTCTCACCCCATCAGTCTTCATATGAAGCATTCAATCAGATGTCAGCACTTTGGGACAATGGAACAATTTAGATCCGATGCTACTTTGGCTTTGTCACTCTGTCCTGCTCTCTCATCCTCTTTCTAAAGCTATTACGAAATGTTAAGCTATGTGGATCTACTATTTTTCCTTGTGCTGTCTGTCTCACTTTCTCTTCCTCCTCCTCTCATCCAGTTTCACCATGTCTGATGTAGAGGAGGAATATGAGTGAGTAATGTTTCTTTTTTTCTATCATTACTGATTATCGGACTAATAAAGCATTACATTTACTGTGATTTTTACTCATACCTTTTCTTTTCTTTTCCTAAATGGCCTCTTAGTGAACAAGTAGAGGGTGAGTAGAATTGTTCTTTGTTTTGTTTTTTGCCCTCTAAAACTGTATCTTTAGTGATTATCAGTAAATCCTTGGCATAATGTGTACCCAGAGGCCAGTTATAGATGTCTCTTGAGGCCCTGGTAAGCTTCAGTTGGTTTTCACAGAGCTGACTTTTCACAGGGCTTTTCACAATGCCTATTCCTGGAAGAGTTATTACAGAATGATCTCATGTTGCTGTTGGCGTACATCCCTAACAAATGGTGTACACTTACACAATCCTTTGTACACACTAATTTATATATATACTTACATTCTTTCCTGATTGTCCTCATGTGCTATCTTGGGCACAGAATTGATGTTTACTTATGCTTTCCTTTTCCTTCATCTTGTCATTGTGGATTGTTTATTGGTGAGAAGCAGAGGAGGAGGAGGAGGCTGCAGAGGATGCAGGAGCAGGTAAAATAATACTTCATCGAGAGTTCAAAACAAAGTCTCTTTAAAGTCGATGAGAAAAAAATAGGCCATACAAATATAAATATACAAAATATTAGATGGTATGTAATGCAGTAATTTTACTCAATCAACGCTGACTGAGAGCGACACGAGCCGAAATAGTGTGAAAGTGAGGCAGTAGCTGTAAAATTCAGCACAAAGTCACCTGACTGGAAGTAGAGCTTCAGTGATGCGCTAGTCTCAGCCTCAGAGTCACGCCCACGGACCGTTATCCGTCAGTCTGAAGGTCTGGCTACGCGAGACTAGTCATGCGCTGCCTGACTCATCACACTATTTTGGGATTATTTCCACTGATTATGTTCATAACTGGTCAACTAATCCATCGTGGAAATGGACAAACCAATTGAGTACTGAGCTACAGGCTAGTTAAACAATATATGCTTCTGTTGAAGCCATGAGGCTAAATAATCTTGTTTAACAGTGGAATTCCTGGTGATTCTGCAAAGAGTTCTCCACAAACCAGAGAATCGGGAGGAAAAAACAAGCTTAAAAAGACTCTTTGGCGCCCACCCACTGCAAAGAAGCGCTACAAATGACATAGAGTCTATAGGCTCTCAATTAAAGAAAAAAGATTCAAATTTGAATTAATATTAGCAAAAAAACATAAAATACGTAGTTTCTATATGCATAAATCAATCATTAGCAATAATTAATTAATTCAATCAACACATTTTTATCCATTGTTTTTTTTATTATGTCATAGACAGTCTTGTTCTTTTGTCTTTTTGTTTTGAAATTTCAAATATTTTTGCTTCAAATCAAAGTTTGTGATGTTGTGATTCACCTTGTAACTGTATGGTTTGGTTCCTGGTTTATAACACTTTAAAAAATCCTTATGGAGAGAATATTTCTGGGAAATTAACTCCCCATTGCAGTTAGACAGCATTAATTCTGGTTACACGTGAATCAAAATGAACTAGAAATAAAGCTGCACCTCTTTGTCTGCAGCCATTATTTGTGATGTACTGAAAATGTATGGTCCAAAGAGGCAATAGCTCTCTAGTTCTTACTTTCAAATGAAGGTAAACATATCTGGCTTGATGTTCATGACAGACAAAGTACTTGAGGACTTGTAATACATAATCGAAGGAAATAAAACACAAGTGGATTGCTGAAGTAAGCAGCTGCACTTTAATGATTGAAAAAATGTAATAAACTTTCCACAATATTTTTGAGTAATGTAATATAATAATGTTAATAAAATTGATAACAACAGTTGATTTGCTTTTATTAATAGCAATAAAAACATAGTAAAATAGTATATTGGTGTCAAAAAAGTCAATCCACATTCGAAAGTCAAAACACATTTCTTTATCCTGTTTAAAAGAAGGACAGAATCGGAGCAAGAGGAAGGCATATAAGCACAGATAAGGATTACTGAGGACTGAATGCCAAGATTCTCTGTATCTGTTGAAGATATTGATATGTTTGATTTGTTTGTTTATTTGTTGAATCTATATTACAGAACAGCAGGAGTATACAGAATATCAAGGTACTTGATTCAAAGACATGCACCACCAGAATGGCATGGAAAATATCAACCTAATGGAAGATTGTAACATGCATCTTTAGTGTTGTGTGTAAGGGCTGTTTTATATTTAATAAATCTTGTAGTCAGTTATTTGAAATATAACTCTTCATTTTAGACATTTGTGAATATGGTTTGTTTTTTGTAAACTACACACTGTGAAACACATTACATTGTTTTCTAATGAAATGAGAGCGAGAGTATGTTGCATGTCCACAATGGACCCTTTTCACAAGACTGTGATGCCGTGTTTAACGGTCATCAGCATCTTAAATCCTCAAAAGTTTTTGATATATATATTTTTTTTTTAAATGTATGGACATTTATAACACTATTCTTTGTATTATATTACCTTTGCATCAAATTACAAAAAATAGTTTGTGCTAATGCAAGGGTGTTTCTAATACAGCGTCTATGGGAGGGATGGTAAATTTGACATCGTTCTGTCTTCTGGCTGCCGTTATCAGTCTCTCTCAATTTTTTTATTTCATTGAAAGCATGAAAACACTATCATAGAGTTTTTATTTGGCTATTTGAACAAAAAATATATTTGTGTACTCTCCCATTCACTGCTCTTCAAGTTAACCCAACTATGACGACTTCCGCTGCTGAGAAACCCGGAAATGTAAAAACGGTCCATAGGAAATTGGATTGGACATTTGCATTGTTTATTATGTAAATTATATTTGTCAAATGTTATTTCCACATCAACCATTGTTCTCTGTTGTTTATGTTCCTGTATTGTTTCACCAGAGGAGACTCAGGAAGAAGGTGAGGGATTTTAGTTGAATTTATATTTACTTTAACTCTTTTTTTTATATATATAGATTAGTGGGAACAGGCTCTAAATATATGATCAAATTCAACTTTTGCAGCTCTTTTGTGTTTCTCAGCAGACTGACGTGTTTTTTCCAAACACATAATGTTATATGTCATGTGTAATAAATCACTGAAGAGTTCTTAAAGGAACCCCGTGACAGCTGTGTCCTTTAGTCTTGTGTTGAATCAAAGAGACCAGCTTTATTTGAAAGAATTTCCAGATATTTTTAAAATGGGAAAATGTCAAAATTAGGGAGAAAAACATATTTTATATAACCAGTGTAATTAAGTATGACACCACATAAAAGTCAGCTAGACTAGTGGATTATTGTACAGTTGTGTGCGAATAGGAAGGGCTTTATGACTAAGTTTGACAAGAACTTCCTTGTTTCTTTTTTTTCCCGGTTCTTTGCACCATTTTGCAGAGGAGGAAAGACCCCGGCCCAAGTAAGTGTTCAGACTCTTCAAAAGCACGCTCTGCAATTTCCTAATGTCTTCAAGCACTCATTCCCCTCAGTCTCATGCTAATTCCCCTCTCTCTCACAGGCCTATGGTTCCACAGATTGCCCCTCCAAAGATTCCAGAGGGTGATCGGGTTGATTTCGATGTAAGTACCAATCCACCAGAGTATTTCAATCCAGTTCAGTTCAGTTCATCTGTTTAAAATGAACTGCAAACTGAGAATATGCAGGGTCCACTTTTTTCCACCATGCAGGGTAAATGTTTGTATGGTGTGTTCAAGGAAGACATGGAAACATACTATTGTGAGTTTTTATTAAAAATCTATATAATTTCCTTTCTCAGGATATTCACAGAAAAAGGATGGAGAAGGACTTTATGGAGTTGCAGACTTTAATTAATGTCCACTTTGAGCAAAGGAAGAAAGAGGAGGAAGAAATTATAGGTCTCAAGGAGAGAATTGTAATGCCTGATCTTAATCATCTCAGTGTTTTTTTTTTATTCTGTACTAAATGTTCTCTTTGCTTTGGACTAATTGTCGGCCATTCGGTCCATCAGGAGCGGCGGCGGTCAGAAAGAGCAGAACAGCAGCGTGATAGAGCAGAAAAAGAAAGAGACCGACAAACGAGGATTGCGGTAAATCAGAAATGAAACGTAAAACTTAGTAAACAAAATACTCAAATTTCTCTCTAAGTTGAATGTGGAATTTAATACAGAGCACTTGTAAGATAAAATTGATGTGAAATGTATTATCTATGCTCTCTCATCAGGAAGAGCGTCAGAGGAAAGAGGATGAGGAGGCTAAGAAGAGAGCAGAAGACGAGGCCAAGAAGAAGAAGGTTTTGTCCAATATGGGGGCAAACTTTGGTGGCTTCTTAGCCAAGGTAAGTTACTGTTGCGTACGTGTGTCTTACCATATGTACATTAATACATGTTTGTACAGAAAATTAGCATTTTTGTGTTGTAGGCAGAGCAGAAACGGGGGAAGCGTCTTACTGGACGAGAGATCAAGAGAAAGACTCTTTCAGAGAGGCGCTCTCCTCTTGGCATCGACAATCTGCGAGAAGATGAGTTGAGGTAACCCCCCACATACACATCCAAATACAGTCATATGTTTACAGTTATACAGGATGTGCACAGCATGTTTAATTTTACATTGAAAAGTGTGTTCCTTTTTAGACTTTTTTTCCACGTGCTCCGTGACTAGGTGTCTATTCAAACTTGACAGTTTTACATCATGTTCTGTTCCTTACACCCACAAAACAGGCAACGAGCCCAGGAGATGTGGAACTGGATTTACCAGCTGGAGTCAGAGACGTTTGACCTCTTGGATTATATGAAGAGACAGAAGTATGAGGTGTGGTGATTTGATTCACTAAGACAGAATTGAGGTTTGAGAGATGTAGGTGTTGGCAACTGATGAAGGATTATGCAGTATTTAATCTGTCTGTCTTTGTTTTGGTGATTACTAATCTGTGCTCTGTTGAATTAGAGAAAAACAGATTAAGTGAAAAGAAAGAGTGAAAGTGCCAAAAAATGCATTTATCTGAACGTTGCTTCCTTCTCAACAGATTGTTGTTCTGATGAACAGGATTTATCACGCTCAAAAGTTGTAAGTCACATTAAGTTACTCAGCAGATTGTTTTTTTTTTGTATCAGATTTTTTATGATTTAAGTATCCTTTTACTGGCCAACTTTGTAAATGGATACCAAGAAAAACTGGGAATCATACACTAAATGACTGAGGAATACACACACACACACAGACACACACACACACACACACACACACACACACACACACACAGACACACACACACAGACACAGACACACACACACACACAACACACAATCAGACATTCATGTCCAAACTCAACTAACTCAGAAACATGCGCCTCTCTGCAAGAAGTCAAATGAAAACAATGTGAGTTTTAAAATGAGCTCATATGTTTGCTATTATCTGAAACAGTTTTGTCACCAAAATATCATCTTTTGTGTTTCACAGAAGAAATAAATCATGTAGGTTTTGGAGTTAATGATAGCATAATTAAAAATTGTTTCTTAAGAATTTTTCTTCAGTGAAAAACGAATAGAAAAAAGTCCATAGAAAGTCCTCAGTTATGCTCATGTCTCACTTCTCTCTTTATCACAGCAAAAAAGGACTTGGTAAAGGAAAGGTTGGAGGTCGCTGGAAATAAGAAATTGGAAAAATAATGAAAAGACAACATGGATGCTTTTATTTTTGACTCTTCTGACAATTTCACAGCCTCTGCAAAATAATAATATTTCTGAATGTATTCGAAACTCCTCTCAGATCTAATGTGCTTGGATTAGAGGAATCACTTCTGTATTATTTTCATTCGTAAGGCACTTTGGAAAAAACTGTCTGCTAAATTAATAAATGTAAATGAAAAAACACATCTGAATCATCATCTATTCTTTGCAAACCAGACTGCTAATGCACCAGAAACTAATTCCCTCTTAAAGGGAAGAGAAATGTGTGTTGAGGAAATGAAACTAAGTTGTGTGTCAGACAGAAGTGCCTTTGACATCATTTAAAGATGCCCGTCTTCATTCATAGTGTTTAAAACGTGGCCTGAGAATACTGATTGCATGATGCTGCACAAAAATTGTGGTCTCCAGCTCACATGCCTCGCCATTAATAGCTTAAGTCATTTCCTTAAATGTACTTTCCTACTTGTATTTTGGTTTGCTGAAGTAAAATGGGATGTTATCATGGAGCCCAAACGTCGGTGCTGTTATGTACATCAGACATGAAACCTCTTGTGGTGGAGTGACATTAGTAAAGAACAGGTTGTATGAGGGAGGATTCTGTGATGAGTGTTCTCCTCTCTTATACAAAATGCCATTATGCTGCAGCTCCCATATTTGTGATAAAATAAGTGTAATTGTCAAAAGGTGTGTACTGCAGTTATTAAGGCTTACTGGAGGCAATCAACAGACCCACATTAACACTACACTGTTAACAGAAGGCTATGATTTGACACATTTTTTCACATTGTTTCATCCAGTTGTCTGCATTTATATAGAAATATATATTTTCTAAATGTAATTAAATTGGTCCCACTTCACATTAGGTTTAGGTAAAGTACAATGTACTTATTGTGTTCATGTTGTATTGCAAAACACTTTTGCTGCTGTACTGAGCTGGGTTACGGTGAAGGTTATTAAGAGGATGACACACAGGGCAGCTTTTGAGCAATGTTGCTTGGGCACTTTCCCATTGAGAATGGGTAACACATTTCTATCTGAATACTTTAGATCGGTTGTGGGCCCTGGGTAAGATTGTAACAGGGTAAGATTGCTCAAAAATTGCCCTCTGTATCATCCACCTTAAGGTTAGTGACCGGTTTTGTGGTTAGGTGGGTGGGATATATATATATATATATATATATATTATAATTACTTGCGTTATTAACTATTGTTGATCTGCAACCACCATCTGGTGGCCATCAGCGCATGTTGTGTTTGGTCATAATAAATGAGTAGACAAGCAAAACTTCATGTTAACACTACGCCTCCTGCTGGTAAGTAGAGACTTAAATCTTTACAATGTTCCTGCTGTGTGAATAAGCATGTTAATACAAGCTACCTCAAGAGCCTTTGAGAATATTTTTTTTTGTGAGAGTATTAATCTAAAACTTATTCTGAAGATATACTAAATGTTATTATCTTAAACGTTGGATGCAGTCATGGTCATTTGCTATAATTTTTGCATTGCACCAATTTGCATCTCGGTTTGTGTTAATCTGCCTGTTTTGTAGTTTTTAATCAATTCATATTTAACCAGTTTAACTTTAGTTCAAAGTGCTGTCTCTCTATCTGTCCAACCTTCCCCAAGCTCTCCCTTTCACTCTGTATGACTTTGTCTGTGTCCTTTCTGGTCTTCATCCTCTCCGCACTCCCGCCCTTCACCGGCTCTAATTCCCTGCTCACATGTATGGCTTAGTCCAGCACTGCACTTGGAACACCGCCGAAAACGGCACAAGATTAATCCAGGATTCCACCTACAACTGGACAGCTCGAAATACTGCTGAACCCAACCAGACAATTGCTTTTGGTAGACATGCTTGCTATTAATAAATCCTCCATTTCTATTATGATAAAATAGGCTATTTATCAACAAATAATGACTAGTTTTTACCCCCAAGAATTTTACATCTTTTGTATGTCTATTTGTGACCCTGGACCACAAAACCAGTCATAAGGGTCAAATTTTTTTTTTTATTGTGATGTATGACCTAGGCCTACATCATCCAAAAGCTGAATAAATAAGCTTTCCATAGATGTATGGCTTGTTAGGATAGAACAGTGTGCCTGAGATACAACTATTTGAAAATCTGGAATCTGAGGGGAAATATTGAGAAAATCACCTTTAAAGTTGTCCAAATGAAGTTCTTAGCGATGCATAGCTATTACTAAACAAAAATTAAGTTTTGATATATTTATGGTAGGACATTTTCAAAATATCTTCATGGAACATGATCTTTAATATTTTGGCATAAAAGAAAAATCAATACATTTGACTAATACAATGTATTGTGGTCTATTGCTACAAATATACCTGTGCTACTTATGAATGGTTTTGTGGTCCAGAGTCACATTTGTAGCCTATATGAAAAAAATCAATAAATCTGTGATAATGTATCCAGTTGTTGTGTTTTTAGTCATTTTGGTTCACAGAAAAAAGACGAGGCAAATCAGGACAGTTCTCTCACAGTTATGGACAGATACAACACTTTCAAACAAACACACACACACACTTATCATCCACATCACACAGACACATTTACATAATAAACACAATCAAATGAACATAATATACATAACATTTATAAAAGTTACTAATTTGTTTCACAGTAAAGAGGGTACAGGATGATGATCAATAACATAACAGACATAAACACCTCAGTCAGTGCAAGGACGGATGCAATATAAATGATGTTTTGCCAGATGTGTGAAAACTTCTAGTTGAGGGGAGGATCAGATATTTAGCGGATAGGTGCTTTAAGGGCAGCATCTACTTCCTCCTCGGGCTGAAGGGTATGCCACTGGGCCACAGGTCGTCTGGGATTGGCCAGCATGTCTGACCAGTGGCGCAGACCCACCCCACTAGCACCGAACCCAATCCAGCACTTCCCAATTGCATCATTGCTTCCCAGTTTATCATAGTCATAGACCGTGATCAAAACCTGGATCTTCTACAAGAAGACAGAGGAACAGAGAAAAATAGGTCAATATGCATTTAATCCACTTTCTTCTTTCTCATCAAACCTTTCAATTGCTAACTTTTTAGTAGACTGAAAAAAATTAATTTACTTTGAAACCGATATCACAGACAGTCAAAATTCAAAATTTTGCTAGTAAAATTAATTAATAAAAAACAGAAAGTAACACTGATTTAAATGTAAAATTCTTAAGTAGAACGACAAATATACTGCAATAATCAGTTTTATTTACAACTTTGATATTTTTTTTTACAGTGTAGTAACATTAGCACAGTGAAAAGATCGCATTTCCATGCATTAAAGGACCAAAAATACAAATCTGTAAATGTATTAGATAGTCACGGAAATGCGTTTCAAACATGTTTACCTGAATCTGAGCAAAGGGGATTTCAAAGCTGAAGCTTTCATTGAAGTAGGGGTTCAGTGTGTTCTGCTTAACTGTCGTCTTCTTCTTCTTGATACGCTTTCCATTGTGTTGCAAAACCACTTTCACAAAAGGATCTAAGACAGAAAAGTAAAGAGAAAAGTAAGTAACCAAGAGGCATTGTTATATGAACAAAACAAGAAATGCAGCTTAGCACCACATTTCCACAGAAAAGCCAGGATAATTCAAATTATAAAAATCTAATTGTATTAATAAAGTCACATTAGATATGTAGAAAATCATTTCATTTTACTATCAAGTACATCACAGAAAGGAAATGTAACTTTAACAAAATAACGCTACCACACTAACCTGATAAACCCCCCACATCCATCTTCTTCAGGTTCTTGGCCTCCATGATACAGACGGTCAGTTTACCGGAGGTGGGCACATAGCGCAGAGAGATACAGATGTCTCCTAAATTTTCTTGCTGTTGAGGAGGAAGAGGATAGTGTTTAGTTTAAAAACATTAAAAAACAGACTGTCAGCTGACGAAAAAAAAGAAAGCCGATGGAAAGCCTTACTTCCTCTTTCTCTCCTCCGACTAGGTCTTTCCATTCATGTATGGGCTGGCCCAGGTCAATGCTGTTCATAGCGATTTTGATCTCTCCGATTACATCATGTTTACCAAAGCGGTCAAAGTCAAACACCTGCAGGACCAGAGTCTGCCCTGCTAGATCATTAAAGGGGATCTAGAAGCAGAAATAAAAAAATGATAATGTTGCATGAATGCCTGTTTGAACAAAACTGTGAAATTAAGCAATTCAGTGTATGACACATTTTCTTCATGCTAATGCCAACAAATGCAAGTTTATAAAAACATAACTGCAATACCTTAAATGTGAATGTCTCATTGAAAACAGGACACAGATTCTTGCGCTGGATCTTGGTTTCAAACTTTTTCTTCTTGTCTGGTAGCATATACACTTTGACGTAGGGGTCAGATGTTCCACCAATATCCATGGCAGGAAGGTCTTGGGCTTGCAAGATACCAACAATGAGCTGAAAGTTGTTGAAGAAAAGGTTGTGGGTCAGGTTTTCAAACTCAAGCAGCTAGTCACAAATTTTTAGAATAGCACTTCTTGATTTGTGTAAAAAATTAATCATATCAACTCATAATCAGAATGCATTTTAAGAACATCTAATCTCAACCAACCTGATTGTCAGTGAAGCTATAGTCCAGAGAGTACTCCAACTTGCCATAACTTTCTTTCTCTCCCTCGCCCTCTCCTTCTTTGGATTGTTCCTAAGTATCGGCAGTATACATTTTAAATACTTACGCAAACTTTAAGCCAAACATTACCTCTTTTCATTTTAATAATTAGAGTCAAATGAATAATTTGACAGATCAAGATCTGAAACACTATGCCCTTCACATGCTTTAAAATTTCAGGCTCTCCTACCTCGCCTGTTTCATCCGCTCCTTCCTTTTTCACCCTTCTTCGCCCTCCCTTCCTTTCTCTGACTTTTTTAACTTTTTTCTTCCCTCCCAAGCACTTCTTATAGATACAGAAAGCAAAGCAGCCAACCAGGGCAAGCACGACCACAACTATGGCACCAATAGCCCACATGGGCACTGTGCAATGGAGAAAGAAATGGAGAAAGTTAGAGAGAAAAGCAATGATCAGCATTTTATTTGTTAGTTAAAAAATTACAATTTCAACCAATTACGCTGTTTTTGCTAAATGAATAAGTAGATGGATAGGTGGATGGAGGGCTGACAGAAAAAGACTGGAAAATTGAAACTTACTTCTGATCTTGGGGTCTGTTGATGGAACAGATAAGACATGAAGGATGGAAATGGAAAAAAATGGAGGAATTAATTGATCACACATACACACACACGCATGCGCGTGCACACACACACACACACACACACACACACACACACACACACACACACACACACACACACACACACACACACACACACACACACACACACACACACACACACAGAGATGGGAATGTGTGTTTTGTAATGATAATATACTGAAATATGAATGATCCCAGCTGGCAACAGACAGGCATTGGACAGATGTACATTTTGGCTAAAGATGAAAATAAGGATTGATGTGAAAAGTCAACATTGGAGAGCCGATAAGTTTTGGTTACTTAATACAATGACTAAACCAAGAAAATATAAATGTCTATTGACACTCTGCATTTAACATTTTTGTGGATGCGAAAGGGATAATTAACTCAAACATGAAATTTCTGTCTTCATTTACTCACCTTCAAGTTGTTCCAAACCTGTATGAGTTTCTCTCTTCTCTTAAACACAAAAGAAAATATTTTGAAGAATGTTGGTAACCAAACTTTTTCTGGTCCCCATTGACTTCCATAGTTTTTTTTGGTCCATACTATGCCATACAAAGTGAGTATCCCCAGAGTGCACCCTGGACGATGGGGCGGGTGACACATTAAGGTGGGGCGACACGTGTCGCTCCGCCCACCCAAAATTTCATTGGTTTATATTATAATATACAGCAGAGCTTATTGGTGTAGACGTTTGCGCATAAGCATCCTTTTCTATAAGTTTTTATGAATGATCTACGCTGTTTTGCTGTACTATAGAAATATGACGATTTAGTTAGATTAAGTTCCTATAAAACGCTTGGTGGCGGCATCTCAGAGTACTTCGGCAGAACAGAGCTGTGTAATATGAGCGGCTCACGAATTAAGTCTGGAGAACAAATTCTTAATTCGTGGCCATGATATAGACCTACCTATGCTATAAATAGCCTCATCTATGAGAAATATGAATTATCTTTCTGTGTGATGGACGTAAATAGTGGTACTCAATCTCAACAGGTGGGTTGCACGTTAAATGAAGTCAGATATTATTGCACTTTTCACTGTACACCAAGCAGACTGAGCAGTTTTAGCTGGGCGATGTTGATAAAAATGATCCACTGTTTGAGATTTAGTTGTTTTGTATAACGTATATTTATATGTAGCCTATATTCTTTATTTTAGGATCGTGCATAAGCAAAAGCTTAGGATATGATGATAATTCACTGTAGTTCAGTAAGACATAGACAAACCCGCAAATGTTTTTATTTTAAAGAACAACTGCGGTGACAAATAAGACAATAATACCAAATAGTCCATCAGCGTGAACTGGGGTTTTATGTGTGGATAATGGGAATAACAACCTTGCTGAAATATATATAATATATATATATATATATATACTTTTTATTTATTTTTGTGCATATAGGCCTATTTTAAATGTTTTTGTTTACTAAAACAGTTATTAAATCTGACCTACAAATATTATTATTAATGTGCTTTAGTGCGTATTTAAGCAATAAATGTTAATTTTCTCTCCAGCATTTTTATAATAAATAATAATAATTTTTATTATTAAGCTCAGGTGAGCTTTATTTGTCACATACACAATTATACAGAGTATAACCAGCAGTGAAATGTGTTCTCTGCATTTAACCCATCCAAGCACACACACTTGGAGCATTTATACTTGTATATGCAGCCTATAGGCTATATGGCACAAATTAAATTACTGGTTTTGTGGCTCAATCCTTTAAAAAGAGCCAGGAATCACTGTACTATATTAGGCCTAGTGATTTTAGATTTTTTGTAGTTATTATAGTCTTTAATAAATAAAAAAATATGAATCACAGAGAAGGTCTCTTTTACTCATTAAAATGTACTCAGATTTACAGCTCTGAGTGACTTAATATTCGAAAGTTATGCAGGTGTATATGGCTACAATGATCGAGTGTTAATAACTGGATCTAAATTCATCCGTACACAGATTAGAACACGCACACACAATGAGGGTATGGATACATAAATAATTTGATTTTTAATATCTGATGTCACGGACACTTATTTACTATAAGATAGGAGCCTTTAAAAACTGTAAGAGAATCAATATAGGCTCAAATATTGTATTAAAATATAAACAACGAAACATTGAGCTTGCCATGAAAACATTTTATTAGCACTTTATAACCTACAAGTTTGTGATATATTGAGCAACGTATATAACTTATCTCTTCTTTTGTTAAAACAACAAAAAACGGTTGTGCTTTAAAATCAGCTGCTTATGTTCGTGTTTGTCCATTTCTAAAATACAGAAAATTATCATCATTTGCGTATGAAATCCCAACTTAGTGCTGATCCGCGGCCTGCCGATCCTCAAGGAAATATGAATGAAGCGCTATTCAGCCTGAAGAACCCGGAGGTGCCGTCATCAAGAGTTTATTTGTAAACAATGACTTCATCTGACTAAAATGACCATGGTTACTAAACAGATAATAATTAAGATAGGCCTATGATTCTAGAGTTAGCACATAATATTTCTGTAATATGGCCAAATCAAATACAAAGGAATGCGCATGCTCGGGTCTACACCAATAAGACTTGCCGTGTTACAAACCAATGGAATTGGGGGTGGGCGGAGCGACACCTATCGTCCAGATTGCACTCTGGAGTACTTGCACAAAGTGGACCAGCAAGTGTTTGGTTGCCCATATTCTTCAAAATATTTTTTTATGATATCCTCTCAACAGAAAAAGGAAGTCACACAAGTTTGTAACAACATGTGGGTGACAGAATTTTCATTTTTGGGTGAACTATACCTTTAAGATAATCACATTTAACATGTTGGATTTGGGTATCATACTTAACAACTAAAGGTTGGTGTTGGACGCCAATATGGTGTTAGCATGAAACGATACCATGGCTTAAAACTAAAGGCATCGAAATATGAATGTTATTATTCTGCATCACACTGACATTAGCATTAGATGTTGTGCTGACACCATCACCGATGTCAGAACCTACATTCAACTGAATACTCGTGTCTTACAACAATGGTGGCCTGCTGGAGTATGATTAGTCAAGTGTGGTGTATATTGACATAGAATTATTACTTACTAGGTAGATGGCTAAGCTCATTGAAAAACTTGTTCTTCATATTTAGGAAGTTGTGGGAGTGGTGAGAGGGAGGAGGCGGAGGAGGTGGAGCAGGTTTGGACTCCTCCTCTGATTCTGCGGCCCTCCGCACACGATGCTGCATGCTGACCAATCGCATGGCTGATCAGATACAGACATAAAAAAGACTGTTACTGTCCTGACATAACATAAACTAAATACCCCAAATCACATATATTGCTTATAGATTGGTCTCAAGCCCACAGTCTCTCTCTTTCCCTCCCCACCTCTGTCCTGTTTGTGTCTGGCATGACTTTTGATGGAGTAAACTCTAAAGCTTGAGCTCAGCATGTCCGTTATTAATCCTGGAATGGTGACATGTCAAAACACAACCATGCACATGTAATGCCCATGTGTTCCAACACTAGGATGTGTTCAAAAACTCTTTGTCATCCACATTAGCACAAAATGGTTATATTTCCACCTGGCCTACTCTGTTGAACTGACCTCTTGTCACTTCTCAGCAGATGCGTAATGAGATTAACTGCCAAAGCTAATCCAAAAATCCTTGGGTTTAAGAAAATTAGGAACAGAGCCCTCCCCTTGCCACCACACTTTCACACTTGAGCTTACGCAGCCAACGGCATCTTGTCACTAGACCCCCATGTAAGACTAAAGACTTCAGGTAGCCACTGCTCCTAATTATATATAAGAATAGAAAAGTCACGGTTGGATTTATGACAGGACTTTATGATGATTCTACATCAGCCATATGCACTGACCACAGCGATGAAAGACGAAGAACATAAACCTTTTTCTTAATCACAGTTAAAAATATGAAATTCTTAATTTTTCTCTATTGGCCTTGCTGGCTTATCACGATTAATTCATGATTGATGCATTTTCTTCACTTTGTATGCACATGATATATACCAAACCAGTAAAATATTAAAACAATGACCTTGAGAATGACTTAAGATATTTTAAGATTGTTTTATATTTTCTATGGATTTTTAAATCCAGTAAAAATATTATTTAAATTTGTTAGCGTGCGTTTAAACATGTAAAGTCATATACATTATGTGTGCATATATAAGGGTATATCACTGTTTAAATGTGTTTGTTGTTTAAGAAGCATCATTGCTACAGCTGAATTAATATACCTCACCTGTGCCTCAACCACTCAGGAGAATATTGTAAATAGAATATAAAATTAAATAGAAAATATTTATTTTATTTTTAATTAGTGCTGTCAAATGATTAATCGCAATTAATCGCATCCAAAATAAAAGTTTTTTGTTTACATAATATATGTATGTGTACTGTGTATATTTATTATGTGTATATATACACACACACATGCATGTATTTCAGAAAAATAAGTTATTTTTATATATTTTATAAATATATTTATTTATGATATAATTTATCTGAATATAAATATAGACATGTAAATACATACATATAATGCATGGGTGTGTATTTAAATATACATATACACAGAAGGCACACATATATTATGTAAACAAAACCTTTTATTTTGGATGCAATTAAGATTCACGATTAATCGATTGACAGCACTATTTTGAATACATAATACATTTTTAGATAATATTTTAGATAACTTTTTAATATGTATACATGCTTATTTATTTATTTAAATTTAGGT
This sequence comes from Ptychobarbus kaznakovi, assembly GCA_027422405.1. NCBI lineage: Eukaryota > Metazoa > Chordata > Actinopteri > Cypriniformes > Cyprinidae > Ptychobarbus > Ptychobarbus kaznakovi. The sequence continues at coordinate 8,254,365 of CM049807.1, read as the reverse complement.
AAAATTATAGCTATAGGGCAGGAGTCTATACTTAATTCATGTAGGCCTGGCAGTTCTTTGCTGTTTTTCATATGTACTATTCTGACATCTGCAACATATATACACAGCTTCCAACATATTAAAACGTTTTTCAACATTAGTTTTTGATTGAAAAGAGGGAATTAAACGTTTCTAACATGTATTTTATAACGTGTGCAACACAGGGTTGAAAGAATGAAGTGATTTCTTATTCTTTTCATCTTTTCCATAGAGAGAAGCTATAGGCTACATTGAAAGAGTTATCTGAGAGTTCAGAAAGCATTATTTGTGTCATCTACAGACACGACTGTACTAATCTGGCTAAAGTAGGCCTGACGCTCAGTGCGTCACAGGCCATCAGCTGGCGTCACACGGCCTTGTTTTTTTCCTTCATCGCTACTTCGTCCACCAGCGGGAAGAACTGCTGTATTTTCGGATTACCTAAATCTAATCCAGTCACCCTTTTCTGTATTTTTTTATAAAGATACTTAGTACTACACACAGTTGTCCAATAATGAAGATCATTTATGCACATAAGCATCAATTCGAACAAAATTCACCTGACCCACTCTGCGAGAGTTTATAGAAAAGATTTACTGTTTTACAAAATGTGGCGAACAAAAAAAATTAAAAAACGAATCGTGTTTAGTTTATGAATGTCACTGTGCTATATAGGCTATTTCTAAGTGGCTTTCACTTGTAATTGCATGAAATTGGATGTGAGTGGTTTTTATTCACTTTGCGTGTCTGTGGACTGTGTTGTAGTCTAAAGTCTCCATGAATCTAGTGACAGTTTATTATTTTGTTGTTCACTCAAGTAGTTACAACTATTCAATGTAGTATTTTAATTAACGATGCTATTAAATGACACCGGCTATATTATATAATAATCATAAAATAACTAGAAATGCTGTTTTAAATAATTTTAAATGACACTGCTTGACATGTCAATCAATTACAAGATAGTATGATATTTCCTTGACTAAGTGGAGCCAATAAAGCAAACATTAATCAAACTTACCTGATGATGTTCTACAGATCCTACTCTCTTAAATGGATGAAACCTGCGCTTTGTTTATAGAGCACAGTAAGGCAGCAGCCCTCGCACACACTGCTCTAACTTACTCTTATCGTCCACTTTATCATCTGTCCCTCTCTCCCCAAAGCGCATTTGAAGCGCCAGCCCTCTTTCGCGTGGATTAATCGTGCTCTCCCTTCTGTCCACACAGTAATGTGGGCTTTCTCGTGACCTGACAGTCTTATTTCACCCATCTCGCACGACCGCCTATCAGTTTGCTAGTATCCCATATAATCTCCTGCATGCTGTTTATCCGATTCTAATTTCCAGTATAATTTCCTTCAGTAAACCTCCTGAATCGGATTATATTCGGTGGTTCACTGCTGCTAATAGGCATGATTGATAGCCTATAGCACAAGGAGGCTGTAAACTTTTTTCTGGTTATGAAATGAGGACTTCACCAATAGTCGACGATTATTGAGACCTATTTAAAAAAAAACTAATCTTATGAACCACAACGGGCCTTGATCCTTCTGTTGTTTATGATCAATGTGCGATTATTAGACATGCGAACAAACAGCATCCTCGTGTGGCAAAAGGAAATATTACAACTGTGCCTTAAAACGAATGTGAATAGAGTTATTTATTCAATAGAACACGAAAAGGTTGTAAGATGGTATTTTGTATTTACTCTCTGTATATAATATTAAGTTGTACATAACATTTTATGAAATACTAATGTGCAGTTGTGTCAGTGACATCATCCTTTCAGGATGGAGATGAGTGAGTCTCCTCTATTTTCACTTTATCTACATTTACATCAGGGGCGTAGATTACGCGGGGGACGTGTCCCCCTCACTTTTTATAAAAAGTAAATTCGTCCCCCGCACCTTTTTCATTGGATAGTTGTGTTCTCGACATGTTGAGGTTTTAATGGAGCAATGTATATAAATGCATAAGTTTAAATTTCAAAAGACAAGATAATCTATACATGACGTTTACGTTTCCATGGCAATCAGTCACTCAGTTTGTCACGTGATGACACGCCCTAGCTTGCACCCGCGGTCCCGCGCTGTATTCAACATTCATCAAAGCGGCAAAAAACTTAACTTCTTTTTTACGAAAAAGCTCAAGCAGCGTAAGTTGGCATCCGAATAGTGTTGCACAATGTTGAGTGAATCTGTCTATTGCTCTTGTTGAATAATTAGCAAGTTTTGGTGTTAATTATATGGAGAAAAAAAGCTGCCTGGACAAACGTGCACTTATTTTCAGTGTATTTTTTAGTAACTCTTTTGTAACGTCTTTTATTTTAACACGTACGTATGTTATCAGAACCCTTCAAATAATAATAAAGATAATGTTAAACTGAGATTTTACTGCGTTGTGGCATGTTTAACTGCCAATTCTACAATGTATTTCAATCAAGCATGCATGCATTGACGATCCGATATAGGATCTTAATTTAGGGGTGCTCTTTCATTGCACTAATTTTACGTTATGTGTTGTCAAGAATGAACAAGAAACAGACAGGTTTGTCAGGGGAGAATCAGGATGATAAACTTCACAGGTGAGAACAGAGAGTGACTTTTTACACCTGGCTGTTTGTACATTGTATAATATACACAAGTGTTTGTAGGATTATATATGGACCAATCATAAAAAACACATTAGTAAAATATAGAAAACAATTTTAACATTAGTATGATAAACAACTTGGTATGGTATTGTTCATGACCATATTCTGCATCCCATAATCCTAACTTAACAAATACCTTACAGGCTATTAATAAGCAGCAAATTAAGAGTTTGAGGCAAAAGTCATAGTTAGTGAATATGTGTTCCCCTTACTAAAGTGTTACAAATATTTTAGGATACAAATGATTGGTTATTGTCCAGCAGTGTACTCAATTAGTTATCTTGTATATACATGTACATGTTTCAAACACTACTTTATTTGCAATAGACCGAGGCAGAAGTGAATTCAGAGTGGAGCGTGAATGAGGCAGAAATGCATTTCCGCAGCATGCATTTTGATAGGAAGGTATGAGCAATACGAAAAACGCATTTCAGACTAGGTGTGCAATGACCTTTAGTCTCACAAAAAAAAAAAACCAGGACAAGTCAATCCAGTCCAAAGTGTTTTATTCATCAAATTCAGGTCAAGACCAATTAGTGTACATTTAACAGGAAAGCAATGGCTTGGCTATAACAAGGAGGGTTACATTACATCAGCTTTTACTTGATTTATTCCTTTCAGCGGTTTAAACTCTACAGTTCTGCATATAAGCTGTGAAACAATGTGCCTTTTTAAAAACCTAATTTAACTTATACCCACACTTTGGAGAATGCAAATGATCTCAGGGTTGTATTTAGCTGCTGTCTCCATCCAGGGTGTGCTTGTCAAACAGGTACTCTGCCATCCTGTTGTTGCCAGCATCCATCTTGGTAAGGTTGGTGATGTGGTCACCAAGCTTCTTGATGGCCTCAACCTGCTCATCCAAGTAGTGAATCTCCAGGAAGTCACACAGCTGTTGGACAACATCAGAACAGAATTTAGGAAAATAATATTAAACTACCTAAAATGCACTTGCACTTTTCTTATTGGTCTTTTTCATGTCCAAAGGTAAATCATCAGAACTCACATGGGGGTCTGCCTTTTGAGAGGCGACCTTATGGAGATCCAGCAGAGCCTGGTTGAAGTTCTGCTCCAGCTGAAGAGCGCTCTTCATAGCAGTCAGTCCATTGTCCCACTCATCACGCTCAGGTTTCTGAAGAGACCCGATCAGAGTAATGAGCAAGTTACACAGGCGTATGGTAACTTCATAACAAAACACTTTGCTCAAAACACCTTTACGTCCTGAAGCAGGATGCGTCCCCCCCTCTTGTTCTGGAACTCCATGAACTTCTCAGCATGCTCGCGCTCCTCCTCGCTGTTCTTCTTGAAGAACTTGGCAAAACCAGGAAGGGCAACATCATCCCGTTTGAAGTAGTGAGCCTGTAAGGAACAAAATCAAGTCTAGGGTTGAACACATCACACACAAGTCCAGATACGAAGCACTGAGAAATGGCCAAGAAAAAGCACTAGCTCAGACTATAAACACTGGTGCCCCATAAAGTGTCCGATTAATAGAGATTAACAAAAATAAACACTTGCCATGGAGGTGTAGGTGTATCCAGCGTAAAGCTCCAAATTAATCATCTTGTTGATCACAGCCTCGCAGTCGTTGTCGTAGTTCTGGCGAATCTGAGAAGTCTCCATATCTGCAGGTTATATCGTTTACCTATCAAAAACGTACAAAAAGGGAAATTTGGACCAGATCGAAATTCTGTTCAATCACTGTTGAAGCAAAAACCTCTTCAGAGCTGCATGAAGTTGTGAGCAAACAAAAGGTGCACGTTCAAATTATATAGGCTATGATCAGCGAATGATGAGTCAGTGGAACAGAAACCAGCCAATCAAAGAACGAGCTGAATCATTAAGTGATGAGACACTGCTGTGCCATTCTTTGAGATGATAATGCTGCCTTCACGTGCTATCGGAATTATCTTAAGTATGAGTTTCCTAATCGGAAATTGGACGTGAACGGCCTCTCAAGTCGTTAACTATTGGGAAATTCGGAAATAATTTTGATACCCGAGTTTCCGAGTTGGGCAGGTCATAAACTTTAAACATGGTGGAGGTGACAATCGTTGCTGCTGTCAATGCTGTTTAACTTCTCACAACAACTAACCCTTTGTCTTGTCGCTAAAGTAGTGTTTTTATAGGCTAGATATGAACGATCATGCGAAGCATATTGCATGTTTTATGAGCAGTGAAATAAGCATGTATTTGACCAAAATTCCAGAATTGTCAGAGAACTGCGTTTATAGCGCGGTGAATGTTTATATAATTGTCAATGAGATGCTAAATTTGATTCTTTCCGACATCAAAGCAATTAACCTATCGGTAAGCCCCTCCTCTCGAACGTAGACTAGCCAATGGCAGTCGAGTATCAGTTGCACGGGGAGCGGAACTCAGACATATTTAGGTTTCACACTGATTACAGGTATCCTGAGAGGATAGGCTATATCATTTATTAACTCACATTTCCTGAATCTATTATACCCCAATACAAATGAAGACAAAAACGTTCATTTTCTGGTTTGTCATGCACTCATTAAGTTACGCTTTCATCTGCTCAAGCAGAACGTTAATGTCATCTTGTGCTTTAGCAAGGTATCTCTGGCTAAATCTAGCTAACATTAAAGTTAGTGAGTCCATGCTGATGTACAAACCTAAATAGCGGACTATTCTCACGTCTTGTACAGTGTAGCTCAAAAGCACATAAACAAAGGTCTACATCTCAGTGTCTCTCTATATTAAACTGGTTACATGTACATTGATCTAATTGTACCCTGTGATACACTGTGAAACATGTCATCCGCGACTGTAATATGAGACCGCTTGCATTGTGATCTGTAAACCCTCCCTTCGAGCTACCCACCGTTTTTTTTATATATTTTATAAATCCCTCCATGGAGTATTTAATTCCCATTTGGTGGCCTTCTGTGCCCAAAATTGTGCAAAAACATCGTGGGACAAGGTTTCACACTGCAGCTGTCTGTTTGTTTGTCCTAGGAGGCAACAGTAACTAAGGGGGCGGGGCTCGAAATCACGCCTTCGATAGCACGTGAAGGCAACTGTGAACTGTCAAAAGTGATAAGCTAAGAGTGGTCCAGACCAACCTTACGAAAGTATGACTTATAGAAGGTAAACTTAACTAAGAATGGTACATATAAGTGTGTGTGTGTGAGTGAATGTATGTATATGTACATATGTGTGTGATTAAAACTTTATTTTGATGGTTATTTATAGTCAGTAGAATGTCACTGGGACCATAAAATAAAGTGTTAGCAGATATTAAGCAGTTACTATCTAATACTTGAATGACTGCTGGTTGACGTTGCAAAGTAACTTATAGTCAACAGAATGTCTAACCATCAAAAATACAGTTACAATGTTACTAAAAGCAAAAAACACTTTTACTTAGTGTACCTTTAACGTCATTGTACATTCAGGCAATTAATGGCATTTTCTGACAAGGATGTGCAAAAAATCTATACTATTTAAACAGAAACAATACTGGCAATAACTGCTGTTGCACAAGTTGTTACCTAAGTTGTTACATAAAGTATAACATAACGAGATAAACTAATTTCTCCCTCATTTTCCCTCTGTTTTGTTTCAGATCAGCCATCAGTGGTTTGCCCGTATGGTGGCCAGCCAACTGGGATGCTTTGTTCGTGTTTTTTGTTTACATATTGTCATGATTTGTTGTTATGAATTCAGTTATATAGCCATCAGTGGCTTACCAGCATGGAGGCCAGCCAACTGGGATGCTTTACATGTTTGTTTGTTTTGTTGTTGTTGTTGTTGTTGTTTTTTTGTTAATGTATTGTTAACACATTGTTATGATTTAAATGATATAAATGCAGCTCTATATATGATTTGTTATGAATTTAGTCCTATATATAAATATATGTATATATTTGTAATGTTGCATCACAATGATTAAATAAATAAGTAAATAAAATAAATGTAATTGACAGTGACAGTGAATAAAAATATACTGCTGTACATTGACTCAAGTTACTTCTTTGGAATTTATTAAATTCAATAGCATTCATGTAAAATATTCAAAATAAAGATATTGTATAATAAATAGTGTAAAATAAATTATAGTAAAATTGCTGTAGTAATATACTGTAAAACTAAGTTGCGGTAAGGGTATTGTACTGTAAAATGAAACTGCGGTAAGGGCATCATACTGCAAAATGAAACTGCGGTAAGGGCATCATACTGTAAAACACATTTACAGTTAAAGTACTGTAAAGGGACAGTTACAGTAACTAACTGGCAACGGTGCTGCCAGTAAGTTACCGCAAAAATACAATAAAAAGTCTAACAGTGTATTTCAATCAAGTATGCATCCGATATAGGAACGATCTTAATTTAGGGGTGCTCCTTCATTATTGCACTAATTTTAGGTTTTTATGTGTTGTCAAAAATGAACAAGAAACAGACAGGTTTGTCAGGGCAGAATCAGGATGATAAACTTCACAGGTGAGAACAGATAGAGGGGCTTTTAACACCTGGCTGTTTTTACATTGTATAAAATATATTATACATAAATTTTTGTAGGATTATATATGGACCAATCATAAAAAACACATCATTAGTAAAATATAGAAAACAATTTTAACATTAGTATGATAAACAACTTGGTATGGTATTCTTCATTACCATATTCTGCATCCCATACTCCTACCCAATACCTAACTTAAAAAATGCAAGGACTACCTTACAAGCTATTAATAAGCAGTAAATTAAGAGTTTATTGAGGCAAAGGTCATAGTTAATAGTGAATATATGTTCCCCATACTAAAATGTAAAAAATATTTTAGGATACAAATGCTTGGTTATTGTCCAGCAGTGTACTTCATTTGTTATGTTCTTCTGTATGTCACTATTCCCTGTATGTACATGTTTCAAACACTACTTTATTTAATTAGTTATTTTGTATGTACATGTTTCAAGCACTACTTTATTTAGACAGAGGCAGAAGTGAATTCAGAGTTGAGCGTGAATGAGGCAGAACGTTTCAATGAGGCTTCAGAGGTAAGGACAGATTATTTACAGCATGGTCTATGATAAGATATTTCTTATACCTTTTAACATAGATTAATCAGACTAATTTGTACTTTTTTATACTTCAGTTTTAAGTAGCTTTATATATTTAGATATGTTAGCTTTAATACTGTCAAAAAGCTACTACTTTTAAACAAACCAGCCAGAACGCTTCAAGGAAATGTCACTAAATGTTTATTTCATCTCGTTGTTTAATTGATTTAGGGTCTACATACCTTGGCACGTTTGTCAGTTGAGCTCAATACATAGTTTATTTGCAATAGTTTGTTTTTAATTACTTTTTTTATTTAATTCCTGAAACATGGACCGTATAATTGAACAGAACAGAATAGTATGTGAATGTGCAAGTATCCATTACTGTGTGCCATGTACTGTACATAAAACATACACAAAATACAATTTGAAATATGTAAACAATAGTACCCATATAAGAACATCTTTGTAACTTCTACTCAAAAAGGTGCACATTACCTTAGAGTACCAACATGTACAACTATGAAACTTTTTGTAAATAAGGTACAACGTTATCCTCCTGTGATAAGCTGTTGTATTTCTTTCAATTTTATATGATAAAGGTGCTTTTAGCACAAATTTCTGTTTTTATTTGGCATGATATTCATGTAGAAATTGACTTTAGCGTGCAAAAGACTGAATTCATAATGGCATGGCTGTTCAGTCAGCAGATACAGGACATACAGGCTACTGTTCTGCTGAAATGTTTGCAGGCAAATCTCGGGTCTGAGCGCCCATGGTACTCAGTGCGTACAGCCGTACACCTGCAAGCACCACTGAATCACTCAAAATAATTAGTTTACTCTTAAAATCCCAGTATTTTTCCTCAGAGGGAATCAAAATATTACATACAAAGTTAATAAATGGTTAAATATAGCCTAACACAAGGTCATCGCACACTAGTCCAACATTTTCGTACAATTGTTCACGTTAAAAAAAATAAAGACCTCATGTTGTGTCAATCACATTTGCACACTGCCTCCGAAACTTTTGTCCGTTTAAAAAAAAAAAATGACCAGGTTCGATTTCGCATCCGTTGCATGCATTTTGATAGGAAGGTATGAGGAATACAAAAACCGCATGCAAAAATTTCAGACTAGGTGTGCAATGACCCTTAGTCTCACAAAAAAAAAAAAAAAAAACCCAAGTCAATCCAAAGTGTTTTATTCATCAAATTCAGGTTAAGACCAATTAGTGTACATTTAACAGGAACGCAATGGATTGGCTATAACAAAAAAGGTTACATTACATCAGCTTTTACTTGATTTATTCCTTTCAGCTGTATAAAATGTACAGTTCTGCATATAAGCTGTGAAACAATGCGCCTTTTTACAAACCTAATTTAACTTAGACCCACACTTTGGAGAATGCAAATGATCTCAGGGTTGTATTTAGCTGCTGTCTCCATCCAGGGTGTGCTTGTCAAACAGGTACTCCGCCATCCTGTTTTTGCCAGCATCCATCTTGGTAAGATTGGTGATGTGGTCACCAAGCTTCTTGATGGCCTCAACCTGCTCATCCAAGTAGTGAGTCTCCAGGAAGTCACACAGCTGTTGGACAACATCGGAACAGAAATTAGGAAAATAATATTAAACTACCTAAAATGCACTCACACTTTTCTTATTAGTCTTTCAGAGGGGTCTTTTTCATGTCCAAAGGTAAATCATCAGAACTCACATGGGGGTCTGCCTTTTGAGAGGCGACCTTATGGAGATCCAGCAGAGCCTGGTTGAAGTTCTTCTCCAGCTGAAGAGCGCTCTTCATAGCAGTCAGTCCATTGTCCCACTCATCACGCTCAGGTTTCTGAAGAGACCCGATCAGAGTAATGAGCAAGTTACACAGGCGTATGGTAACTTCATAAAACACTTTGCTCAAAACACCTTTACGTCCTGAAGCAGGATGCGTCCCCCCCTCTTGTTCTGGAACTCCATGAACTTCTCAGCATGCTCGCGCTCCTCCTCGCTGTTCTTCTTGAAGAACTTGGCAAAACCAGGAAGGGCAACATCATCCCGTTTGAAGTAGTGAGCCTGTTGGTAACAAAATCAAGTCTAGGGTTGAACACGACACACACACCCAGATACAAAGCACGGAGAAATTACCAAGAAAAAGCACTAGCTCAGACTATAAACACTGGTGCCCCATAAAGTGTCCGATCAATAGAGATGAACAAAAATAACACTTGTATGAGGCGCCGCCTAGGATTTAAATCAAACTTCGCTTATCAACACAAAAAACACGTGCATATACACCTATAAATACTCGCACATACAAGTTCATATGTATGTGCGCGTGTTTATAGGTGTATATGCATGGAAGTTTATATGTATGTGTTTATAGGTGTATACGCATGTAAGTTTATATGTATGTGTTTATAGGTGTATACGCATGTAAGTTTATATGTATGTGTTTATAGGTGTATATGCATGGAAGTTTATATGTGCGAGTGTTTAGAAGTGTATATGTGCGAGTGTTTATAGGTGTATATGCATGGAAGTTTATATGTATGTGCGAGTGTTTATAGGTGTATATGCATGGAAGTTTATATGTATGTGCGTGTGTTTATAGGTGTATATGCATGGAAGTTTATATGTATGTGCGAGTGTTTATAGGTGTATATGCACGTGTTTTTTGTGTGTTGATAAGCGAAGTTTGATTTAAATCCTAGGCGGTGCCTCATACACTTACCATGGAGGTGTAGGTGTATCCAGCGTAAAGCTCCAAATTAATCATCTTGTTGATCACAGCCTCGCAGTCGACGTCGTAGTTCTGGCGAATCTGAGAAGTCTCCATCTCTGCAAGTAATATCGTTTTCCTATCAAAAAGTGAAATTTCGACCTGATCGAAATTCTGTTCAATCACTGTTGAAGCAAAAACCTCTTCAGATCTGCATGAAGTTGTGAGCAAACAGAAGGTGCACGTTCAAATTATATAGGCTATGATCAGCAAATGATGAGTCAGTGGAACTGAAACCAGCCAATCAAAGAACGAGCTGAATCATTAAGTGATGAGACACTGCTGTGCCATTCTTTGAGATAATAATGCTGCATTCACGTGCTATCAGAATGATCTTAAATATGAGTTTCCTAATCGGAAATTGGACGTGAACGGCCTCTCAAGTCGTTAACTAATTGGGAAATTCTGAAATAATTTTGATACCCGAGTTTCCGAGTTGGGCGGGTCATAAACTTTAAACATGGTGGAGGTGACAATCATTGCTGCTGTCAATGCTGTTCAACTTCTCACAACAACTAACCCTTTGTCTTGTCGCTAAAGTAGTGTTTTTTATAGGCTAGATATGAACGATCATGCGAAGCATATTGTATGTTTTATGAGCAGTGAAATAAGCATGTATTTGACCAAAATTACAGAATTGTCAGTGAAATGCGTTTATAGCGCGGTGAATGTTTATATAATTGTCAATGAGATGATACATTTTATTCTTTCCGACATCAAAGCAATTAACCGATCGGTAAGCCCCTCCTCTCGAACACAGACTAGCCAATGGCAGTCGAGTATCAGTTGCACGGGGAGCGGAACTCAGACATATTTAGGTTTCAGCTCATAGAAAAACATTAGAAGATCCGAAGCTCGCATCGATTTTATGTAAAAAAAAAATGGAAAAACGACGTGCCTGGGGTAATTTTAAACACTGATTACAGGTATCCTGAGAGGATAGGCTATATCATTTATTAACTCACATTTCCTGAATCTATTATACCCCAATACAAATTAAGACAAAAACGTTCATTTTCTGGTTTGTCATGCACTCATTAAGTTACGCTTTTCTTCTGCTCAAGCAGAACGTTACGTTAATGTTATCTTGTGCTTTAGCAAGGTATCTCTGGCTAAATCTAGCTAACATTAAAGTTAGTGAGTCCATGCTGATGTATTAAAAACCTAAATAGCGGACTATTCTCACGTCTTTGAGACGTTGCTCAAAAGCACTTATCAAAGGTCTACATCTCAGTGTCTCTCCATATTAAACTGGTTACATGTACATTGATCTAATTGTACCCTGTGATACACTGTGAAACATGTCATCCGCGACTGTAATATGAGACTTCTACCGCTTGCATTGTGATCTGTAAACCCTCCCTTCGAGCTACCCACCGTTTTTTTATATATATTTTATAAATCCCTCCATGGAGTATTTAATTCCCGTTTGGTGGCCTTCTGTGCCCAAAATTGTGCAAAAACATCGTGGGACAAGGTTTTCACACTGCAGCTGTCTGTTTGTTTGTCCTAGGAGGCAACAGTAACTAAGGGGGCGGGGCTCGAAATCACGCCTTCGATAGCACGTGAAGGCAGCGTAAGGATCAGGATTCCATGAGATTTTTTTCTTGTTCATAACTGTTGCATGGTAGGTACACACTCTCAGAAAAAAGGTAGGCCTACACGATGGTACAAACAATGTTCCTCAAACAGTTTTCAGGTACAATAACTGTACCTTTAATGGTACAGGAAAGACCTATGATGCTATTTGGTACATTTCAAGGTACAACTGAAACGAAGGTACATAATGTTTTCACGTCAAAGGTACAAGAAGTGATAGGCGAAAATTACTGTTCATGCTTGATTTGTTGCTGTTTTAACTATTAGGCATAGCAACAAGACTCTGATTGGTCGAAATCGCAGCGGCCATTACAGAATTTTCAAACTGAACACAGTGCGGGAAGCAGGCTACTTTTTCCCTTTTATCATCAGAAAAGCTCTTTGAGGGTGGATTTTAAGTGTTAATCTCGAGGACGACGAGATTTAAAGGTGAGTTTTGATAATTTACGTTTATATTAAATTCACGAGTCGAAAATGTAAATGTTGCAGCTTCTCAACGTGAAATTAATGGCTTAAAATAGTTAATGGAGCTAACGTTATGTGCTCAATTGTTTTAGCTAACGTAAGTTAACGTTATTTGTATAACGTACATTTTTTTTAATGCAATGAATGGATTTAATATTAAATGATCGCGACTACATATACAATTTGGCGTTTGCTCAACATTGCCCATTGTAACTATTAAATATTATCGGTTAAATGGGCATCGCAACACAAGCCTTGAAGGGCCGAAGTCGCAGCAGCCGTTAACGGAGTTTTCAAACAGCGGAGAGCGGGATGCAGAGCGCCCGTCTACAGCGTCAGCACTACCAGGACTAAGGCTTCTTTACCGCACGCGTAAGCAGAGGAACTTCATAAGCAGCGCGTTTTTTTTCGGCGCCCATGTTAAGAGAGGCTCCACAGCACGCGAGCGGCGCGGCAGCGCGTATCAGACGAAGAGAGGAGCGGCAACCGCGATTCGGCGCCGAGTCTATTTTTGCCGCGCTGCTTAGTCAATAAAAGAGGACATTTTATGTGTCCAAAAAAAAAACATTTAACCGAATTTGTAAATGGGATGTATAAGTCGTAATTTACAGTTACCATGAAGTTCCCATTCACAACAGGGTGCGTAAATATATTGTCAGTTGTATAGGCCTTAGTTGGCATAGAAGCAGATGTCTTCAACAGGCATACAAAAACGCACGTACAGCGCCCGGTTTTAAGCAACGGGGGTACTTATGTACACTTGGAGTAAGGACGACACTCTCTCATCATAGAAGTACATAAAATAATACTGTTGACCCACCAAATTATTGTACATAAGGACTTACCTTGAAGCCCAGAAAAGGCATGGTGGCCAGTGGATCCCTGATTATTTGATAATACACAGATGACAAACGAATAATACATGTCAAATACGTGCACATATTTACACATGCAGCTACACAAATATTAATGGTGACTTTTATTGAGTAATGTATGTCCATATCCTAAAGATTCTCGTGTATGAGAGCTAAAATCCACTTAAACGTTTACATTTTACGTTGGTTTAAAGACATTTACGATGCATGTTGAAGATGTTAATATTTTTAAATCTCTATTTTGAGTTTTTTATAATATGCCTATTAAAGAAGCGTCGTCAAGGCAAAAGAGGTTTGCTAAATGCAAATATTTTGAGCCACTGCACAACTGTCAAATACATCTAACGTTAGTCTTAATGTTCACAAAAATATCACAATACAGACAAATTGTCTATTTCTCCTAAATTAATATGTTTTTTTTTTTTTACAAAGGACTAGTCTTTTGCGTTGGCAGAGGTATATTTCGGTCTGTTTTTAATTTGTTTTTTTTTTGTGACAAAAAGTACCTGATTCTGCCCTATCTCTAAGTCAGTGGTTCCCAACATTTTTACAATCTGTATGGGCCCCCACTACAAACAAACATAAAGAACAACAGCTACGTATATATGTAAAAAGAAACTCTGGTTACAAGCCCAACCCCACCCCGTATTATATTTATACACGCCCATATATATATTAGGGATGGGCATTTTAAGCAAAAGTAATATTCAATAATCGCTGGGTATTATTCGATTACTATTCTGTGTTCCGTTGCCTTGGGGGCACCCAAAATCTACGTGCACCCTTTTCTAATCCCGCGGTTCAAAAAGGCAATTGTTCTTCTATCTAATATGTCTGCAAATAAATTTGGTGCCCCAATGTTAAATGTTAAATAAAATGGTCACAAAATAGAATATAAATTATTATTATAAAAAGACATTGTACACTAAAATTATCTAATTTGCACTATTTTAAGAAGACGCTGTTCAGCCGCGCGCTCAAAACGCTGCGGTGGGAATGCAAAGGAGAGACGCCTACGCGCTCCTGCTCTGCAACGCGCCTTTACGCCCTGCTTACGCTTGCAGTGTGAAGCCGGCGTATTCTTTACCGTCAACCCTCTATGGACACCTTGGCAAAGCTTTCATAAGAATCTCCATCGAATTATCAGACAAGAAAAATTCAAACCCGGTGACGTTTATGTGTCCATTTAACCGAATCAAATATGTATAAGTCGTAATTTACAGCCACCCATTCACAACAGGGTGCGTAAATAGTCAGTTGTATTTAGCCTTCTACAAATACATTTTAAGGAAACGGTACTTATGTATAGTAAGTCTGAAGTACATAAAATAATACTGTTGAATTATTGTACATGAATGCTTACCTTGAAGCTCCATGGTGGCCAATCCCTGCTAGACCGATCGGTAATTGTGTGTATTTTTATCAAAGTTTTTTACCGCTTTTAGAGCTATAAGAGAGAGAGGATGTCTCCTAAATATGCTTTTTGAGAGCTCGCCATACTTAATTTAAGCCTGGTTTATTTATACACTATGCGATTTTTGCCCTGATTTTCCCCTGATTTTACAGTCTGCGTCAACAATAAATGATGCTAGTTGAGAAGGTCAGAGCCAGTCTGCACAACTGATTACAGCTGACGTTAGTCTTATTTTCACAGAAAATCACAATACAGACAAATGAAATATTATGATCACAGACTCAGATTTCGGTTTGTTTTTATATTTTTTTCAGACTTACCTGATTCTGCCCTATCCAGTCGGAGGATATCAAACATGTTTGATATTTTCAGCCCCCACTACATTACGTTAGAACACAACCCCACCCCGTATTTTTTTATTTGTCATGCGTCTTGCGTCATGCGTCATGCGTCATATATATGCGTCTCTCTTCCAACAATTTTGGGATGGGCGTTCAGTCACTGGGATTTAAAACTAAGCAACTGCGGGCGCGCGATATCATACCAACGAGAAACAAGGGACTAATGCGTTATTTGTCTCACAGAAACCTGGATGTCTGCTATTGTTCAACTCAGCCATCGAGCTCACGGGCTTCTCCGTGCATCGCGCGGACCGAATGGAAGAGCTCACAGGGAAAAGCAGAGGTGGGGGTGTTTGCTTCTACATTAACAACTCGTGGTGTGATGAAAGAAATATACTATATTAAATCCTTCTGCTCCTGATCTGGAATGTGCACCCCTCCCGCGGTGCTGTGTCGACCATTCTGGCTACCGAGGGAATTCACAGCCATCAATCACGGCTGTTTATATCCCCCCCATGCCAACACAGACCGGGCACTCGGGGAATTGTACGAGAATATAAGCGAACAGGAAACCACGCACCCAGACGCAGCCTTTATTATCATGGGGGACTTTAATAAAGCCAACCAGGAAACAGCTCCAAAATTTTCAACACGTCAATAACACGTGGTGACCGGGTACTCGACCATTGTTACACTCCTTTCCGGGACGCGTACAAATCCCTCCCCGCCCACCTAAAATGGTCAAATCAAAATACTCCTCCGTCCTGCTCCTGCCTGTTTAAGGCAAATGAAACGTGAGGCACCCGCCCTCAGGACAATACAATGCTGGTCAGACCAATCGGACGCTACATACAGGACTGTTTTGAAACGTGGATTGGGACATGTTCCGTGCGGGGGTTTGATGACGACATAGAGGCGTACTCAGATACACTCACGTGTTTCTACAGAAGTGTATAGGATGATGTAGTTCCGACCAAAACAATCCGCATTACCCCAACCAAAAAACCGTGGATTAACAGCGATGTTCTGTGGGACAAAGTGAGAGACCCTGCCTAGCGCGAACATCAGCCTTTAAATCCGGAAACGCTGATGATCAAACAAGCCAGCTACGGTCTCAGGAGATCCATCAAAGCAGCCAAACGACAATACAAAAACAAAGTTGAAGAACAAATTCAACAACAATAATCCTAGAAGCATGTGCAGGGCATCAACAACATCACAGGCTTTAAAGGGAATAAACCAGCTATTAACATTGCCGCCTCTCTACCGGACGAGCTCAACACCTTCTATGCTCGGGTTCGAGGCTGATAACACCGCCCACACAGAGTCTGCCGCGGCTGCCACAGAAGAGGTCAGTCCACTCACGCTTTCTGTTGCGGATGTAACCCGATCCTTCAAACGGGGTGTGAACATCCGTTAAGCTGTGGTCCGGACGGTATACCAGGCCGTGTGCAAAGCATGCGCTTTCCAGCTAGCGGGGTTTTTACGGCGAACTGCGTAATTGTCCCTCTCTCTGTCTGTGGTTCCCGCAACATAGCTTCAAAAAATCCACCATTGTGCCCAACTTGAAGAAAAATAAAGCTTCTTCTGAATTGCTTAATGACTGGAGGCCCGTTGCTCTGACCCCCATCTTCAGCAAGTGTTTTGAGAAGCTTGTCAGAGAACACATCTGCTCTGTGCTTCCTGCTTCACTGGACCCACTACAATTTGCATACCGCAGTAACCGTTCAGCTAGACCGATGGCTATTGCCTTTACCTGCACACTGTCTCTCTCCACCTGGAAAGTAAGAACACTGCTAGAGGATGCTATAAGTTCGTGGATTATAGCTCGATTTAACACCATAGGCCAGCCACACTGGTTGCGAAGCTCCACACTCTGGGACTGAACAGATCCTGTGCAGCTGATCCTGGACTTCCTGACAGGCAGAAGTTAGGTTCAGAATGGGCAACAACACCTCATCTCCCCTGACCCTCAACCTGGTGCACCGCAGGCTGGTCCTCAGCCACTCCTGTACTCCCTGTACACACACGACTACAGCAACACACAGCTATGTCATCGTCAAATTTGCTGATGACACAACGGTGATAGGCCTTCACCGACAACGATGAGACGGCCTACAGAGAGGAGGTGAGTACCCTGACTAAATGGTGTCAGGAGAACCACCTCTCACTCAACATCGACAAGACCAAGGAGCTTTGGATTACAGGAGACAGAGCAGAGAACACACACCCATCACCATCGACAAGACACCTGTGGAGCGGGTGAGCAGCTGAACAAGTTGACGCTTTGAGGAAGGTCAGAGCAGTTCAGATCAGCTGAGGATCAGATGGTCTGCTCACAGAATCTGCTGAAGAAGGCACATCAGCGCCTCTTCTTCCTGAGACGGCTATTATTTGGAACAGAGCCCAGAATTTTTTATCTTCATCCTTCTACACCTGCACTTCTATCCAGTCGGAGAGCATCCTGACGGCTGTAAACATGTTTGACCGCCTGGTTTGGAAACAGCACCGCTGGCAACGCAGCTTTCAGCAAAGGGTTGCGAGCGAACTGCCCGCCACATTGTTGGAGGTGAGCTTCCCTCCCTCCAGGACACCATATACACCAGGCGGTTTTTTAAGGAAAGCCGGAGGATTTGTCATGCGTCTCGTAAAGACTCCAGCCACCGTCCCACAGTCTGTTCTCTCTGTTGCCAAGGGAGACGTCACGTCCGCAGCATCCATCCCGCAGAGTTTGTTGTGATCCGACTGAGGGGACAGCTTTTTTCCTCAGGCAACAGGCTTGAACAGTAGAAATCTGGTACCACCCTACAACACACTCCCACTCACACAACATGCCATATGCACTTCAACACAGTTCTACGGACACACGCACACACTGCACTGTACACCATACAAAGCACACCCACGACATTTCCTTGCATAATATGTTGCACCTTGCCATCTACCTTTGCACAACCAATAAAGTCGGTACAACCAATCTGCTGTAAATTTATATCTGTTGCATTCACATTATTACTATGTACGGTAGATTTAAAAATAATGTATAGATTGTGTACATTTTAAATAATGTGTAGCTGATAACTAAGTATGTCTATATAGTACACTATGTGTACTGTGTATATGTATGTGTATTTTGCACACTGTCTTATATACAGTCTGTAAATATGTACTGTATTCCATGTAAACTGTTGTTTTTTTGTCTTTAGATGTCATAAAATCGTCATGGAGCACGCTCATAAGAATTTCACTCACCAAGGCACTGCTGTGGTGATGTGACACGTGACAGATTATTTGATTTGATTTGATTTGTCGCAGCCTAGCAACAAGGCACACGTTTTGAAAAATCGTGTTTAAGAGTTTGTTGTGATCGGAATTATCTTTAAAGCTGGTAAATGTGTAATTAATCGTTCAGCCCTAGTGTAATGCCCAGTGAAATGGGGTCCTTTGTCACCGTTTATAAAGTAGAGGTCGACCGATATGGGTGCCTACGGTTTTAAAAATCTGTTCTGGCCGATGCCGATTTTAAGTCATGTAGTGTATTCCAGCTGGGCCGATATGTCATGATACGATCGTCATTTTTTTGGCATTACTCTCGCATGCCACGTGTGGCAGATTTAATCTTTCTCTGTGGTTGAAAAATCGCGTTTATTCATATCGCGATATTATCGCAAATGCAATTAATCGTTCAGCCCTATGTCAATGCAGTGAAATGGGGTCAAAATTAGAGGTCGACCGATATGGGTTTTTCTCTGGCCGATGCCGATATTTAGAAACCAGGGTGGCCGATATATGATACCGATTTTTTGGCCGATATGTGTGGCTGATTTTCTTTCTTTTTTTCCTTCATCTCATAAAATCTAAGTCAAGTAATAAGAAGTAAAGTGATACATAAAATTGCTTAAATTAAACATTTATTATACAAAACAAGCCTCTCCAATCAGTGCACTTGTATAATGTATACATGCATGTATACACAAATTTCTTATTCATGCCATATTATGAGATATATATGTTTATTTCATCAGCTCCCCATACCGGGTGTGTAACCTTCAGTTTTACACCTGCCTTAAACCTTTTCCATTTAGGAACCGCAGAATTCCATTTAATTCAATTTTATTATTCTCATTTAAACAGAATATCCACCATGTCTTTCACTACATTTTGTTTCTTAAAAAAACTAAACTAAAATAACTATTTTAAATTTAAAAATGCTATTTTAGAATTATTATAATACTGAACTGCTTTACAGAAATATATGTTGTACTATAACAGAACACAAATTCACAGTGTGTAATAAGTGCAGTTTTGTCTTAAAGAGTCAGTTCACCTAAAAGGAAAATTCTGTCATTATTTACTCAAAAACGATTTAAAAAAATCATATTGTCGTATTAGTTTGTATGACATGAGGGTATGTGAACTTTATTTTTGTGACCTATCCATTTCAAAAATATTTGTAAAAGCTGATTTTGTATAGGTTTGTCATGGTTGTATATAGGGGTGTAAATCGGATGGTTTGTCACGATTCGATTCGATATCGATTCTCATACCCAGCGATACGATATTTGCCGATTCCTCAATTTTTTACGATTCGATACAAGAGTATATTTATCGATATTATCATATTATATACCTATTTTAAACAACCATCTATATTTTTATTAACTCACAAATGCAACCAAAATATATAACATGAACATAAATCTGGAAATGCTACTATGGGCTCAGTGCTAAACATATTTTCTACAGATAACCAAATTATAAGCAATAGCAGAAAATAAATACAATAGAACAATAAACAGTGCTTTTCAGGTTTTTCAGCTCAGTCTAAAATACATTTTCAGGTACGCTAAAGAAATATATTAATCAAATGTAAAATAACTGCATAGTCTTCACTGTATAAATTAAATAGCCTGTAAATGAATACTTTTTGATGTTACAAAGGTTATTTAGTCAGGAGCAGTGAGCACTTGTATTTTTCTTTGACAGCATTAGATTTATTATTAGTTTTCTTTCACTTTAAGAATGAAAGCACAGATTTAATATACTGATACACATACCTTTTTTCTCCACTGTTTACATTAAGACATATGCTTTTCTGTCTGTGTGCGTGCACTTCAGATGTGCGTGCGTGCGCTTCAGATGTGTGCGCGGAAAACTTCACACACAGCGCTCGACTGTTACTCCAACAATCCCGAGCGTCTTATATGCTCGCCTTGTGCCTTCGGGCATTCCTTATATCGAGTCCTGACACGTGATATTGAACGAGAATGCACACGTTGGTGTAATGCATAGACAGACATTATGTGATAATGTGGACAATGCCAAAATAAAGGTGCCTTTTTACAAATATCAATATTTTACGCGTGGCATCTGCATTGTATCATCGTCATACATTGTATCGATCCATATCGATGAATCGTTACACCCCTAGTTGTAAATCACATTATATTGCAAGACGTTTTTTATTTTATTTTTCATATCCATGTCAAACGTAATAATAATTCTGTGAGAGACAACACAGAACTGAGACTGAAGCATTTATATAGGCACTGAAACTGATACATCAATTAGAGAAGCACAAAACCACAGGCAGGAATGAGTAAGCATCATCCATTCCACCAATCACAAAATTGAGCACAACACCTACAATCTACAAAAATTGTAACTGTAATTTTAAATGTTTAAGAAATTATACCAGAAGCTTTAGCAGCCACAGCTTTCAGCTGCCCACTGACTGAAGCTAAGCTGGGTTGAATCTGCCTGGGGTGCGTTTTCCAAAAGCATCGTTAGTTACCTCCCAGCAAACATTGGTCCGACGGCAACGTCATGTCCCTGGCCAAAAATAGTCGCGGTAGGACAACATAAATATATAACACAGAACATTCCCTAAAAATGCATTCAGATAAGTGTGTACATGTCTACAGTTCTCTGGGGGTGCATGTATAATTGTTACTTTGACTTTAAGCTACGTGCAGTTCATTATATACCCTGTTGCGATACCGTTGTGAGACAACGTCCAGTAGGTGACGTCTTTTACACATGCATTTATAGTCCGTCATGACCCTCTATGAAATCCTTATGAAATATGCAAAAACAATTGTGCTTACACCTTGGTTAATACTGCAAAAATGTATTTAAGTGCCTCAAGTAGTTTTTAAGAGGTTGTGAATAGACATCCACTGACGTCCTTTACACGTCTAGTTAAGCACCCATACAAAAACAAAAAACAAAAGCACAGAAATCATTATAAAAAAAGAAAAACACGACAGTTTGTATTTATATCTTGTTTAATGTCAAATTATATTCACAAAGTGCCCTGTGTGGTTAAGTGATTGTGAAGCCACTGCATTTTAGTCGTTATTCGACCCGTTCTCCATACATTCATATATATATATATTAATACAATTTTTGTTTCCCTCTCTCTCTCATGAAATGGGTAAACTCTGGTCCACACGCCAATACAGTAGGTGGTGATAATGCACTTTGGCGCTACCCGCCATAAAACTGAAGAAGAAGAGAACTTGAGGACGGTGCTTGGTTGTGTTGCGAATGTTGACGTATTATAAAAAATGTACTGTTGGGTAAGTCAGAGCCGATCCTCCCTATACACAGAATACGCAAGCTGCGTAGGGCCCCCGAAAAACACCAGGGGGCACCCTTGCTCTCAAAGATGTTTTAATTTTAGTTTCGTTTTGAATTTGGCCAGCGGCTATGAAAACATGAATGATATTTTATTGTAATGCGGTGTTGTCGCACTTTCTACGTAAAAATCTGTCAAATAATGTAACGTGAATTTCGTAAAGTCTCTTGCTCGAGACGAAAAAAACGAGTTGAAAGCATAGCGAGCAGCGGAAGAGATAATGTTTCTCGAGGGCTTTCTGCGAGCGTGATTCAGGGCGGAGTGAAACACGGACAAATGCAATTCATTCATTCATTCTTAACCACTCAAACCCCCCAGGTCGACACAGTTTGGCGTAGGGCCCCCAGAAGTCTAGGATCGGCTCTGGGGTAAATACATTTTTGCATTAACGTGGTTGAGTTTGACTTGTTTGACACGAGGAAACCTAAATAAATGATACACACATTGTCAGCTGAAATATATTTTGAGTTTGGCTAAAATTAACTAGTAGGCGCAAAGTTAGTTGGGGTAACGTAATGTTAGGCTTTACCATAAAAAGGAACTCTGCTGGTGTGAGTTCGCCAGTATAAACCACCATGGGGGTCTCTACACTTGAGTTGTGTTGTTTTATGCAGTTAAGCAAACTTCTTGGTGGGAAATTGATAGCAAACTTGCTACTGCAAGAACATGGTGTAATAGATCCGGGGGTTCCCAACCCTGGTCCCCAAGGACACCTGGCTTAATTATTTTCAAACTATCCCTGCCCTACCCACTGCTGGTTACCTGGATCAGGTGTGTTCAGTTAATCACAAGCTGGAAGATACCATTTCAGATGAGTTTGGTGTGGGGGAGGGCAAAATTCAGTGGCGGCTGGTGAATTTTTTTTGAGGTGGGGCTGTAGCACACTGGCACAGCAAACAATTTCACAAACAATACTTCACAATAAATCAAACCGTCAGGCTGATCTGGACCCAGCTCCTTTACCTTCAGTTTTTCTGCCAAAGTTCTCCTCTCAAACGGACATTGGAGTAGAGATTGTACAGAGTTAGGTTCGTGTCCGGAATTAATAACACCTGAGTCCGTCATTGTCACATAATTGAAAATTGCGCCACTACAGACCACGAGACCAGCCTTGATTTTAGCAGCTTGGGGCGACAGAAAAATCGCCCATTTCAGTTAAGATTTGAGGACGCCGATTGGCTAAATTTTATGTCACATCTTGAATATATTTATATCTTGAATCAGGATTTGACTAAATTCTACAAAGACCCGCCTCCTGTGGGCGATTTCTCGATCGCCCCTCAGCTGAAATTGAGACGTGCTGACAGGCAGAGAGGTCATATTGTGATGGTGAAAACATATATTTTTCACAGAAGATTTTCTAATATATCACATCATACAAATATACATTTAAATAATTTATATAATTATTATTTTGTGTGTGTGGTTCAGGGAGGGCGGCGCCCTCTATTGGCCAGTCGCCACTGGCAAAATTTATTATTTTCTTCTAATTCATTTTTTAGGTGCTATTTTAACTGCTAGAATTGGAATTTAAAATGAGAAGTACGTTTAGTGAATGTAAAAAAATAAAACATGAATTTGTTAAAACTCCAAACGAATGGATAGGTAATTCATATAGTAGCTATGATGCAGCAATAATAGCACACCATAATGTTTAATGATCCAGTAAAAGTTATTATTGTCAGATGTAGCCTTTTCAGAGTTTTTCATAAAGTAAATTACCAGAAAGAGACTGAAAGGTCAAGTAAATGTAGGAAGAGCTCAATAATAACATGTGCTGAAGTCTGTAAATGAATTTGAACATGGATGTTTTCAGTAACAGAAAATCTAAAATTACAAAATATTTTTAAAGCAAAGTAAACATGTCATCTGAATACCAAAGGAAGTGGAGACGACGATGGGCAAAGGTCGATGCCTTAGTGCAGGGTTTCTCAAATCTTTCTCTGTAGGACCAATCTGCTGCAGAGTTTAGCTCCAAGTCAAACACTGATCAAAATCACCTACCTGTGATTTTATAATGATCTTGAATACTCTGATTAGCATGCTCATGTGTGTTTGATTAGGGTTAGAGCTAAACTCTGCAGAAGTTTTTAGCTGTTTTACAAAGAAAGATTTGAGAAACCCTGCACTAAGGCATGGTGAATGGTGGATTGGTGGGTTTTTGTTAAATGTGAGCCAAAATCATCACAATTAAAAGAACCAAAGACTTAAACAACTTCAGTCTGTGTGCATTTAATTTATTTAATACACGAGTTAAACAATTTGAGTTGAATTATTGAAATAAATTAACTTTTCCACGACATTCTAATTTATTGAGATGCACCTGTATATGGAGCTTACAACGCCTAGTTTTAATATGCATTACCTCATCTGCATATCATGTTCCATGCATATTACCATCCATGTGACACCATGTTTAACACCGTCAATGGTACAAGACATTAAGGAAATATGAGATCCTAACTGTAATTCCATTTGGACCATAGCCTACGCATTAATTTTTATTGCTAAAAATTATCCAGTATCCTTATTACGTTTTATAATAAATATATGAAAATATCCATTAAAACGGTTTAAAATAGTTGGTCTTGTTATTTTTTTGACACAGTTCATATAGTATTTAAATTGTTTTAAACAATTCAAATCAAATTACATTTATGCAGTCTAGCTGATAATGTGAACATAAGCTGAACATCTATTTTTGTGGAAACAGCTGATATAATAGGCCTATATTTTTTGCAGTGTAAATACACTGCAGTGTAAAGTCTGACTCGGCGAATTACTGAAAGGTATTTAAAAAAGTAAATGTGCAAGTCTTATACCGTTTTCCTTTAATGGTATCCTTCAAATACAGTGGTATTTTTTTTATAATGTTTTGGAGATGCTTTACACGACATCAACACGTCCGTGCAGTACAGTGCAGTGGGTTATACAGTAAGATATTTTCATTGGTCCCTTTCAAACCGGACAATGGACTGACCGTTCGACCACCGTATCCAGCTATGTCTGCCATAATATCAAAGTGCACATCATGATCATTGTTCTCGCAAAAAAAAAATCTTGTTCCATGAGATCTGCAGTTTAATTTAAAAATGAATTATTGTGCACCTATAGCACTCCTCGCTGTCAATAAAACAAAGGATGCCAAATGAAAAGTGATCTAATGCAACAAACAGCCTACCATGTCTAAATAAAAAAAAATTAACTTCTGCGCAATGACTTTTTGTAATTTCAGTGCTTAATGAGAGTGGAATATTTATTGTAAATGCATATCGAAATGAAAACAGTTTAAAATCATTTACTTTATTACTTCTCACTCGAAAAGTGTTCGTACGCATGGTCTAGATTAGAATTTTCATACGGTGCATACATATTTACGCCAGGTTATTTTTTTTATAAATCCAGATATGTGTGTGGAAAATAGCTTACGCATATTATATGCCCATTTTGTGCGTACGCAGTGTTTATAAATGAGACCCCTGGTCAGTACCTGCATAATTGAAATCCAGAGGGAAACAGGTTGCCGTTTGTGGTATGTGTGGAATGGAAACGCCTCCAATCAGGACTGCAAAGCTCTGCAGAGAGTTGTGCGCTTAGCTGAGCGCATCTCAGGATCTGCCCTCCCCTCTCTGCAGGACATCTTCCTCAAGCAGAGCTGCTAAAATCATCAAAGACTCAAATCACCCTGGTAACATTCTTTTCTTTTTATTGTCATCTGGCAAGCGCTTCAGGAGCATGATGGCAAAAACTGAGAGACTGAGGAGGAGCTTCTTCCCCCAGGCCACCAGGCTCCTAAACTCAAACTCTGTCTCATAACATCAACATGACTCCATATAATAATCAGTAAGATATTCACTATTCTCCATCATCTGTATTGCTGCTATGTATATACCCAGTACAACCTGTTTGCACATTCCTCTTGGACATTCCTGCTTATATTATTATTTATTAAGTCCACAGTTCTGCACAATGTATTTTATAGCACAATTTTTTATATTTTTCTTTTTTTTTACCTATATTTATGTATATTCTCTTGTGTTGTTACATATTTTGCACTGTCCATTGAGCAGACCTGACCTGACTTACATTTCACTACTGATTATATTCTGTATAATTGAGTATGTGACTAATAAAACCTTGAATCCGTTTGTTGGAAGAGGTGTTAGAAAGGCCAGCAGAGGGAGCTCATCTTGATGTCAGTGCAGATCCTAACACACATTAAAGCCAACGTGACAATGACTTTGTGTTCAGCAATAAACCTAAAGGGTCTCCCTCAAAAAGAGTTGGGGTAGGTGTGGCCTTATACTGAATCAACTGTATCCATACTCAAGATAGCAATAAACATTAAAGCTCATTACCAATTGTAACCGATGCAGGTTTAGCCACCCAATGTTTACATAACTTATTCACTAATAACCCCTTTAAGAATACTGAATATATTTAGTTAAATCCTAATATATTTGGGTCTATATTAATAATATTAAACAGATATCATTTGATTTGAATTTCTGAAATATTTTCCCTAATAAAAGTGTTGTAATCAGTCAATATCCAGCGAATAGCATTTGGCATCAGTTAATCCAGGAAACACTTTGATATGCCAGTCATACATATTGTTTAATCATTAACTTTTTGTAGGTCAGATAGAGGAAATCACTAACTGTTAAAAAAAATAAAATGCTGGTTCAAAGATCACCTTTTGTATTCACTAACCTCTAACACACCTGTTTGTTGAAAACAAAGAGACCAGTCAATCCAGCCAGAAATGTTTATTCAAATTCACTTGGTTAAAACCAATTAGTGTACATTAAACACAAAGTGCATCAGCTTGATGGCTAAAAACAATAAAGATAACCAATTAAAAGAGCCAGTATCTTTTAGATGTAGTCTCTAAATGTTAACCTTTCAGCCTCTCAAATCTAAAAACTTCCACTAGTGCTGCATGACAACATTGCTTGATAATTTATGCATTTAGCTGCTGTCTCCATCCAGGGTGTGCTTGTCAAACAGGTACTCCGCCATCCTGTTGTTGCCAGCATCCATCTTGGTAAGGTTGGTGATGTGGTCACCAAGCTTCTTGATGGCCTCAACCTGCTCATCCAAGTAGTGAGTCTCCAGGAAGTCACATAGCTGTTGGACAAGACAATGTATGAGATGTTAGGACACTTAATTTAATAAATTAGGATGGGATAGATGCAGTAATGTACATCAAAACATGGCCTTCGAAACTCACATGAGGGTCTCCCTTCTCAGAGGCGACCTTATGGATATCCAGCAGAGCCTGGTTGACTTTCTTCTCCAGCTGCAGAGCGCTCTTCATAGCAGTCAGTCCATTGCCCCACTCATCACGCTCAGGTTTCTGTAGAGGACACAAACACATCAGTGAGCACGTGATGCCCCCTCCCACTTCAATTCAATGGGCCCTTACAAATATGCATAGATCTAGAGCCAGATTTGCTCATCAAATCGTTCAACATAGAAAAGGTGTATTTCAAATGTAGTCACCTTTACGTCCTGAAGCAGGATGCGTCCCCCCCTCTTGTTCTGGAACTCCATGAACTTCTCAGCATGCTCGCGCTCCTCCTCGCTGTTCTTCTTGAAGAACTTGGCAAAACCACGAAGAGCGACATCATCCCGTTGGAAGTAGTGAGCCTGTAAGCAAAAAAATATATATATTAAATTACGATTTATATATATATGAAATATTTTTATAAGTGGAAATGTACGTTGTAGAATGTCTCATAACGTTACAATGTCGCAACCAAGAGAAAAAAAGTCAAAAGACATGG
The DNA here is from genome assembly GCA_027422405.1 of Ptychobarbus kaznakovi. Classification (NCBI taxonomy): domain Eukaryota; kingdom Metazoa; phylum Chordata; class Actinopteri; order Cypriniformes; family Cyprinidae; genus Ptychobarbus; species Ptychobarbus kaznakovi. The sequence continues at coordinate 8,226,773 of CM049807.1, read as the reverse complement.
TTTAGCACATGGATAAAAACAAAACAACAAATTAAAAAAATGTTACTTGCCATGGAGGTGTAGGTGTATCCAGCGTAAAGCTCCAAGTTGATCATCTTGTTGATCACAGCCTCGCAGTCGTTGTCGTAGTTCTGGCGAATCTGAGAATCCATTTCGGCGGATTTTTTTGTTGTTTTACAAAACGTTGTAAAAAAAGAATAATTATGAGGTAGGATGTTTTCTAAGCGAAATTCAAGCGAGATCGAAGTTCCGTTCAATCACTGTTGAAGCAAGAACCTATTCAGATCTTCTTGAAGCTGTGAGAGATAGAAGCTGCGCCTTCTTCTTTATATACGCTCACAACACGCCGCGTCAGTGAAACTGAAACCAGCCAATCAAAGAACGAGCTGAGTAACGAGGAAGTGGTAAACAACCAGCTGAGAGTCAGTGGACAAAGGAGATATTCGTTCCCCTTTTTCATTATTAATGGCAAGATGAATCCAACAGAAAACGATTTGAAATTCTAGGTTTTGTGTGTAAAATGTATGTCTGTAATGTGACAATATCAGACCTTTAAGAGCAGTAATGCAATTAATATAGAACGAAAAAAAATCGTAATATATTTTATTAATATAAAAACACTGAACAGTAAACCCGATTCTAAGACTAGCGTCAACTGAGCAAAGTATAACGAATGGGAAATGTTCCATATAATTTAATTCAGCATGTTTCAACCCAACATCTGTGCCACATTGTATTTTCACAGCAGACATTTAAGGTTTACAAAATGACCCTTGACTTCCTTGGCACACTTGACTTTGTTTATTTGAGTCAAAGGATCAAAGTTTGTTGAATTAGTGAAGCGAAATAAATCTAATAATTAGGATTAAATAAGATAGTAATTTTCAGCAGCATGTTAATCTAAAATCATCCTAATAATAAGGTTGAATTTGGTGTGCTGTCACTGCTGTGTATGTTACACTATAGAAACGGAAACCATGGTGTGGTAATATCATGGGACAGTCTTCCATGGGATCGGATGCAAAGGTAATCCATCAGGTGACAGTGACTAAGCACTTTGGTTCCATAATTTGCACACGAAACCGCAATTTTGTCAGCACTAAAACATGTCCTCTCACAAGACGTGGAATCTTGCTGTGTCACAGTGACTCGGCAACATTTAGCCATTTCACTTCCTCATGCGTAAAGCGATCACGTTTGAAACATGAACTCCTCCTCAGGGTGTGTGGAGTCTTCATGTCAGCTTTTGTAGTAAACCGCTTTCAGAATGCCACATTATAGTATTTTATATCTGTTATATATTAACGAGACAGAACCACCAACAATATCAGTATTTTTTCATACACCATTCAGGTATAACGAGAAATGAGATAGTAATGAATTTATGGTATGAGGTATTAGTAATGATAATAGAATAGTAGCCTAATAATGAGAGTAATAGAGTGGGGGAACTATGACGTCACTCTGTAGGCGGATCGGCTGTTAGCATGAAACTGGTTCCCTCGACAAAATCCGGATTTTTCCATAGGCTTTTGGATTTTCGCAAAACATAAGCTCTGTGTTCAATCATAGTTCATGAAACTTACATGTTTTCTCCATCAAGATAATCTTCACAAAATAGTTTAACTTGGACGAATTTGAAGCCTAAATAGAAGTGGCAGAACTGAAAAGCTAAACTTAGACTATAAACTACTACACCACGGTCGCTCGCCTTCAGCGTCACCAGCACCACGCTCCCGACAACTTTCTCAAACTTATTTTTAACGTTCAGTGAAAAGGATACTCTGTAATATTAATTTTTAATCCACGCTACATGAACCGTTTCATATGAACTGGATTAATACAAAACTAGAGCCAACTAAAAACTGAAATGAACATTATAATAAATAGTATAGTGAAATATGAATAATCATAACAGAAGAACATATGAAAGCAAGTATTTCTGTACATTTCGAAAAAAGGTGCATTAAAAGTCAATAATTCCTTGATTAATATGAATTAAAAATGTATCGCCGTATATTCAATCTTTTAAATAACAGCAGAGTGAGCTAGTTTTTGAATATGTTAAGATTAAACTTATTTTAGTGAACTAAGCACATTTCAGCTCATTTTGTTAGGGTGGGTACACAGAATGTTATTTTATCCTTGCTTCAAGGAAATCCTCAATCTTTATGCTTTCTAACAGCTTAATGTGGCCGTAAACAATTAATTTTAACGTGAATTTAAGCACTATGCATCATTAAACTTTCACTTTCAACACTTAAAGCTGGTAAATGTGGTGTTTACATGTAGTAATCGTAATATGAGTTTATCTTATGGCAGGAACCCAGAGTCTCCGCATCAGTAACGTTAGTGATAAAACGAGCATGTTCCATCCGAAGACTTGTCGCAATTCGGGACAAAGCAAAGAAAAAACATAGCCAATATAAACAATATAAAAATGCGGGAAACTATTCATTGGTTATTCTAAAATGAATTTTATTTCAACTGGAAAATACTGTAAATTGATAAACTGTTTGGCGTGATGAAATTGAATGTCTCCGACAGCGCCTGTAGTCCTATTTTCTGTAGTCCAATACTTGTTATTTAGTAACAGCTTAAAAAACCACGAGTGGGGTGTAACTGGTGTGTTTTATGTCGTAGAATAAAACTTGAAAGTATCTTGAGCTTGTGTGAACCATGGTCCTTATTTAAGGGATTTAACCAAAATCCCATTCAAAAAAACCCATGACTCTGGTGTTCTGTAAAGGGTACACTGAGAGTGAGATGCATAATGTTGTACAGACCTATGAGGAGGTGACACAGTTATCATGACGTCAGTTCCGGAGTAAAGATTCAACACAAGGCATTACATGTGTCCGTCTCGTTATTACAGCATAGTGTATGAATGAACGAAGAAACTGGAAGTGCTAAAATGCTAACTCGCTTTCGGGTTTTCGCCTACAAAGTGACATCATAGTTCCACCACTCTATTGTCTATTGTTGAACGAAGAGACCTACGTAAACGTATAACCTATGTAATGCTCTGTGCTACTTTTTAAGTCCCAGATGTCTTCTAAAGAGCGCTTGATTTGGGAAACATCTGCTGTGTAAAAGCATCTGATAAATGTATAAGAATGGAGAGGGTGAGCAGCTTCCAGTACCTCGGTGTAAACATCTCTGAGGACCTGACTTGGTCTGCACACATTCAAACACAGGTTAAGAAAGCCAGGCAAAAACTGTACCATCTGCGACACCTGAGGAAATTCAGGGTCTCACCAGCTATCCTGAAAACTTTCTATTCAGGGGCCATAGAAAGTGTACTGACTCAGTGCATCTCAGTGTGGTATAGTAACGCCACAAATCAGGACTGCAAAGCTCTGCAGAGAGTTGTGCGCTTAGCTGAGCGCATCTCAGGGTCTGCTCTCCTCTCACTGCAGGTCATCTACCTCAAACGCTGTAAAAGCAGAGCTGCTAAAATCATCAAAGACTCAAATCACCCCGGTAACCATCTTTTCTGTCTACTGCCATCTGGCAAGCGCTTCAGGAGCATGATGGCAAAAACTGAGAGACTTAGGAGGAGCGTTCTTCCCTCAGGCCCAGGCTCCTAAACTCAAACTCGGTCAAATAAGACTAAATTTAATAATCAGTAAGATATTCACTATTCTCCATCATCCGTATTGCTGCTATGTGTATATACCCGGTACAACCTGTTTGCACATTCCTCTTGCACATCCCTGTTTATATTATTATTTATTAAGTCCACAGTATACTGTATTGCACATTTTACTCTTTATTTTTTCTTATTTAAATTTTTTACCTATATTTATATATATTCTCTTGTGTTGTGTTATGTATTTTGCACTGTCCATTGAGCGGACCTGACCTGATTTACATTTCACTACGGATTATATTCTGTATAATTGAGTGTGGACGAATAAAAGAACCTTGAAAGCAGTTTTATATAGGCTACATTCTAAATCAAAATCATATTTGAGTAAATGTTTATTTAACATCTGATAGGAAATGTCTTAGAGGTGTATTGCAGATGAGCAAATAAAATTAACAAAAAAAAATATCAATGGCTACCCACCCTTGATGGTACACGTACAACAAGGAGACATCTATGTTCTGTCTGCATTTACATGGAGTAACAAGGAGACATCCTATGTCTGCATTTACATCTAGTCTCCGTGCTGTACGTGTACTATCAAGGGTGGGTAGCCATTTATATTTTTTGTTAAGTTGAACAGAGTACCACTAATTTTGGGCCAGTTTTCTGATAATTTAATATCTTTATAATCAGCTAATTTAAGCACTCTAAACAAACATGTCACTGTTAAATAAGGTACCTCACATTCTGTATATGACGACAGGGAATGTGTGATGCTTTACAATTGTAATAAAACCTGTACTATATTGCAATAAACAAGTTAAACTTGTTACAACAGTTTATTTGTCAGAATACAACTGTATGTCATGGGAAACATTAATAAAAGTGACCTTCCTTATTTCCCAAAACTTTGTGAAAGTGAAACAAATGTTTAGAAGTTCTCCTATCATGCCCGGTCACTTTCTGTTGTCCAAACTTTAATAATAAGTGCTTTATGCAGTAGGGATCCAAATACTTTTCCAGACAACCGCCTTCCTCCAAAGCTCTTCTTGAAGAGAGGGATTTGAGCTGGTCCAGTTTTGTCCTGCTTCCCTCTCCTCCTCTTCACAGTGTAGCCACAGACGTTTAAGGGGACTTGCACAGGAGTATTGAAGAAACTGACAGCCCTGATGAAAAGAAGATCCATACATCCATGGTTCATTACTTGTTCATTACATGGTTCATTACATTGAGAGTGCACGTAAACACTCAATCAGATTGAACCCCAAAACTGAAAGAACTGCACATGTGTAATGATGCAGAAATAGCGTAATGACGTATGGCGCACGGAACGAGCTGTTCTTCCTGTTGAATAGTGTTGTGGCTAGAAGGGATACAGCTCCAACCGGAAATTAACAATTAAATACATTTTCTACCTATTCGATTGTGTTTTAATAACACGTACACCTACCCCAACCCTACACCTACCCCTTACAAGAATAAAAAAATAGTAATTATTGTTGTAGTGTGATAAAAATTACGCTGTATTGATGTGCGCCCTTCTAGCCTTAACCAACAAATGAGTGTTCTGTCATTATAAAACAGGTAATTTAACTTAGCGTCTGGGAAGTAAAACACTAGTCCTTGTTTTGGATTCTTATCCACAAAAGGCTGGGTGCGGGGATGGGCGTATTTTCCGGCGTTAACATACAGCACAGCCGTTTATATGCTCACTGTCACCAAATTATAACAAGAAATGCTAAATATGAATTCTGCTGTTTGTTATTATCTGCAAACAGTGGAAACTCAGAAGCTTGTGACATAAATACGCGCATCAACCTGATCACTTTATTTAGTGTTCATGTAAACACTACATTCAGATTCATCAATTGGAATGATTCAGTCTGATTAAAAAAAAGTTGTGCATGTAAATATAGCCAGTAATGTTTCTATTCCCTAAATCTCAATGTCTATTTGTCTTCCATTTTAAGAAAAAAAAATCTCCTCACCTCTTTACTTCCCCAATACCAAATGCTTTGAATCACACTGTGGTTGGCAAGTGCCTGGGTAAGCTGGTCCCTGCCCCCTGTTATTATACTGACTAGACCTCCGGGGATATCAGAGGCCTGCAGGACCTTTGAGTAAAAAACAGAAGTTTAATACATTACAAACAAAGAATTGCAACGTGAAGATTAATTGTAAAACATGAACATGAATGCAGGGCCGGATTATCCATAGACGGGATTGGGCGAGTGCCCTGGGGCACCAGCCAATAGGGGGGCAACAAGTGATTAAGATAATGACTAGACCTTTAAAATATTTGTAATGTTTTTATATATTATTTTTAAGGATGCAGCAGAGATTAAAATGCTTGGAAAGAAACCGAATAAGAGGAGCCAAAACCGTCACAGAGAAAGAAATTAAATGCCAATTATTAGTACCATTCATATTTAGACATTACCAGTGTACTAACTTTACTAAAATCAAGGCATGCAATTGCATAAATTAAGTAAAGTTTCAAAGTAAATAAATTACACATTAGCCCAAAAATTTATTTAGCACATTGCAAAATGCACAGTATGAAATAAAATTCTAACAAAATGGTTTTAACTTGAGAATCAGTTTGCATTTAACTTACCCTGCTGAAGGTTTAAATTGTTCTATAAAAAACAGTGCATTTAATCAAGTGCATTTTAATTTTTTTCTCCGACACTACATGAAAGTGCATTCAGAACAAGTGCGACTGCTTAAAGATCAATATTTTTCCTGTAGCTTGAGCAACATAAGAGTGTAATCAAAACAAAGATCTGTATAGCCCATTTTAAAATGTCCTTGAAACTTAGTCCTTTTTCATAAGCGACCACAGACAGAGTGGGCGTGCTTAAAATGATTTTCCTTTTGTGTGCCGCATTGTCTCATATTCAGCGAATGATGGAATGTTTTGAATTTCAGGTGATAAAATTAAACCCACTTGAGAAAGTCCTTTGCAGATGTCTTGATAATGTATTACATGTTTTGCCAAATCCTGCTTTCTTTCTCAATATACTGAAATACGTCTAACTGCAACAGTTGATTCAGACAAGCACTGCAGGTTACATTTCTTTGCTCAACAACATTTCGGCGTATTGTTTCGATAAAATATTTAGGACCGAAAAACCAAATTGCAACTTTTGGGCCATTCCGCCAAAACTTTCCCTGGCCAATCGGTGCACCCTAATTATTTCTGGAAGAGATGCAGCTGTATAGAAACGAATAGTTTAATGATAAGTGTAACAGAGAGAAAATCAAATATCTGCACCAATATAAAGAACTCTGATGGACAGGTCCAGTGTTATTACGGTTCCAAGAGTTCACATCAGTTTAGCAAACTTAAATTTAAAAAAAGAGAAAATATCAGCACTAGAGATCTACAGTGCGACTGAAAAGTACTGAGTGCGACGAACAAAACATACCCGATCAGCATATTTGTGTTTGCGCTGAGGGAAACTTCAAAGATTTCTACTTGTGTGTTTGTGCAGCATTGAGTAATGTATCGCCGACATATGTTGATTCCTTGAATGCAATGTTAATCAGAATCAGTGTAGAGAGCTTCATTGATCATAATGGAGCTTTGTGAGATTGCGATGAACTGAAGAGAATGACAGCTTTTAAAGATTATAAGGGTGTTTGCAAATGTGATATTAAATTAATACAACAGTTCAATAAACAATAAGTTAATATAAAGTGATGTACATTGTATGATTTTAACAATATTGCCTGATTTTGCTCTATTTCGTCAAGGAAAATTTCAAACGATCACAGCCGAGCCACTGCACATCTCCTTTCAAACACAGTGGTGTTTCATTTATGAATGAACCTGCGTTTTTAAATTAATCCGGTGATTCAATTACCCATTCATAAAGACAGTCACATACTTCATTCCTGAATGAATCAGCTGTTCAAACGAATAAATTAAATAAATGATTCAGTGATAAAATCAGTGACTTGCCGCCACCTACTGGCAGTTTTATTTTTATTTTTAAAGTGTCATTTCAGTATTTAAAATCGTCTAACAATATTATATGTACAAATTTTATATTTAAAACATTAATCCTACAAATTGATATGAATTTAAAATAAAACATCCCTCATTCCTCTGTAACATGTCTGTAAATTTACCTAAATGCCCACATGTTTTGTGTCTTCAGTGCAATTTGAGTGAAAACAATTGATTATTATGATTTTTTTCATTGGTAACTTATTCTTATTATTCTACCTATTGTATTCAAAAGTTATTATTAGAAAATTTTGAAAAAGCTATAAATTATAGATTTTTTTTTTGAGGAATTTGCCAATGCATAACGCCTAATAAAATTAGAAACAAAGGCTTACAAAAAAACAAAGAAATAATGCCCCTGTGTAAATCATTAATCAGAAAGGTTCTCCTGAATGTTTGGGGGGGGGCGGGGGGCCATTAATGGAGGCAGTCTAAGTTTACAGTTGATTGTGAAAGTATCTACTCTATCATTAAAACATACACATATTCAGAAATGTATTTATTTGAAAAGTAACCAACCTGTATAAATTCAAGAGCTGGAAGAGGGTATTTTTCACTTGGCACCATGACAACAGCATTACCCATGGCAATAGCTGCCCCTAGCAAGGACACCAGTGAGAGCAGTGGTTTGGAGTTGGGGAGAATCACTCCCAGCACCCCTAAAGCCTCAGGAGATGACAGGGCGGAACCAGACTGGGGCGGGAACTTTAATGAGATGAACATATAATTAGAAAACAGGCAAATTAAATCTTGGGTTAATTGACCCTCCGCAGGGAGCTTGATTGACTAGAGATCTGATCAATCATAACTACAAATCAGACAACAAACAAATCAGACAGGAGCGTAGTTTGAAACGTTGGACTGAACCATTCTGTGAATTGACCTTCTTCCTCAGTGAAACAAAAACCTTCTGATGAATTGACTTCTTTCCGCAGTTGATGGTTATTTCACAAGAAACATGCTAGAACTAGATAAATTCATTCAAAGAGATGATTTATTTCATGGTTCTCATAACGTAGTAAAGAGGAAGAGATTATCAGAGTCACACAATCACGTTTCTGTCACTGACAATTATCTATCATGACACATGCCACAAAATAAAGTGCCACAAAATGATAACGTTTCAATAAAATGATTGTTTAATTTTAGTGTGTGACTAAATTTGAAAGATGATACCAGTATTGTGTCGATATCAAAAGTAACTATTTAAAATGAACAGGACTCTTATGATAACACCACATGTAAATATCCAGTCTGTCGGTTGTTGTCAGCACCTGGTTGACCTCCAGGTGGCAGTATTGCTCCGCAAGGTTTTTTCACTGTGTGACACCCGAACACCATGGCGTCGCTACACAAAAAGAAAATGCTGCGCTCGCAAACGGTACTCTCAGAGAAGAGCCGTAACCGTTCATCAGAGTATTCAAAGCAACAATTGCCATCGATATTTTACGTGTTAAATCATTAGTGTGTGACGATGGGAAATATTACCAGTATTGGCGATAACTGCAATATTTAAAATGAACAGGACTCTTATGATAACACCACATGTAAATAATCCAGCGCCAGCACCTGGTTGACCTCCAGGTGGCAGTATTGCGCCTTAACTCTGACACCCGTCACACAAGAAGAAAATGCTGCGCTCGCAGCTACTCTCAGAGAAGAGCCGTGTTCATCAGAGTAAGTTGCCATTATTTTACTAGTCATAGAATGGGAAATGTTACATTAGTCTGTTAACTGAGGTTTTCTGTGTTCCTATATTTAACCTGTTAACTTGTGTTAAGTTCTTTAACCTATAGTTGCACCGGCGCCACTGAAGTCATGCAGTAAGAGCACCGCTGATTCAGTTTTAATGTGCGTCTAGAACGACAGCTGAACATTTTACAGAGTTTAATGTAGCAATGTGGTCGCTCAGTTTTTCAAGATCATTTTTAATCTTGCAAGTTAACTGTAAACAGATTTAAATTAGGTTCATTAGTTAATTACATTAGCTAACATGAAATAAGAATGAACAATACTTCCACAGCATTTATTAATCTTAGTTCATGTTAATTTAGACATTTACTAATGCATTATTAAAATCACAAGTTGTGTTTGTAAATATTAATGCACTGTGAACTAACAATGAAACAATGTTTATTAACATTAACAAAGATTAATAAATTGTGTAATACATGTATTGTTAGTTAATACATTAATGTTAACAAATGTCATCTTATTGTAAAGTTACCATTAATATTTATTCATCATACAGTTGAACTTGACAATATTTTCTCTCTTATTATTCCATAGGAGCTCCAAAGAAGACAGAGAAAGCCAGAGTCTTGTGCCCTGCGTTTATCAGTATACTTATGTTTGTTGGGTTGAAAAAACAATAAACAAAGTGACAAATAATTTGACTGATATCTTTTCCCCCCAAGGTTTCTATTGTGATATATCGATATCGTGAATTCTTATGGCCACTATAACCTTGATATGAAAAATCTAGTATCGTGACAGCCCTATCGGACATAGCAACAGTAACTAAGCGGGGCAGTCCTTTGCGAAGGGTCAATTGTGCAAACTTTCCAATACTAATTAATAAATATTATAGGTTCTTACTGGAGTTCCACCCTGCTCTTTATCACAGCGTGCAGCCCAATCAGAGAGCCTGGAGACGCTAAGCTCCACCTCTTTCTCTGCCTCTTCTAATGAGATTCCGGTTTGAGTCTGGATCGATACAGCCAAGTCCCGTCTCTTCTTCTCTAGACTGTCAGCAAGTGAATAAAGGGACTGAGAGCGTGCAGTGGGGCTTTTCTTCATCCACCTGCAATGACACAAGGAGCATCACAGTAGATCTGTCAGTATTTTATCAAAATAGTTTGACCTCCTTTTTTTTGGTCCATGTGATTTATCATAACTTTACCATATGCTCTTACCCTGGCTGGACCTAATGGCGGCCTCTACTGCATTCCGGACATCCTTCCTGCCTCCATCTGGGCAGTGAGCCAGTACGGTGCCCCCAGGGGACAAAACTGACCTGCTGCAGCCCGAGTCAGCTTTACGCAACTGACCACCCACGAACTGGGAGTAAAAGCGAGGGACACTGTGAAAGAGAGGAGAGAGAAATGGATCATAGAAGAAGACAAGAGGAGGGCTGAGTTTAGCAGACAGCAGTAGTGATCATTTAGCCACATTTTATACTCTAAAGCAAGATTCCTCAAATCTTTCCCTGGAGGGCCAATCTGCTGCAGAGTTTAGCTCCATCCCCGATCCAACTCACCTACCTGTGATTTTCTAATGATCTTGAAGACTCTGATAGCATGCTCAGGTGTGTTTGATTAGGGTTAGAGCTAAACTCTGCAGGAATGGTCCAGATTTGAGGATCCCTGCTCTGAATCGTCCCCAGCGAGCACCCTGATTTCAATTTGATGTCAAATATTACTCAAAACTTGATCAAGATGCTGTAAAATAATTCAAATTCAGTTTGGATGGCAATTTCCAGTGGTATTCGGGTGAAAATAGGAAGTTAGTGAAACTGGAGGTTATATATTTGACTATCAATATATGTAAACACTAATCAACATCATATCAAGTTTTTAACATCAGTTTTATTTGCATATTTGACCTGTTTTGACATTCATTTTGATGAGAGGAACTATGTAAAGTGTGAAGACGTAGTATCGCTTGTTTCACTTCTGTTTCAGTTTTATAACCATTTTCTTACGGTGTAAGTAATTTGTTCTTTGTTAGCATGTTTGGCTCAGTGTTATTTTTTAGATTACTGAAACTACTGTTGTTTGATTTGTATTTGTTATCTATTTAAATTTGTGTTAGATTATGTCTGAATTTATTATGTCTTTATAGGTCTTTTATTAAGTTTTATTTAATATGAGTTATTTTAATACTTCAACAAACTAAATGGAAATATATATATATATATTGATTTTATAAATGTGTATATATATACACATGTATGTTCAGTTTTGACATTTTGTTGTATGCATTTGTTATTTTTATTTTTTATTTTTTTTTACTTTATTTTTTTATTTTAAATGTGTATATGTAGTATTTATAAAGCTTTAGCTTTTAGTTTTGGATCTGTTTTTAGTTGTTTTAATACTACAATTGATTGCTTCTGTTGTCCTCATTTGTAAGTCGCTTTGGATAAAAGTGTCTGCTAAAAGACAAAATATAAATGTAGTGAAGTACAGTGACTTATAGTACAGGAAGCTGCTCAAAATATGTTTCCAGCAACATCACAATTAATTATTTCAAAAGAGAGAGGAAAGTCCCACACAATCTTTCTGGTAGTGCTGCTACAATACCAAGAAAATCAATCAAAATATTATGATTTCAGTACAGGGTCATTCCGTGTCAAAATTCAGAATCTTCCCCGGATAAAGGCGCAGGTTTATTCTCTGAGTTCCGCTCGGTCTCATTCAAGCTCTTCAAAGCATACTGGCTAGAGTAGAATTCAGACAAGATATGTATACTTCTGGCTTAAATTGAAAAGGGGTCAAATTCAACAATACCCATATCTCTGGATTGAACTTTACTATATAAGGCCTTAAAAACGAAGATACCAAAGAGGCTTATTGAGGATATTGAGATGGAAACATTTGGGGAACAAAAACACAAGAAGTGCATTTGCCCATTTTTGAACTGTCATTATTGGCATGCAATGCAACACAGATTGCTAAACAGACCTATTTCGCTCTATGCCATCTTTCTTAAGTCATTTCCCCCCTTTACTTTTGCTCAAATCTTTGTCATTTGGATCCCTATACTGTTCTATACACTACCTACAAAACAGTGGAATAATCAGTAAATATTCATTCATGACATTAAATATTTCACCAGGAAAAAAAAACAAACAAACTCAAAACTCTGGCTTGACTATGAAATTAGGTGTTCGTGCTAAAATCTAAACTCAATCTAAATACTTCTCACTTTTGATGATATTTATGTGTATACCAGCTGTAACACCACTATGACACCAAACCTTTCAATTTATGACACCAAACCTTTATGCATTTTGCAGTTAACCATTGAACTCTGAGCTACTACACACCCACCTGGAAGGATCAAATCCATCAGGTATCATGAATTTGGAAGCTGCAGAGCCAAAATCAGCATAGTTGATAGAGCTGGGACTGGAGTGAGGGAGGGAGGGTGAATGTGACGGCCGAAGGAACTGATACAGACCCTACAGAGGAACAAAAAGCATCGAAGGCGTCAGACATTCTCAACTGGTCACCAACCAGGACCATACATCCAATCAGAAATATAGTAGAAAACCCAAAGGAACAGAAACAACAGCATAGACAAAACTGAATCCCATTTTCAGCATTTAAAACTAAACATGTGACCATTTTTATAATATACCTCTCTGCCTCCATCGGTGCAGTTCCCGCTCTCCCGCCGTCCACACAGAGGCAATGCAGGATCCATTACAGAATGACAGTTCACCCACACCGAACCTACACACAGACTATGGAGAAAGAAAAAAAAGATAAAAGAAGGGAAGTAAGAGATCAAGATCAAAATGAAATCAAGGTTGCCAAAATACTTGACCAAGCATGGATGCACCTCTTTGCAGACTCCAAAGCCAGAGTCAAATCTTCAGTCCAGATGGAGGCCGCCTGACCATGAGGACTGTGGTTTCCTATACACAAGTACAGATCACAAAACTTTTATCTCACTAATATTGCAACGCCATTAATATAATATGTAAATTTGTACAAATATTCCATTAAAAGCTGCAAAAAATAGATGGATCACTGCACTCAGACAACAATGCATGCCTATGGAAATAGTAAACTATAGCAAGATTTTTAGCTTCTTATAAATCAGTTCTTTTTAATTTCAGCCTCACCGAGTGTAACTCCCTCAGCAGAGCTCCTGAAGGATATGAGGGGCAGCACAGGGCCTGGAGGAGGTGAAATCACGGACTCGCAGGAAGGAGCCAGTCCACACAGTACAGTAGGGGGGTAGAGAGCACCAGTTCCAGGTGGACACGACTGGATCAGCTACAAAGATACAAAACAACAAGAAAACAAAAAGATGAAAGCATTCATCCATTAAATGCCAAAAAAATCCATCCTAAAGATATGGCGACATCTAAACTGAAATGCTCACGCACTGTCGCCCCCTGCTGCTGGGCTTCCTGAACTGCAGCATCTATAAGGTTCCTGTCAGTCTCAGTGGCAAGAACAACACATTTCATCCCAGTCATTCTCAACTTCAGCCTGGACACAACACTGTTCAGCACTGATTCCTGCACACAGAGCACCCACTGGAACTGGACAAGAGAAGAGAGAAGCAGGCAAAAAGATAAATATTATATTTATTACATGCATGATAAATGGTTTTTAATCAATGAGCACACTGTACTGAGTACTGCTGATGCGATGTTAACTGGTTTTATTTTAGAAAATAAGCACTAAAATAACAAGTAGTACATATATTAAATATTAGATACCTAATTATTAAATACATATCTGAATATCACATAATATGTTCTTTGCTGAAAACGGGGAACTTGTAAAATATTTACTATATTCGAATAGATAAGATTTTTGTTTATATTCTTGAGAAATTTCTCATTCTCTCCAAGGCTGCATGCAAAATACAGTAAAACAGCAATATTGTGACATATTATTACAATTTAAAATGACTATTGTTTTACATCTCTTTTCTTCTTGAAGGCCAGCTCTATCACTCCGTCCACGGCACTGTCGAGGTCTGCCGAATCAAAGATGATAAAAGGGCACACTGAGCTGAGTGAGAGAGAGAAAGACATAGGGACTCCCCAGCCAGCCACTGCTTTAGCCAGGGCTTCTCCAGTCTGCTGTCTTCCGCTGTAGGTCAGGTAGTTCACTTGTGGATTTTGAGCCACTTTGGCACCCAGTGATGCTTCACTGCCTGTGACCACATTCAGCACTCCAGCAGGGATCCCAGCCTCCATAAACAGCTGAGCCAACAGAAGGGCAGGAAGAGCGGTAGTCTTCCCAGGCACCACAATAACAGCATTGCCTAGAAAATAAATAATAGTTAACCCACAGTTTGATTTGCACTTGCACATTTCATTCAGATAGGATTTTTACAATTATGAGCAAGAACTCCTAATGAATTAAGCTATTTAAATAATAAATTATATACTTATTTGAAAAACTAAATGCAGGGTTAAATTATAGTAATATTTTTTACTAAAATAGTTAACTGAAATGAAAAAAGTAACTAAAATTGGAAAATATACACATTTACATAATTCAAACTATTATAGTTAATCATAGTTATAACGAAAACCATAAAACATGTTACTTAAAATAAATTAACAAAAATATATGTTTTAAAGTAATGAACTACAATGACTAAAAATAAAAAAAAAATGGATAACTATATAGATATATTTTAAAAACAAAAATGAATCAAATGACAAAAACTCACAATGAACAAAACAAATTAAAATTACAATGGAAAATCTAAAAATTTAAATGATTCAAAATATTTGTATTAATAAAAACTATAATACTATCTCTATGATACTAAAATAACACTGGATAACCAATGAAAAGGGTTTAACAATACTCACACATAACCCCCACACAATTTTATAGGGACGATGTTCAAAACACTGTCAATACCAAGGTCAAGTACAAAATTTATATATTTTTTAATTAATTTATAATTTTCAGAATTACCTTTAAATGTAAAGCATGTAATTTATGTGCAATTGGTACTGCATCTGAAACAATGCATTTTTTAAAGCGCAGTTTTATTACTGTCCACACTATTAACACAAGATAACCTACAAAATGCCTAAACTGCTGCTGTCAGCAAGTTATTAAAAAAAACCCCCCCAAAAAAAATCTTATTTTTTCTTTCTTTTTTGTCATTTCATTCATACTTTGAAAGTCTGGGGAGTACATGAAAATCAGAAAAGAAGGTATCATATATTGTTCATATATTAAGCATCATATCATGCTCAGTGGTTGTCAAACCTGTCCTGGAGTACCCCAAGCCCTGCACATTTTGTATGTCTCCCTCATCTATCACACCTGATTCAGCTCATCAGCTCATTAGTGGAGACTGCAAGATCTGAAGTGGGTATGTCAGATATAGGGAGACATACAAAACGTGCAGTGCTGGGGTACTTCATGGAGAGGTTTGAGAACCACTGGTTTAAGAGAAAGACTCACCCATAGCTAGAGCTGGTAAAACCTTAAGCAGAAGAAAGTAGACAGAGCAGTCATCTGAAACAACCACTGCCACAACGCCTAGTGGACGGACAAAACATGAGATTTACAATCATGCTTCATTCTTACAACACATTTTCTCACTGTCTTCAACTAATTCTGTCTCTCAGACTCACATACACACAAAGAAATGCTGGCATACCTTGCGGGATCCACTCAGGCATGAGCGTGTCTCGTAGCTGAGCCCAGCTGGCATAGTATTGGGCCAGTCTAATGAGCACAGCAGGAGAGGTAGAAGACTGAGAGAGCTCACACAGCTCAGACACACACTGACTGTGTCTCTGCAGCACACTCGCCAACCTGGGGCACAGACATACATTAATAATGATGTAACATGGAACATAAATTACATTATTTTGAGTAAAGCTCTAGTACTTGAGTAACACTTTGGCTCTTTGGTAACAGCTCAGTTCACTCCAGGTTTTGAAGCCTCCAGCTGCAGATGAGGCAGCAGACGCAACATCCTCATCTTTAGCACAAACAGTGCTGCAGACCACCGTTGCTGTACAAAGACAGAAGGAGGAAGGCAGGAGAACTTATCTTATCACTGCATGGAAGATTATATAACAGATCTGAACTTCAGGAAATGATCAAGTATTGCTTACCTTTGGAATCAGTCACATCCTGGGTCTGTCTGTCTGCAGGGCTGGAAAATGTCCCTTCAATGAAGAAGCCAAGAATGCGAGAGTGTTTCTCCAGCCATGACTGAGAGAGTAAAAAAAATTGACACATTCTTAAGAATTTGTGTTTAACTGGAATGAATATCTCACACAAATTGGACAGCAATGATGGCATTACACTTTAAAATTTTGCTCAAATTATGATGAACATTCCAGTTTTTCTGATAATTCAAACAACAAGCATGTTTACTTAAAGTAATCAAACTATAGTTTGGTTGTTCCACCTCTTTGAGGGAACCAATAGAGTGGCTTTATGAAAACAGGGTGAAGGTTGCAGTAGATCATTCATAGAACATATAGCTCTCACAAAATACATGAACAGAACACTTTTTTTTGCTAGAAAATTACATTTACTTAAACTAATGTTGTTCGAACTTATGACTTTCCTTTTCCTTTTATAGTGTGATATAAGAAATATAAACATTTCCTCCTTTCACTTTATTTGCATGGCAAAAAGATGCAATTAATGTGAATGCGACTGACGCTGTCAGTTCGTAACCTTCTGCCTAAGATGTTCTTTTGCGTTTCACGTGAGAAAAAAAGTCATATGGACTTGGTACATGTTGAAGACGAGTAAATGACTGAGTTTTCATTTCTAAGAGAACTACTCCTTTGAGACATCCATTCTTTTTAATGCGAATTTACAGCAAGAGGACCAGAATCTTGTCACATGCTTGTCTCGTGAGCTGTCTGCTCCCTTATGTACAGTCACATGTAAATCATTTTAACACAGGTTGAAAAGGTGGCAAAGTTCTGTTTCACTTTAAATGATACATAAATATCAATTTGATTATTCAAAGTATTAAATGCATTTAAGATACAAAGTTAATTTACCCCAAAAGATCGCTTTACCTGTGCAGTTGCTGTGCTCGTGCTGGATGGTCCATACTCCATATTTTGAAAGATGTCGTGCACAGTCTTTGTAGAAGTACCCGCCATAACAATGTAACCTATGGAAATAACAATGGTTTCTGACTTCTGAAAAACATGCTAATTCAAAATAAAATAATAATACGGAGTGTTTTGATTCTTTCACTTAACAACAGCGATCAAAGAAACACGTAAATATTATACACAATTCAAAAGTGCACTCAACGTGAGCTTACAAGTCAACGCTGGTATGTCTTCCTGGGTTGTATTGTGTTGCCAGATCGCGCAAGAAAATCAAGCAAAGTGGTTTAGTGGAATGCTGTGCTTTAAGAAAGCCACCAAAAAAGAGAAAATGAGCGAACATTATTTTCCCTGATTTGACGGAATGCATGGAAGGATGCCACCACTGAAATAATAATAATAATAATAATAATACAAATAATTATAATTAAAAATAAAAGATTACAAAAAATATATATATTTATGAAGACTACATTGCAAATACATAATACAATATAAGCTACTTAAAATAATTCAAAATTAATTATATGAAACACACACAACCCTTTACTACCCGTATTTATAAGTAAACTTTATGAACAAACAATCCCAGAGAAGCTTATAGTACGTGGACATGGCAACACTTGTTGTAGTCCACGTCAAACTAAACCCCTCCTGATACTATTGTATTGTAGGCTACTCAGTTATTCACAAAAATAGACTGAGCTGTCACTATAATACGTAATACGTTAGAAATGCACAGGACCTTAAAGTAAAACCATAGTGGTTATATGGGAAATATATCAGATGGATTTCAGGAAGTCGTCCATACTTGCCATCTAGGCTTTGTCTCATTTCGAAGGTTGCGCCCTTCGCTCGCATAAGTCATCGATGTTTGTGCCCGTTCAGAAAAGTACCCATTATAACATTGACTATTAATCGTAAATCGTCAATTACGGTAACATTTATTATTATGGAATGCAATGGCTACTTTTCTGAAATGAGGCAGCCTCGGTGGCGTAGGCGGCCGACATAAGCAACCTCTGGAGGGCGCAGCCTTAGAAATGAAACACAGAAATGGTTACTCATCTCCACAAAAGTTGGAAGAGTCTACTAAAATAGAGTGGTATTCCCCATAGTTACACCCAGTCGAAAACATTACCTGAAACACTAAGTAACAGCAAGAATATTTGATATATTTACTATATTTTACTGATATGGCTTGCGAAGTCTCGCAGGGTAAGTGACTGTGTTTGTTTGTGCTCTTAAGCGATGTTAGATGTTTGTTACTTATGTTTCTCTTCGCTCTACAGATGACCAGATTGGAGAAGCACTCTTAATCGGGTACGTTTCACTCTTTAAAGTTATGATGTCGCTTTATGTCGTATTTTATATTTATTATAAACTTAATGTTTCCGTTAATGACTAGTGTAGCCCAGCCTTAGAAACTTTGAAGAAACTTTTGAAAAAATAAATAATAGATAAATCAGTGGACACAGTAGGCTAAGGCATGTCTTGTCATACTAGAATTGGCATAACATACAATAGTTGACTTTACTTTATTGTAGAAACAAATACTAGTGGGGAAAAAAGAGAGGACACACAATAATGTGATCAAAATGTCCACCACAGAAGAAAATAACATATGATGCTTTTAGCATGTTGTTGTGATAAGCAATTTTTTATTTGCAGGGGTTGTCCAGTTAGTAACATATTTGACAGAACTATTGACAACAAAATAAAAATTTTATATTTTCATTATAACATTTTTTAACTCAATTTTAAAAACTTTATTAACGAGTTACGATTAAAATAACATTTAATAAAGATAATGTTGACTGTAACATTTTTACACTCACTAAAACAGACAGCAAAAACTGTAATTTATTGTGAGGATTTGTGTGAGATTATAATACAGTATACCTTGTAGAACATCTATGCTTGGTAGCAATCAAATCATTTTGTAAAATCTAAATGTAATAGTGGCTAGATTGTAATGTAATGTTGGCTGTAATCAGAATCCAAGCACCGCTTCATGCCGTTGGGAATGTCATTTGAGGAAAGTCATGAAGAAATTATTAGTGTTCAAATTTTCATGTTTATTGGAGGTAATTGTGAATCTGTTATAGTATCTCTGTGAACATTTGACTCATGCAGTTAACAAATAAGTATATTTAAGGGTGGTAAGAGATGAGGTGATGAGCGTAGCAGCCGAGGGTCATGCAGCTCCACCAGTCCTTCCCGAAGCTCGACCAATAAAAAACAGCCAGGACCAGAAGCTCGTCGAACAGCTGGCGAAGACCATCAAAGTGATCGGTGATAGGCTTGATCAGGATAAAGCATTCAATGAGTCAGTCTGAGATTTGAATCTTTACTAAACACCAGTGTTGCTGTCTATACTGGTTTTAAAACACCAGGTTTCACTTTCTATTCTTCTGACCTCACAGCATGATCGATGGCTTAGTAAAAGTGGCTGATAAGAGAAGTTTCTGGGAACTTGTGGAAAAGGTTTTCACAGATGGCCAGATCAACTGGGGGAGAATTATAGTGCTGTTCTATTCAGTTGGGAAACTGTCTGCAAAGGTGTTGTATTAGTTAGATCCTGTATGTTTCTGTTGTCTTTTTAAAGGGGTCATGAACTGCCTTTTTTATTATTTTGTACTGTTATCTGACGTCCACTTGTGTAATCAATTTTTTTACAACATAAAACATAATTTATAAGAAATAGGCTATTTTCTGTCTTGTTTTTAACCCCCCGATGCAAATATTGTTTTACTACAACTTCTCCTCTACAGTGGACATGCATTAATCATATTTGAATTTGAAAACCCATAACATTTTCCTGTGATGTTGCTTTATGACAAACAATTGGAAAATTATTCATTTATTTGACATTTAATCTGTCTTCTTTTTATAAAAAAAACACACACATTTGACCCTCTATCAATTGCATATTTATTCCCTAACTGCTAGCTTTTCTTGTACAACTAACACTAGGTTTATTTTTTCTATATTCTATATACTCGTTTTCTTAAAAAAAAACTTCCTACGTGTACTGCGTTAGGCTAACCAGGACTTGTAATAGCACTTGCATGTTGATGCTCTTTTTTCGGTTTTGATTGATTCTATAATCTCCTCATTTGTAAGTCGCTTTGGATAAAAGTGTCTGCTAAATGACTAAATAAATACATTTACAAAATATAATCATATTTCCATAAGGATGTAACATTTTTCACTAAATTAAATTTAGCCATCTTTAAAGACCTAGGAGAGGGAGTGGTCATGGTGAAACTTCCAAACATTTATTATCTCTATGAAGCCCTGAATGTGCTCTGTACAGGACATCCAGACTTATAACTGTGACATGTGAGGTCTCAGAGAAATTCACTAAAATAGAATGTCCACTACAGAGGCTAAAACCTCCATAGCTGGGTCCCAGAGGATATAAAGACCAAGATCACTCAGTTCTTGACCTCTTTAAAATGTATCTTAATATGTCTGTTGTTTGTAGACATGAATTTATATGCTTATATCTATACATATTTACCGCTTTCCTTTCAATAGATGGTCCTTGCACGCTTACCCACAATTGTTTCAGACATTTTGACCTTAAGTCTGGATTACTTCAGGAGGACTCTGTTGGAATGGATTCGCAAAATGGGAGGATGGGTAAGAAACAACGAAGACACATTTTTACATTATTGTCTCAAATACTGGAATATGAAGAAGCATTTGACTATTGTTTTAATCTTGTTCTATTGTTTTTAGAAGATTTGTTGAACAGTATTGATCACAATGTCATATATTACATCTCTTTTGTTTGTACCCCTTAATACAGATGTTCAGTATCCCTGCACTGGCCTGTTTCTCCTTTGAGCAATTTTCTGGTTCTTCACTTAGTAAATATTCTTCATATTTTGGAGCCGCATTGGCCTTCACTGGTGGCCTACTGCTAGGTGGCTTCATCGTCTCGAAATTTCCAAGAAATAGCTGAGAGGAAGAAAATAAAGACGTTGCAACAGAAATGTCCTTAACGTTGAACTTGGGCGAAACCATGTATATTACAACTGCATTTTGTAATTTGCCCCCTTTTTATTGTAATATGCCTTTATTTTATTTGTATTTATAATATTTTGTAGAAAACATATTGAATATAGTCATGCTAATTGATTTAAAGAAGGGTACATGTTTATTTAGGATCATGACAGATTGTTGGGATAAAACTGAGCCTAAGCCTTTTAGTGAAAATTGACACATGATATAGTACAATAGTGATTTGTATAATCTGTCTTGTGAGGACAAGCCAGATTATACAAACGTTGTTCGTTTAAATATTTTGCATTGAATGTGATTAAAGTCCCGATAGTTTGTATGTGAAAATGTTAGTGATGGCAAAGTGAAGCAAAATACGCCCGATGTTACAGTCACTGCCCTTGCCATCCAGAATAAAAGAGAACATCCCAATCGAGTGAAGGGATTTGTGGAAACTGGTTCCTAATTATTGTCATCCAACATTTGCCTCGGATTTCAGGATGAAAAGACAAACATTTCAGGTGAAGGATAATCCACTTCTTACCTCCGAGACTGTGTTATGATCTATATTAATTTTTATTGTGAGTATTAGGTTTATCATTATTGCTGATCACTGTTGTTGTGCTATGGTATTGCAATATTTACCATTATATAATCAGAGAAGCATAGAAAAGTTTATGAAAGTGTCACTCCACAATACAATAGCTAAATATATTATAAATATGTATAGTATTTGTATATTACATTAATCAGTGTCTAGCACACCTTCCTTAGGAAAGGATATGGACCAGAAGACATTGCAATTACTACATGATATTTAGACAGACTTAAAGAAGTTCCAGATCTATACTTGTGCTCTTATTATTTCAGTTATTTTGCCTTTAATGCAAATAAACATGTGAAAACAATATACTTGCTCTTGTGAAATAATTTTGATGTTAATTACATTTACTTACAAATTCATCATCATCATCATGTTGATATGCTATGTTACTATGAAACTTTTACGACAAACATGTCTTCTAATATCTTCAATTGTTGTGTATACCGAGCTGCAGCAGACACATATTAAATGACTTCACTTGGACCCATTGTGCGAGCTGTCTCTTTAATACCGCGTGGTTTATATACACTTTGCTGCTGAATGGGCTGATATTTTTGACACACCCACCAAACAAGATAAACATATCTCAACACCGTTTCCTGGAAACATGTCGTTCAACCCGGAAACCGTAGCAAACCGTTGGGCACCGGTGTGAGCTTGAACGTGCCCCTTATTCCTTGTTTTAATTTTTGTATAAAATAATTGCCATTGTCAAAACCATTCATTTGTGTCGGTGTACTGCCACAAAAATAATTCAAATATATCAAACATAAACTCATTAATTAAATCTGTGATCTGTCACTAGACTGTTATTTCATGGGCAAAGTTAATTTGACTATAATATATAAATTAAGATAAAAAGAAAACAATGCTAACGCATTATAATGTGTTATTATGTAAAGGAAACGGCGCTGAGGTTCGCTTCGTTTGAAGCAGATACTGAAGCAGTCACGTGGTTTTCAGGTGAACGAAGCTTCGGACGTCATAAATCACGTGCTTTTCTCAAGCAATCATTGTGCACTACCCGGCCTCACTGGGCTGAGGTGTGATCCACATTGGGATGATCATTCAAAAAAAAAAAATAAAAAAAATAAAAAATAAAATAATAATAATAAAAATAATAAGTTTCCGAAATTCTACTTGCTAGATTGTTTCTTTAAGAAAAGTTATAACCGCCCTAAACTGTAGACTGTGTGCTTTTTATACTTTCCCCCAATAAATTTTCCATTGTTAAGTCTTTCTTTACCGCTCTCATCATATTTTTCCCTTTCTCTGGTGTATTGTGTACAATCTAAAGTATGTGTTTTTACATTTTCTATTGACTCCACAATTTGTGCATACTCCAGTCTGATGTTTCACCTATTAATTTGTAATCCACTATTTGAAACTTGTATGTCCCTATCCTCAGTCCTGCTAAACCATGTTTCCTCCAGCCTTTCCAATCCACTGATTTTACTAGCTGTAACCTCTTTATGTGCATTTATACATGGTCTGCACTTTGACCATCCTATATCCCATCTCTCCTGCACATTCTGTTAATGTTGTCCTTAATAATACTTTTAATTTCTGACCTCTTTATTTGGATATCCAGTTCAAACCATTTCTGTATATAAGCAGCTTCCTTCGCCAGCATGTCTGCCTTCTCGTTCCCCTCCACTCCCTTGTGTGCAGGAACCCATAAAATACATGCTTATGCTCTGATGTTTACTTTTAAAAAATGAGTTGATTAATTTCATCTAGTAGATCTGGTCTCATATAGACTCCACTCTGAATGCATGCTATGAGAACATTGAGTCTGAACAGATGATCACCTTATTGGGTTTTACTTCCTCCACCCATTGTAACGCCAGAATTATTTGCTAACATTTCTGCTGTAAAAATGGTGCAAAATGGTCTGTGTACTTTTAATATTAACCTTATACTTTAAAATGTGTACTGCAACCCCTGTTTTCCAGTCTGATCTTTTGATGCGTCTGTGAAAATCTGAACTGTGTCATCATAATTTATGTCAATATATTGTTGAACATTTTGATATTTCCCTATGTAATATATTCATAACATCCAAATCTACCCTGGGAGTAACAGAAACATCCATGTTGGATGTTGGTGTACTAACAGTTTTTGCAACACGTCAATGCGTCAATTTCCATAATCCTTTGCCTGCCTATTCCATGCCACTCCAAAACTGCATGATGGGATGGGCGCCCAAACTCCCCACATTCTCATACCCTGCTTTGTGGGGTGTTGTTTCTTCATGACCTTGCAATATTTGTCCAGTAAGACATGGAATTAATTGTAATCGCCTTAAGTCTAGAGGCATTTCTCCTACTTCTATTTGTAATGAAGGAATAGGTGTTGTCCTAACCGCACACGCAACATATGCGAAGTGCCCTGGCCCTGTACTCTATCTAGTTCTTGCATTAATGTTTTTAGTTGTTAACTAAAACTATGCTTCCATAATCAAGAACAGAACGAATCAGTGCAGCAAAATCCTTTCAGAACATACTGAATGCTCCCCAGCTAAAACCTGCTAAACACTTCAAGTATAATTTATAACCATTTTTTGCACTTATCTATCATTTTCTGAAGTGCGTTTTAAAATTTAGCTAACGTCATAACCATACCCCCCAAATTTCTTATACTACAACTGCTTAAGATGCTGCCCATACGTGTTTTTAAGATCTATGGCGCTGAGGTTCGCTTCGTTTGAAGCAGATAATGAAGCAGTCACGTGGTTTTCAGGTGAACGAAGCTTCGGACGTCATAAATCACGTGCTTTTCTCAAAACGAATCAAGCTCCGATACAGTGCTTCGATGTGAGATGTTTCGTTTTTTTGATACAAGCTTCGAAGCCTCGGTGTCGAACGTCACATCACTAGAAAATGTATGGTTTAAAAAAAACATTTATAATATATATACAGTGTTGGGGAGTAACTAGTTACATGTAACGGAATTACGTAATTTAATTACAAAATAAAAGTAATTGTAATTAGTTACAGTTACTAAGAAAAGATGTGTAATTAAATTACAGTTACTTATGAAAATGTTAAGGATTACAAAGAGGGTTACATCTGATTTTTTTAACACACACTCCCACATACAGATTTAACTGATTTCTTTCATAAATTGCAGTGATTGCTCTAAAATATGAAGCACCAATGTTTCAGAAATTTATATCATGGTTTTCCGATAAGTCTTATATTTCCTATATGGGTTTATGTATATGCTTTTTTTAAAGATTAACAGTTTTTTTCTAAGGCATCATTAGATTCCAGTGTTTCCTGTCATAGCTATGCAAAGATTTGATTTCAAAATCAGTATCATAGCTATTAAAATATTTCTTGTTATGATTTTAAATCTGTATTTAACCTCATAATGATTTTAAAGTAAGTCTGATTTTGAGGTGGCTGTGCTTCAAAGGGGACATCAGATGCCCATTTTCCACAAGTGGGTATGATTCTTTAGGGTAATCTTGAAATGGTCTCGGTGGGCGTGTAAAAAAACACAGCGACTCGTTTCGGTGCATATCTCTTTACATGTTAATGAGCTCTGCTCACCCCGCCCCTTTCTTCTGTGGAAGAGCAAAGGCGATTTGCATATAATCATAAAAAAATATAAAGTGGGAGACTTACTTCTTCTGGATGTGTAGCTGGATCACGAACAATGGTTGCTGATCCATCCTTTAGTTTTAACTTTTTAACAAAACTTGCCTTGAATTGTCCCTCATTCAGAAAGCAGTCTGGAGTAAAATGATTTACGCAGCCAGAAATAAACTAATTTAGTGAAAGTGAAGTGATGTGTGGCCAAGTATGGTGACCCATACTCAGAATTTGTTCTCTGCATTTAACCCATCCAAGTGCACACACACAGCAGTGAACACACACACAGTGAACACACACACACACACACAACACACACACCAACACACACACCGTGAACACACACCCGGAGCAGTGGGCAGCTTTTTATGCTGCGGCGCCCGGGAAGCACGTGGGGGTTCGGTGCCTTGCTCAAGGGTCTCACCTCAGTCGTGGTATTGAGGACGGAGAGAGTGCTGGTTATTCACTACAAAATCAAAATTGCTTGATAATTGAGACTGTTTAGGCTTTTGGGGGGATTAAAAAATGAGTGAATTTTTACCATTGTAGGATGATTGTGTCCACACACTGCAAAGACACATTTATATGCAAATGAAGATATTTTGCATCCACTGTCTCCTTTAAAATTATAATATTATCATCTTAATTCAAGTGATGAAGGATTTGGAAAGTCTGACAGTAGTCAGTGTTGAGCACTACTGTAAGGTTAACCCTGCCTGGTTTACATGTTTAAAAATGATTAACAGTGGAAAACCTTAGAAATTTAGAAAAGTAATCAAAAAGTAATCAAATGTAATCAGTTACTTTACTTTTATAAAGTAATTGAAAAGTTACACTACTTATTACATTTTAAGTAGGGTAACTTGTAATCTGTAACCTATTACATTTCCAAAGTAACCTTCCCAACACTATATATAAATACTATGTGCCTTTATAATGCCGATAGTTCTGTAATACAATATAAAATAGTAATATATAGGCCTTTGTACAGAGAGAGTTTTTTTAGAGAGTCTTTTCTGAGCAACATTAAAGTTTGAGGATGGCTGCTAAATATAGATTGTTTTGGGTGGAGAAATGCAAGGAAATTAAGCAAACCACTCTTCTTTGTTTCGCTTTTATTTTCACTTATAGCGTAGCGCGACGCTAGTAGTGAAGATGCGGAACTGACAACAGTTTTATTATATCTGATAGATTTGGACAACGACACGTATTAAACCAGTTAGAAGTGTGTGATATGTTTATACTATGACACTGACGTAAAGGCAGAGGCCACACATAGATACAGTTTCATTGTGGTTTGTGAAGTGGCCATCAAATCTATATGACCGAGGAGGAAAGAAGGAAAACGCGCTCATGGAATTAGGTATGACTTTACGAAACAGGCCTTTGTCATTATTTCTTAACGTGAGCTCAAGTATAATGACATGAAATATAGTTGTAGTAACAATTTTTGTATCAATCTTTTAGACTACCAGTTTTCAGAGAATCTTGTACTTCGGTAAGTTTCACAGACATGTTTAAATCGTGCTTATAACTTAACGAATGAATACTTTTTATAATATGTAACAAAGAGGCTACCCAAAGTAACTTAAAAACCAACCGTGCTGTTTGATGCCATGTTTTCCGTGTTATTCGTTGTGGCATTTTCATTAGCATTCACTTTGGGTAGCACTTAATAAAGTAATAAGCAGTGCGTGTAATTCGTTTATTTTTTATATAATTGAAATAATGTTCTCAGGTCAGTGAAGGACCAGGTACAGAGAGCGGGAACATGTGCACCGTCTCTTCCTGAACCGCAGCCAATGAGTGCTGAGCGGGAGCAGCTCCTGGACCAGGTGGCCAACGTTATCAGAGTCATCGGCGACTCTCTCGATCGAGAGCAGAAATTCAACGAGTTAGTGTCGATATCGAAATGTCTTTTTAGCATTCAGCATTTAGCAGAGTATAACTGTATCTAATAACTATTGAAGTCAGCTTATGAGTGAAAATATTAATGTTAAAGTTAATAAATGATAGGTTAAGACATAAAGTTGTGAGAAAGGGATAGTTTACCTAAAAAATAAAATTCCTTCATTCCTTCCACTCACCCTCCACTAGGTAGTATATTTTCCCCCATATTATGGAAGTCAGTGACTAACGTCAATTGTTTGGTTACCAACATTCTTCAAAATATCTTATTGTGTGCTCAACAGAAGAACAAAATTAAATAAATATGTAACAATAAATCACAAAAAAGTGAAGTAAATTATGACAATTTTCTTTTTTGGGGGGTGAACTATCCGTTTAAGTCAGCAATTTTAAGATATGAAGTCTCAATTAAAAGTTGCAATTATGAGAAATGAAATAAAATTAAAATTGCACTGGTATAATGAAAATGCAAGTCTGTTTAATTAAAGATGTGTTTAATTTCAGCATGGTTGATGGGTTTGCACGTGTGGCAGATAGACAGAGTTTCCAGATGCTTGTAGACAAAGTGTTTGTTGAGGACATCACCTGGGGGAAAATTGTCACTCTGATCTGTGTTGTTGGGAAATCCATTGCAAAGGTATGCAGTGCTTTCCTTATTTTACCTGCTTTCGTTTGTTTGTTTGTGTGTGTGTGTTTCTAGGACTCAAAAATACAGTACAAATTTAAATTATGAGGTACAGGATACATTCAAATCAGCTCACTTCCTACACATTTCACAATAAATGTGTAATGCTAACATAGGGTTTCGGTGCCCAAACCTAAGTTTTAATGCTCTAAGATTGGACTTTAATTAATCTGTAAATATTTTTTTTTCATGAATAGATTCTTGCCAATTTTGTCTCAGGCGTTGTGTCTTGGACACTGGATTACTTCAGGGATAACCTACTGAACTGGATCTGCAGTAGGGGAGGATGGGTAAGATTTGTTAAACATGACAGCACTTGAACACAGCATAGCATAGATAAGACACACCAGTAATAGTCACTCTTTTAAATACCTGCAGATCAACAGTATCTCTTCCTTGGCTCGTTACTCTTTTGAGCGAGATTTTGGTTCCTCATCTAGCCTGAACTCCCTCTCCTGTGGAGTCTTCTTCATCAGCGGAGTACTGCTGGGTGGCCTCATCGTCTGGAAACTAAACAGATGTTCCTGAAGAGGGTCAGTGGAGGATCCATAAAGTGAAAAAAGGAGAAATTCTGGGATTTACACATGCTACAGACCAAAACAAAGATAGTTTGGTGACCAAATATAGGAGAAAAGAAGGCTGTTTGGGGACATTATGTAAAGTGAGAAAGGGTGTGAAATATTGCTATTTTTATTGTGAGAAATATGAAGAATGAGGGCACTTACAATTCATCACATCCAGAATGGGATATACAGTCTAGAAATAACCAGCAATATTTGAAATATCCAAGATATTGTGCCAAACTTACAAAAGTTATATTGTTATATTTACAATTAATTTAAAATTGCTTGACTTTCTCAATAATGTAGATTAAGAAAGCCCAATAGGAAGGGCCCGCGTTAAATAAAGTCCTTCCCCTACGCAGGTACAGGAAAATGAAGATGAGCAGTTGTGGTTAAAAAGTATATACTTTTTTTTTTTCAATGAAAATGACAGATCGTTTCGTTAGATTAGACCATTATTTCTCGGCTGGGATCGTGTAGAGCCCTCTGAAGCTGCATTGAAAACTGCAATTTGGACCTTCAACCTTTTGGCTCTCATTGAAGTCCACTACATGGAGAAAAATACTGGAATCCAGAAGTTTTTTTCTTTCTTTTCGACAGAAGAAAGAAAGACCTGAACACCTTGGACAACATGGGGGTGAGGACGTTTTTTTTTTTTCTGGAAGTGAACTTATCCTTTAAGTAGCATGTAATTACATGTATTCTAAAAAAACAAACACACATGGATCATTAAAAAATATTCTAAAATGCAAGCATTGAAAAATAAATTGAATACTTAAAAAGTTTTAAAATAGGTACAAAGTGTTAAAAAAGGCAAGCACACTATTGTACTGTAAATGTGCTCTCAGATCCCAGAGTAACATGGAGAAACCACAACAAACATTTGAAGAATCACACAGGACGCATGTTGAAAATTTTGGCATGAGCTTTTAACATTTTTATTGACTTTTGATAACTTTTTGTTTTTAAATTGGATTTCATTTTTCTAATTGTTTTTATTTTTTTTCCTATCTGTAATGGAGAAGATTTGATCAGGTAGGTTAGCATTCACGTTCAAACGTCCATACTTTTAGTAATATAACATTTTTAAGTCTCAGTGTTGACAAACTCTGTTAAATTATTACAGTTTCTTATTTTTTTCTTTATACATTTCAAAAATATAAAAGGTAAATAATAAACATTCCATTGAAATATATTTTATACAGTTCTTGATATATTTTTTTCCCTTTTTTTGTATGACAATAAAATTGTATCCAGCATCAATCTTAGTAGCATAGAACTCATCCATTTCTTTTAGGAACCTTCTCTTTCTCACTGGCCTCTCTTTCTAACTCTCTCTCTCTTTCTCTCTGTCCCTGTTTCTTAACTTAGGGGGGTGTATGGTTAGGCTTGCGCTCAGCAGTAGACACAACAGCTCCATTAGCTGTGATAGTGCAATGAATTCCCCCTTTAAACAAGCTACATTAAGTAACTAAAGTAGAAAAGGATAGGTAGTGCATATTGGGTCAATCTATACTAGAATAAATGCACAGACACATGCAGTGAAACTGAGTTCCTGCAGGCTGTTTTGGCGACATTTGCTGCATCTGTTCAGCTCTGAGTCTGTGGAAGCTCTGATGAATATTCACTACAGATATATACAGATAAATATCATCTTAAAAACAATATATAAATATGTAAATGAAACAGAGTCTTTCGGAATGGCTAGCAGATCGCCATAACTTATATTTGGTATGGCTACATTTTGAAGGAAAAGGGATGGGAGGGAAAGCAGAAACAGCATATGCTCTTTCTTCCTCTCTAATTATCTCAGAAAGATAAGTCGTAGAGTAGAGAGTCCAGGTGAAAGAGATGGTTACCTCATTCAGGCCATTCACAAATTATTCACAAGTTATGTCCTCATTGTATTCCATGCATGCAATACAAGACAACTTCAAACAATATGATAGAAAAACACAAGAACAAGGGATGCAAAAAACTTCTTCCTCAAAAATAGAGAAGGAGAGGAAACAGATGAGAGGGGAAGGGGATGCAAACAGGAAGTTGAGAAAGCGTGAAGACTGATTCTGGCTATGTTCTGCTCCTCTCTGATATGTTTTGTATTTGGGTTTCAAGTAAAGGTACGTTGAGCTGTCAGCCATCTGGAGGGGTTGTGGTCTCATTCACGCTAAAACAAACTCTCATGGGAAGCATTCTCAGAGAGAGCATCTTCAATTGATGTGGCCGGTTTGTGTACACATTCAGGGAACAGTTTCAGGCACACTGGATTTCTTATTAGGGATGAGATGAACATGTCCCCCCAATTCCTAATGACGACAACGAGGAAAAAGTGGCCCTCTATAATTATTGCTCAAAAACACCATCCAATCGGATTTATGAATGACCAGAAAGGTACACATCATCTTAACCAGTCAGCAAATGCAATCTGGAACTGAGTACCACATATAAAACAAGTTAGATGTCCTAGTACAAACCCTCTGAGATGAGTATATGCTTACATATAAACGTATATGTTAACTAGAAAAGTGCATGAGTGTCTTCCTGCACCGTGAAGCATGCAGAAAAGACATTGCAAATAACATAAAACAGGCAAGACATATTAATCGAGAAGAGAGAGGGAATTCAGTGCACCACTAAGGAAAGTGACATGGCTACAACAGCTGCACACTTCTGTCGCATCTTCAAGCTACTCGGACCAGCTGCTAACATATGAAGTAAAACTACATGGTCAGCAGATAATGCTGGCTCTTGTGATGATGGAGTTGCATCTGTGTCGTTTTCCCTCCCTGGACACACAGCACCGTTAAACAGACATCAGCCAGCTGGCCTGAGCACATGGCGTGTGTGTGTGTGTGTGTGTGTGTGTGTGTGAGCTGCAAAGGTCTTGCTTAGGTGTTGCATAGGTAGTTACTAAACTAAGCTTACATATGATTCTGAACGATGAGCACTGACAGAACACAGTTATGGCATTTTAAGATAGCAAATGACGCTTTAAATCAACGTAAACAACACCTAACCAGACTAACCAACTTTTGTAAAGTAACCAATGCTTCGTAACTTGTCGAAGAAATCAGCAAAAATGTCAAACAAACAGTCAAACAGTTACTCATATGTGTAATCTATGATTTAAGCAACACTGGTGGAATCATGGCCTCCTCTCACACAGGATAATGCTAATACTGATGCAAATATCATAAATATGCTGCTAAGTAATTAAGGAAGTCCATTTTGTTATGGCGTGGCTGGTTTTAGTGGGTGCTCAGCATATGCAAATCTTTAAACTTTTAAAATAAAACAAATATTATATGACTGTAACAAAACCTTGTCAAAAGCTTGCAATGCTCTGTACCACCAGAAAACAAACTACAGAATAAAATGTCAACATTTTAAACAAACTCAACACAACTACAAATCCATGATCAGGTTTCTGAATCTCCTGAGCACCTTTGAGCTCATATGGTGGCGCTACTCTCACATTATGGCTTCCTGATTTAATAATAGTGCTTTGAGATGTAAGGTCTCATTACACAGCAGTTCACACAACGCTAATATATTCATTAGACTGATATTAAGTGGATGCAGGCTCACTTTCGATGGATAAAGCTTTGATTTACCCATGGAATGTGGATGAAATAAAAAGAACAAGCATCGCAAATCAAGCCAAAACTTTCCATCAGGACTCAACTTAAAAAGAAAACTTCACCCACAGCCTTAAAATCCCCTTTCACCTTGATCTTCAGACCCATAACCGTTGAAAGAAAAGAGCCTTGTAGGTGTCGGAGGTCTCCAGAGGAGCTGTCGTGCAACTGCTGGAGGCTGCCATGACTGAGGGAGACTGTGAAGGGCAGAGCAGAGAGCCAGCAAAGTTCAAGTAAAGGGTGAAATGACGGACAAAGAGAAGGGAAGAAATGTCACTTGAAGCTATTGAGGGATCAGTAGTAGTTGAAGGAGTTCGTCTCATCATTTAGCTAGACTCAGTGGGGTTTGGTAATCTTTTACCCAACAAAATTCTGTGAATCTTGCAATCCTATATATTTTTACATTATTCTTTTTTTTATTCATAAACAAAATATAGAGCCTCTCTTTTTTAAATATATTCTTTTTTTTCTAAATTTAGTAGCATTTAGCATAAACTTTTACTGTTTCCATTTGATTTCGGCGTTTAGTGATTTCAAGCCCTCTAATTTGGGGTTCAGGGCTTGCAGAAGTCATGCAGTTTAGTCATGCTGGTAAACAAAGTGAGAAAAATGCATTGTTTAATTTTCTCTTTTTTTTTAGCTTTTGTTCAAAGTTCACCCAGTCCACTTAAAAACCCCTCTGTCCTTCAACTGGTATCATGCACTTATGTTGTATTTTCTGTTTTCCACATGAAGGTGAAGAAAGTGACCCCATCCACTGACCCAGAGTCACCCATATTGTACTGTGCAAATAGGTCCTGTCTTCGGTTTCCTCTTCTTCCTCTCAGCATGATCTATACCATCTTTCTCTCTGTTTTTTTTCATTCATGCCATGCAGTTCATCTACAGTGGAACAGAAATGCTGAGATGCAGAGAGCTGAACTAAGAGAGAGAGAAAAGAGAGAGGCTAACGCTCTTTTCATCATAGTGGACAAAGTCACCTTTCTGTGAGCCCTGAGAAGGACACTCTGAACAAGATTTCCATTTGGATGAATGGGGAAACAGTACGATATAGGAATATGGCAGGCCGATGGCGCCGCTGTCTATTTTCATTTAAAGCACGTGCAAGATCTCCAAAAGGTAAAGGTTTGGCTGATTAATTGTTCGATTGAAGCTTTTGATGAAATTGACTGTCAACGTGTGTTTGAATTGCATAGCGTTGAAGGGCATGATGGGTGTTTTTCCACACATTATGTGTATTTGAGACTGGATCGAGGGTTTTTTGTCCACTTTCAGGTGCATTTATCATGGTGGAACGCCCCACAAAAATAGTTACCATCACTTTAAAATTGCATCCATTTCCATCAGGTCGAGCCAGGACATACTACAGTTTGTATGCTGAAGCCCACCCGTTTTCCAAGGCCAGCGATCCCTGTAGGAAGAATGTGTTCCACATCCTTCCAGGACGTATTGTCAGTTTATTGCACCTACGTTGGGTGTTAAAATTAGTAATGGAGAGATGAGCGTTACAATGTTTTCTTCAAGTTGGTTTAGCGAAGCACTCCTTTCATCTCTCTTTTTCTCTCTTTCGCCGTCTCTAATCCTGCGATGACCCTGGGGGTTGCCTCTGGACAGGTTTTGCGGTTGGGGTGCTTTAGAAAAGGGGCAGTTCAGAAGCTCAGCACTGTAGGGAAGAAAATAGAAAGACAGAAAGAGAGGGGAACAGGAAAACGGAGGACAGAAAAATCAGTATCGCGCCACACGTCGCGTCACCTTAATACAAACGCATTAAAAGCTAGGCTACACACTGCTAAAGGCTTTCACAGATGCCGGTCGCTTCAGACCGCGCAACTGCGAGAGCCAAAGCTAAAGAAGCCAAACACACAATTTTTTTATTTTTGTCCATGGAACATTATTTTCATGAAGTCTCCTAAATACCAATGTAAAAAGAAATTAAACAAACCAAAAACCCAAGTGTACTCATAGCAAAGCCCATTGTAACATGCGCTCAAAAACAAAAAACACAAATGCAAGACTCTAGGAATCACACTCACAAAAACAAACACACACGAAGCTGAATAAAAGTTCCAGTCGTTGAGGGCCACAAAATCTATTATCAGTAAATCTAAATCTTTATTCTAAATCTACATCAATAAAATCAACAGAATCAATTAACAATCATTGATTTTGTCAGCCCTCTAGGATGGACCAGAACCAAGCAAAAGCTCACTGTACATCAGTTAATCCTCTTCACACAGAGGTCCTTAAGACGACTCACTATTCCCCATGAAGTGCCCTTATTTTGATATTTTACCAAACAGTGAAGCTGGCATAGGGAATAGAGAGCGAGTGCACCATTTGAGCGCAGCGCCAAACATTAGAAGTGCGGGAAAACAAAGTGTCACACAAATAAAATCAAAACACTAAGCACACAGTCAGGCACATCACATGAAAACACAGTGTGATGCACAGAACGCTATACGCACATTCTTACACTGAGAAGCGTTCAGCTCCCTTCCTCCTCTCTTTGCTTTTTTTCTTTCTTCCCCAAACTGTCCTCCATTTCACGATGCCTTTCTTCATTTGTTGACAATCCTCCCAAAACTCTGTTCCCCAAACACACAATCTGTCCATCTGACCCTCATGCTTTCATCTCCTGAATTTGGTTGCGTCCTTATTCCATATACAGGTTTTGTTTTTTGTAATCCACTTATGGCAGACCATCATTGAAAACTTCTTTTTTTAAAAAAAAACATCACTCATTATTTTTTCCTCAGTTTCTCATTATGTCATCCGGGCTTTTTTGGTTGTTATTTGGAAGCAGTAAGGGTTGGGAATAAATGAAAGAGACGGATGGAACGACAAAATGAAGGGTGAGGAGGACACTGTGGAAAAGGAAGACATGGAATGAATGTTGGGATCAAACATGATTATTTCATATTTACATAGATGCACAGGGTGTTCTCATCTGCCTCTCTCTTTGTTTCGAATGACATCATTTTGGAAGCACTGGTATAGACGAACATAATAGATTTACCTGAGTAGTGACAGGGAAGCGTAAGTCAGAAACAGAGAGGATTCTGGATAATGTCACTAAATCGTTTGAACTCGACCTGCTCTACCCATTTCGAATGCCTCATTTGAATCAAACGATAGTTTCTGTGCTGTTAACTCCACATGCAGAGAATTATTTACACTGTCCTCTGTGATCACATGCAGCCTCTGCTTACCAGGGCATTCGCTAACGAAGCTAACTAGCGGCAGGTCTGTCTCCTCCACATCGTAACCTCAGAACTGAGATAAAGGGATAAAAGTGGAGCCATCCGATCCACTCTGTTCACCCTGACTACGC
The DNA here is from genome assembly GCA_027422405.1 of Ptychobarbus kaznakovi. NCBI lineage: Eukaryota > Metazoa > Chordata > Actinopteri > Cypriniformes > Cyprinidae > Ptychobarbus > Ptychobarbus kaznakovi. The sequence continues at coordinate 8,191,019 of CM049807.1, read as the reverse complement.
CTTAACATATAGACTACACACAGCAAACCCACAAAAAGTACTAGGGATGCTAAGTGCAAGCTATCTTGAATGTGTGGAAACATGCATCTCTGCAGTGAGCAGACTTCTTAGCATTAGCTTCTTTCTCTCTGCTCTGATCAGTATTTAGTGAACAGGAAATCACTCCTTCTGGTCTGAGTCTGCTCAAACAAATGCCTGAATAAACTTTTCTTTAATCTTGAATATAGCAGGTAAACATTAAGGGCTAAATTAGGTATTCTTAGCCTCTAAAGTGACAAAAGTGTGAGAATGATCTACAACAGTGAATGCTACGTCATCCCCCATAAAACCAGCAGAGGGGGCTAGAGCTGAGGTTAACACAACAGCAAGGGGGAGAAGAACAACTAATCTGCTCTTTAAAAATGCGAAACTAAGATGATTAAACAAGATTGATGATGCCATGAGATGAGAATACAAACTAAAATGCACTTGTATGGGAGCTGATACTGGTTTGGGGGCTCAGGTGTTCGTTTGGGAATGTATTTTTGAAGGAAGAAGTGGATTTTCTGTTCTAGTCTTAGTTCACAGTTACTGCTTCTTTTTGCATATATCTGATAAGCACTGGGCTTTCAGAATAGTTCTCTGTGAAAAGATGAAAAAGAATAAATCATAAAATGACAATCTGCAATGCTTTTGATGTCTAACAAGGAAAAGAAAACTTAAACAGGTAGTTAAAGCACATTCAAAATCCCACATTCAATACAACAGTTGTAATGGTCTCTGCCACCCAATAGCATCTTAGCATGCAAAACTAAGCCCCGCCCCCAACAGCAATCAAGTCAAAAATGACAGATTGGTAACAAAACATCAATGGAAAAAAGTTTGTACATTTGTTTCATGCAAATCATTAATATGCATGTGCATATGAATATACACATCCATATCTACACACTCGTATCAATAAACATGTACATAAACCTGTTAAAATACATTTTCTTATCAAAACACAGACTTATAATTTCCTTATTGCTCGCAATAGAAACACATGCATGTGGAAATTACAAAGTCAACCTTCAAAACTGTACATATCATTAAGACCTGAACTATACACCCTCATACAGAGCATTAAAAAAACACAGAAAGGAAATGAAAAGAGAGATGAAGAGGAGGAGAAGGACATGGAGGAGACACAAGGTGAGAAATAAAACAGTGTTTTGGCTGGACTTGAATCATACCGGCATTTTAATCTTCCTCTTTCTCTCCCTCTAAACGTACCAGGTCATTTGTCTGAATTTAAGATTATATATAATGCACACATTTGCATTTGTTTGTTTTACATGGTTCCTTGTTACATGTTCAATATACACCTATTAAAGGAAGTAAAAATCTACGTTAGATAATTTGCTCACCGCCATGCAAAGACAAAACACAGTAAATGCATATTTTCAAAATGAGCAATAATCAGTTCTCTTAAGACAATAATCTGTAGTGTGTTGATGGGTTTGACTCAACTATGCTCAGATTCAAGGAAAATTGTGTGGTGTAGTTACTGTGTTTTGTTTTTAAATTGCTAAATAACCTGCTCGTTCAAACCGAAAAAAATATATACAGTATATATAACTCATAACACTGATCTGAGAATCTCCCTAAAACACTTAAAGGTGACTGAACACTCCAGTTACACAAAGCATCATACATCCACCAGATGGCCCTCGCTCACTGTCCTGAGGAATTCAATGTATATGAGGCATGTACATAAAGCAGTGCAGCGCACATGCAGACGACCGATGATTGATGTTTGACTCATTAAAGAAGAGTGTCACACATTAGTTTTCTGCTGGCATGCAGATGCTCCATGTAATCAACAACCTCTGTGACTTTCTTCACTCTAGCAGTGAACTTCTTTGAACAGGAAAGAAGAGAGGAGGGAAAGAGGAGTGTAACAAGTAATGTGACAATAGCAAAAAGACATAAAATAAAAAACCTAAATTCAAATTAATAAATAAATTCTAAAATAAAAAACATATTGCTTAATTCAGAAGAATGATTACAGATGATTTGAAGTAAATTAATAAATGATTAAATATGGGTATGTAAAATATTTCAGTTGCAAGACAATAAAATCAAAAAAATATATAATGCTACTTTGCTTTCTGATCAAGTTTAGTCATTTATACCCAGGTTTTCTGTTGTTTCACATAGAGAAAAAGCCAAGAAGCTTTGTGAGCTGCCATTGCAGAGATATCTTCACCAGAGGTGTGTATAGCATCTGTGCACTGAAATATGCAGCATACCCCCCCCCCCCCACACACACACACACAGTGAAACATATGGCTCATATATCTGCATCTCAGAGAGTTCATTTTGTCAGCTTTTCTTTTTCTTCTCGTACTGACCGCTGTCAATCCAGCATCCATTCAATGTTCCCTCCTTTATATTGGAACGAAGGCCAGCATCCAAGAGACAGAGCAGGTACAAAATAAATAAAAAGAAACAGAGAGAAGAGGACCAAAGAGAAAACAAACTGAACTGATTTTCTACTGCATTCAAATTAGAGGAATAACAGTAATCAGAAAATGAATATGATGAGGGAGGGTAATGCCAGTGATGATGAGGATGACGATGATCATAATGATGAAAACGTCCAGCTAATTCTTGCCCTTAGTAGGGAAACTCTGAGGCCACTGTCTGGTTCACCACAGCCCCAGGATATGTGGATATGCAGTGAGGAGTGCAGTTCTGCTTGATATGTCTTCATATTAATGAGAAAATACCATAATATGGAAATTATATATTTTAAAGACAGTTCCTTCATGCACTAGTATACAAATTAAAAAGGGTCCCGAAAAAGTGCAGAAGGTTATAGGCCCTTAATAGAAATGGCTCCTCCTTATTATTATATATTTTTTTCGCCATTTGTCCAGACCACTGCTTTTTTCATTTCGTGGTACTTGGTGTTGAATATGCAGAGAGGCAAAATACAAAAACCAAAACGTTAATTGTAGATCTCCATGCAACAGCACGATATCTTGTCCTCCCAACATGTCAACTCAAAGCCGCCCGCGCAGCTCCAAACCCCCGAATCGCAATGTCCAAGTGCTTAGTACAAAAAAATGATCTTTTTAAATAATGATCAGTTCTCGGTCTCTCTGTTAGTTGTTCAAATTAATAGTTGCACATAGTAAAGTTCGCAGAATTCATCTCCAGCTTCTCAGGGTCAGAGGTCATCATAATAGTCGATATTGCACAAGAATGGTTTAAGCATTTTTCTCTCTCCTAAATAAAGGGCATAATTATAATAACGGTGTGAATTATATGTTAAAATATCGAGTGACAACAAAAGTTGCTGTAGGAAGTGCTCAGAGTGTGATTAAAGATGGTCCTTGCGTTTTATCGTAATCGTAATACTCATCATGTTCTATGGCCTGAATCACCAAAAACTCCTTCATCTCAGTCAAATCAGCCAAAACGATCCATTAATTCTCTACCACAGGGCTTAATTATAAGTTCAAATCAGTCCAGCATACGGTGCGTTTATTTTCATTTCCTCATAGCAGTTAAAGGGGATTGGGAGTTTAGTATATTCTACTTGCCTAACTGACGTCTTTTCTAGCATGCACTTGAACTACTTGCATGTTGACCTATGACCTTTATCATTCCAAGCTTTGATATGAAGTGGATTTTCAAGGCCTATTATGGTGTATCAAAGCTGATCTCAACGACTAGTACTCAATGATTAAGCCTGCTGGATCACAGTCTCGTTTTTTATACAACCAGCAATCAGGCGGGAAGATGAGGAAAAGCCAACTACAGTCATTCAGCTACAGGGGTAGATTTCCTACAGGGTGCTCGTCGCTGTCTATGGACCAGTTAGGAGTTTGATCTGAGTAATATTCAGTGCTTCTTTTTCAGCATTATTTATCTTCGATAAAAAGGCATAATCTGCTGACGTCACAGCATATAATTGTTTTAGTTGCCTGTCAGAAATATTGCCTGAAGTATATGCGATGAAGTCATTTTAGTACTTAAAGCTCTAAATCCCTAAACAAATTCATCCCATTTCTTTTGAGGCATGACATATTAAAAAGAGTGCTGGGTACCCCCACCCTGTCCAGTCAATGGAGGAGCGGAGGTGTGAGTACTTAACATCGTTATTGGGATTATTAATACTATTGTGGTATGATGGTGCGTGAGTGTCTTTTTTCCACTTATTTCGACATTGTTCCCTAAGATGTGCTACAGAATGGAGGGGATAGGGGATCGGCAGCGGCGTAGGGGGCCGGGGGTTTCGAAGGGCTCATAGGGTGGGTTGTTGATGGGGGTTATGGGGGTCAGGCGCAGAGGAGCCCCTGTCATCCCCGAGATGTTATTGAGGCTGCGGGACTTCTCGTAGCCAGCAGCTACAAAACACCAAAATCCGGTGGATGGTCAGTGGATAGGTTACATACATTAGAGAAAGATGAATGAATGGAATTATTATGGAAGTATTTTACAAACAAAAAGATTGGATTCATGACAAAAGTGGGTTTTTTTAAAGGGGGAAGGAAGGGAAGGGTAAAAAAAATGAATTTAAAGCATAGAATGACAAAATGAAATGGATGTAAATGACAGAAGCAGACAGACAGAAAGACAGACAGGGACAGACAGAGACAGAGACAAGGACAAAACAGGAAAATGAGAGTTATGAGAGTTTTCTTGTCAATTTTTTGTTGTTGTTATGGCACAGCAGTATTAAATAAAACTCCCTTTAGTGGCAGCCACATACAGTTTTCAGGGAGAGATAAGAGCAGATGTGTAAAAGAGCAGGTGGATGAAGCACCTGATGGCTGACTCAGACCAATAGTGAGGTAAAGAGTTTAGCATCCAGGTGTTTGACCCAGTTTCAGACGGAACACTCTGCGTTCTGATACTAGCACTGGAGTCCAACAGAGGAGTAGCAGAGGAGCTCCGTCTAGTCAAAGCAGCCTTATTCAGCACTGTGGGCCAGGTGAAGCTTTTCAGACTAAATGTCTTTCCAGTATTAGTAGCAAATTTGTCTTCCATTTACACATAAGTGTGTTTCAGTAGATTAAGGGACTTAAAACAGCTTCACGTGACCCCAAAGTGCCTGAAAGCTTTCCTTCCACATCCATTGCTGACTTTGTTTTGTAAGGGTGGCCAAACTTTCTTAAGGTTTGTCTTTTTTCTCACCCACCAAGTCCAGTGTTGTTTTATTTGGTTACAAATTCCCTTTACAGGTCTTAGTGATCTCCATGGGATATAATAATAATTTGGGTCAGATTTCAAATGACTTCAGGGGGAGGTTACTAAAAATGGTTTGCGTTCATTTGTGCGTTTTCGTTCCTATTTCACTAAAGAGATAATGCTGAATATGTCCACAAAAATATGTGCTTCATGGCATAATTTCATGGCATAGTCTTGCGGGTCAATCTAAATACTAGCTTGTAGATGAAGCAGTATGCAAAACTACCATGATCTGTTATTCTTAACTGTAACAAGTTGTTCCACTACTGTGATCCAGCTACTGAAATCCTGAAAGTTTAGTAAGTGTCATTCCAAACCTGCGTGAATTTCATTTTTCTGTGGAACACAATATAAGACATTTTGAAAAATGACCAGTGTTTTTTGGACCCCATTGACTTTCACTGTATAAGCAAAAACATAATCAAAATATCTTCTTTTGTGTTCCACGGAAGAAATAAAGTAATTCAGGTCTTCAACGATGAGGGGAATAAATCATGACCAAATTTTCTAAAGTTTGGGGTGAAAAAAAACTTTTGTTTTGACAATTATTTTTCAAATAGTTGTACTTAATAATATGAAAATTGGTTATAAAAACAGCTAAACACAGCTTACCTTTATATAGTCTGTTCAAGAAGGGGAACTGGACTCAGATACTGCTGTTTTTATTTTTAAAAAGCCAACACGAATGGATATGGAAGGAAGAGCTGGCACATTACATAGTAGACAACCCCCTCCTGACACAGGAGAACTTCCCACACGGACACAAACACAGTGAGTTAGAAGTCTTAACAAAACAAAACAAGAGACAAAAGCTCACAAGGAAGGAAAAACACGGGGTGTTAAGAAGGTCCTACTGTCGTATAGTCGGCAGTCCTATCTCCAGTCCCTTGCGTGATGCCGTTCTGTTAGGATGTGTGTGTGAGTGTGTGTGTGTGTGAGTCTGACACAGAGGGCTGCGGGGACACTCTGGGTGCTGCACAGCCACTTGTCATTCAAAATCTACACCAAAGCATCGCCTATAGGAGCTGCAAAGGAAGGCAGTGGTAGATAGATCTGGGTCATCATGTTCCTTACACCAGACCTCTTGTGCAAGCCAGAAAGTGACCGTTTTCTACCATGGATTTGAGGAAATGTACATATTTAACCAAATTATTTTGTTTGTAAATAATATAAACGCATAGGAGTGCTCATTTACAGAGAGAAAATAAATAATGTGTGCGTGAACGTCATGTTCTGCACCTGTGATGCAAACACTGCACAGATAAGAACACACTTCCTTCCTATTGCTGGACTTGTCTTTACCTCCCTATTAGCATTTACTTTCTCTAAATGAGATTAATTAGGATCAATATGGCTAGGTAGTATGTGTCCAACAGAAATAAGTACAGCCTTTGTCAACTGCAATCTTTCTTCCTCTTTTTCTCTAAACAATTACAATGTAAATGTGACGAATAAAAAAGCATTAGTAGCCCATTCTTCACATGAATTACTGCTTTATGACAATGCCTACATGAAAATGATTGTTTTGAACCCAACTATGCTTTTGGATTCCAGTGCAAAGATACGTAGAACAACAGATATAGATACTTAGAATGCCAGTAAAACTGAACAAAACAAAATAGAGCAAAGCAAAACAACAAAAAACAGGCAAACTGAAACTGATAAGAGGGAGAGAGCAGGGTAAGAGAAAGAAACGTGTACATCAGCCGTTATCAAAACTATTTAAGATATATTTAAGAATTTAGCTTTCATGGAAGAGCAAAAGTTTAATAATACCTACATTTTTCTATATTTACTAACAGTACAAATGATTCCAGCATAATCATTGACCTAATTGAATTAATCTCATTAACGACAACATGACAACACAACTCAAACTCACCAGCCTCACACATGCATGATGCAACACTGAAGAGCTTTGGTGCGAGTTTATGTATGATGAATTACAGCAGTGTTGTGGACTGGTGTAATTCAAGTCTTTAGCTTGACAGACTCTGTGCTTCTGCAGTTCTTTAGCATCTGTGATAGAGATGTGGCTACATTCAGTGTGACCGTCACTGTTTGTTAGGATTTGTGAAAATGGTCAAACAGTCAAGAAGCAAGTTCTCTGAATGCATGAAATGCAGAGTCTTAATATCGTAGCTTCACAGCTTAGCACAGTTTATGAGTCTAACAATCATGCTTACAAGCCCATTGAGATTATATCCCTATGGGCCAGCCCTTGACCTGACATAGATGAAAGTCCCTCTCTTCTGTGTTTACGTACCTCATGTCAAACTTTAGTGACACTACGAAGACTGTATGAGAGGCCTGGGGGTGGGATGGAAGGTGAGTGTTAGTATGTGGCACAAATATTAACCACAGAATGCTTTAGAATTTGTGCAGCAATAAAATAAGGTTTAATATACTGTGTTGAACAATTTACTAAAAATTTGGTCTGTTTGCAGTAACCAGCATGTTAAAGAAAGTCCATCTTTTTCACTTACATCACAAATGTCGTGTGTAAAATCTGAATTTTTGAAGAAGGCGCCAATGATTTTTACTAGTGGGAATATTTAATGTAATTACAATATGATGTGAATTATAGCATTACAGCAGTCTATAATGCAGCTAAGTTTCAATAGTGTGTTCATACACAGTATATTTGATCTGTGTGAATCTGTCCAGGTTAATATTTGCAATATCCATCAGTGGATATTTCTTCTTCTTTTAAACCCAAACACTGGTAGTCACATACATACAAGTTACATCACATCTGCATGTATGATGTAGACAGCACAACACGACACAACAGTATACAGCACAACAGTACACAAACATAACACAACAAAGACACAAACTGTAAGAAAAGATGATCACAATGAGAATAATTAAAGGAGGGCAGGAATATGTGATGGATGTAATGACTGCGGTGAGAAGAGAGGGCATAGTTTAAATTCAGAAATGAACACCAGTATATACAGTATAAGGATGGACAGACATATAAACTTATGACATTTAACATGATGAAAGATAAACAATTCACTCCAATGTGCACATAGAGAAGTTCCCAGTAAGTGTGTTGTACATGTCACTGTTGACTGCAAAACAGTAGATGGATTTACATTAATAATAAAATATTTCATAAAAAAGAAACAAGTAGTTTATACAGTTAGAAACAACAGAAAGAAATATAAGTGTGCAGATGTTGACATTTCATCTAAGATAGTAGAGGACAGAGTGAAACAACAAACGTTGAAATAATATTCACAGAACATTCAGATCATGTATGATAATAGTGTCATACATGCAGTTCACCGCCACTGATGGTGCACAAGACACGCTCATTCACACACAACACACCCAGTTTGATTTGTTTCTTAAACATATACTTCAACCTTTCACTAACCTTGAACAAAAAACTTGCACTGGGCATAAACTGTTGTCGATTCACCAGAAAATGGAACATGAATTACCAAAAATCTTATAAAAAATATTTACGTTTTTTTTACTTTACTAGTTTCTTTACTTGAACCATTCAGGTTCAGGCTTCTGTTATACTAAAGTGAAATGCAGTGGATCTTCAGATCTCTGCATTTATGTGCATTTCTTAATGGATAATTTACCATCACTTGAATAATTTATTATATTTTAATACAATTAATAATACATACTGCTGAGACAACGATTGAATCCAGCAGTCTGGTCCAGCAAAAACTAAATAATGCAGAACTTTACTATATGATTAAGAAGAGGTATTACAAATATTTTATTTAGAGTCTATATGAGAGATGTGTTGTCAAAAAGAAAAACCCCTCATCATCAGGTGAGGTCATGACAGGCCCCTCCCCCTAGATCTCTGTCCCCCGAGGGGCAGTGACCTGAACAGAATGAAAGCATTGACCCCTTTGGAAGCATTATCAGCCAGGCCAGAAACCTCTCAGCCATATCTCACCACTCAATTTTTACTGCACTGCAGTCAAATTCTCACACCGATGCAACATGGAACTCTGACAGTTGGCTGCAATGTTTGTGGGAACTGCTGAATGACTAGAAAATAGCAATTGCAATCAGTAGTTGTGCCAATTTGGTTGTTGGGAATAATTCTGGACTGTCATTCTGTGGACAATATTAACTAATTTATAAAATAGTACAACTATATATATATATATATATATATATATATATTCATATCCTATATATATAGAGAGAGAATGCAGTTAAGGTCCAATTGCAACTTTAAAAATGATTTGAAAAGGACATAAGGCACTGTTTATCCACATAATGATACACGATATGGTGAAATTGATAATGAATTGGTCTAGCTCATCTAGAGCCCCAGAGAGAGAACCCTCAAGTTCTCCGGTTACAGCAAAGATTCAGAAGCGAGGTTAAATGGGAGTACATGGGAAAATCAATCAGTCTGCAGAGGGAGAGAAATGGGAGGGGGGGGAGAGAGAGAGAGAGAGAGAGAGAGAGAGAGAGAGAGGGGTGTGACTGCAGCCCTGCAGTGCAGTACTATTTCTACGCTTTAAGACAATGGCTAGAGAGGAAGATGACCACAATGCCCTCAGTCAATGTGCTGTGGCCAGCATCCAGACTGCAGCTCTTACACATTTAGCCTCACCACTAGAGTCTGTCAATGGCAGGGCCCAATGGTCCTCAGCGTACACAAAATACCGGAACATCAAAAGAGCACTTTAGACTGAATAAATGATTGATAAAAGGGGCAAAAGAAGAAACAAAAAACAACAGGAGCACAACAGCAATAAAATAACCATAATAATCACCTAAGTGCATCTTGGGAGTAAGTGGGCGTCTGAACATTAAGGTTGTAACGTCAACCAATTTGCCAGGTTTTAAAAGACCAAATGTCCATTTTATAGCCTGAACCATCTTTAACCCCATCATTTTATATTTCATCATGTTTTGTTTAGTCCCAGAATGCAACAGTGGGCAGGAAGGAGTGAGAGGGAAGAAGGTAGAAATGGAAAAAGGCAGAAGTTCGAGTGGGGAGAAGAAAGAAGAATACATGCTGTGGTGATCGAGGAGGAGAGCGAGGAAGTGGAATATAAAGGCACAGTTCACCCATAAATTGAAGTTCTGTCATCATGTACTCACACTCCTATTACTTTTTTCTTTAAATCACCGTAACATTTTAGCAAATTGTCCAAGCTGCTCTTTTCCATAAAAAAGTGAAAGTGAATGACTACAGCTTATTTTCAGGGAATACTTAAATTTCAGTCTGTTCTTGACTTAAAGCTATCCTAAACTAAAACTGCATCCCAAATGACGCACTATACACTATGCACTTATACACTATGTTGTTATGCACTAAGTACTCAACTACAGGTGCATCTCAATAAATAAGAATGTCGTGGAAAAGTTCAATTTATTTCAGTAATTCAAGTCAAATTGTGAAACTCGTGTATTAAATAAATTAAATGCACACAAACTGAAGTAGTTTAAGTCTTTGGTTCTTTTAATTGTGATGATTTTGGCTCACATTTAACAAAAACCCACCGATTCACTATCTCAACAAATTAGAATATGGTGACATGCCAATCAGCTAATCAACTCAAAACACCTGCAAAGGTATCCTGAGCCTTCGAACTGGTCTCTTAGTTTGGTTCACTAGGCTACACAATCATGGGGAAGACTGCTGATCTGACAGTTGTCCAGAAGACAATCATTGACACCCTTCACAAGGAGGGTAAGCCACAAACATTCATTGCCAAAGAAGCTGACTGTTCACAGAGTGTTGTATCCAAGCATGTTAACAGAAAGTTGAGTGGAAGGAAAAAGTGTGGAAGAAAAAGATGCACAACCAACCGAGAGAACCGCAGCCTTATGAGGATTGTCAAGCAAAATCGATTCAAGAATTTGGGTGAACTTCACAAGGAATGGACTGAGGCTGGGGTCAAGGCATCAAGAGCCACCACACACAGACGTGTCAAGGAATTTGGCTACAGTTGTCGTCAGAGGTGTCTTACCTGGGCTAAGGAGAAGAAGAACTGGACTGTTGCCCAGTGGTCCAAAGTCCTCTTTTCAGATGAGAGCAAGTTTTGTATTTCATTTGGAAACCAAGGTCCTAGAGTCTGGAGGAAGGGTGGAGAAGCTCATAGCCCAAGTTGCTTGAAGTCCAGTGTTAAGTTTCCACAGTCTGTGATGATTTGGGGTGCAATGTCATCTGCTGGTGTTGGTCCATTGTGTTTTTTGAAAACCAACATCACTGCACCCGTTTACCAAGACATTTCGGAGCACTTCATGCTTCCTTCTGCTGACCAGCTTTTTAAAGATGCTGATTTAATTTTCCAGCAGGAATTGGCACCTGCCCACACTGCCAAAAGCACCAAAAGTTGGTTAAATGACCATGGTGTTGGTGTGCTTGACTGGCCAGCAAACTCACCAGACCTGAACCCCATAGAGAATCTACAGGGTATTGTCAAGAGGAAAATGAGAAACAAGAGACCAAAAATGCAGATGAGCTGAAGGACACTGTCAAAGAAACCTGGGCTTCCATACCACCTCAGCAGTGCCACAAACTGATCACCTCCATGCCACGCCGAATTGAGGCAGTAATTAAAGCAAAAGGAGCTCCTACCAAGTATTGAGTACATATACAGTAAATTAACATACTTTCCAGAAGGCCAACAATTCACTAAAAATGACTTATGAAGTATTATAATTGGTTGAGATAGTGAATTGGTGGGTTTTTGTTAAATGTGAGCCAAAATCATAACAATTAAAAGAACCAAAGAAACTACTTCAGTCTGTGTGCATTGAATTGATTTAATAAACGAGTTTCACTATTTGAGTTGAATTACTGAAATAAATGAACTTTTCCACGAGATTCAAATTTATTGAGATGCACCTGTATGTAGTGTATGAATTATATAAGGTTATTATGGCATGAATAATCAGAGTCTGATAGTCCCTCCCCCTTTGCTATGTAATTAAAGCTGCGACAATTGAGTGCATGAAGTGTTCAACATTCCACACTTAGTTTTTTCCCGGTTATTTAAGTGCATTTAAAGTTCACTTTTTCTTTTTGGAATTTTCAGTGTGAACACTACTCACACTATTTATGCTACAAAATGTTATATAATAGTGCATAAGTACACAATTTGGGACGCACCTAAAGCTTCAATTGTCTTGAAATATAGAGCATTAAGGTTGGAATACACTACATGGCTTTGTTACAGATCTTACAGTCTGGATCAGTCAACGCTAGTTGTCAAATTTAAGAATCAGTCTGCAGATTTTGGTGACAGATTTCACAGAAAATAATGTAGTATATGACGGGCACATTTATTTTTAGCTTCACACTATTATTCTGTCCAGTCAGAAGATATTAAACATGTTTGATATTTAGAGCCAATTTTAGAACACGTATTGTTTACACATTGTTCCGACAGACCCAGACCAACGCCGACAGGCAACTGATTACAGTACGTCACTTCTCAGACATTAAAAGACCCAACAAACAACGACTCAACATGTTCAATTGGTGTTAACAAGCACAGACCAATGGAAACAGATGCCGACGGTGTTAACTCACTGATCCGACAAAACCAGACAAACATGTAGTGTAGTGTATTTCAGCCTTTAGTAATTAGGATCACTTTTATATTTTTATGCTGCCTTTTTGTCCTTATTCTAAAAGGGTGGTTGACTATTTTTTTCTAGGCTTGATTGTGTTTATGGGGAGCAGTCTAACATGTGTTAATGCTTTGTTTAAAAAAAAAAACATTATTTTTCACATAATTTACCTTTATTCCACACCCATCTGTCCCTTCTCTGATAAACGCGTTGATCGCTTCCTACTTTTATGAAGCCCCGCCCTCAGAAATACACGATGGGCTCTGATTGGTTAGCTGGTTCGGTCGGTTGGGATTGGCTAAAGTGTCTAATGCGTGTCTAAACGTCCCGCCCCTCAGCTCAGCAGCATGTGCTCCGGTTGTCTTGTAAACAATGTCGTCGTCTATATTTCTTATCAATTTAAGCCTGATTGAGACCCAGATAATATTAATGAAGAGGATCTTGCAGAACCTGTGCAAGCACGGCTCTTAATGGTATGTTTGTTTGTTGTTGTCTCATACATTAAGTTACGCTGTTATTTGTAAATGCTACTGCTTCGGTTAGCTTTTAATATACGGATCCACTGAGCTGATGATCTGAATGAGAGAGAGAGATGCAGAGCAGGAGGACTCTTCTCTGAAGCAGCCCCTCGCCCCCTTCATTGCGTGTTTCCCGGGTGCGGGGTTTATCTGGGTTCTTGACGTAACGGACCCGGGAAGTAGCTCGCCGTAGTCCCTATGAGCCGTTTTTGTAGGCATTAAACTGCCAGAATTTTAAAAGACGATATCTCCGTTTGCATTGAACTTTCAGCACTGCAACTGTGCAGATATTGTTTATGGTCAAACAGCAACATTACACACTAACTAACTTTAAAAAAAGTGAAATCGCAATCAACCACCCCTTATCTTGACAACCTATTCATAAATTGTATGGAAGACACCAGCTTAGACATTCTGATAAACATCTTCTTTTGTGTTCTACTGTAGAAAGTCAGTTATACAAGTTTGGATTGAAATAACAGTGAGTAAATGAACTGTCATTTTGGGGTGAACTATTTTAAAACATCTATACCAGCAGACCACACTGAAAAGCAATTGCACAAATAGAAACGGAAACAAAGATATGCTTAGATATGCATCCATACAACACAAAAAATACACACATGTACAGTTGAATATTATGGAATCTATAAAGAAAAAAATGAGAAAACATCCAAATGATAAACTTTTGACCTTTCCTGACCCGTGCTCTTTTGCATTGGTCAACATAATTGTGTAAAGGTATAACTGAAGAGGCACTGTGACCCCAGTAAAACACTCTGTGGGCACAAAGGAAGCCAGAGAAAGTGAGAAAGAAAAAGGTAAAAGAGAGAAAGGAGAAAGCAAAAATAGTTCCACATTTACCCCTGATTTGGGTCTTACTGCAGGAAACCTTTGCTGCGTTAATTTGTAACAAATGCATCACAGCCTTTAAAAGTCCAGTTACCATGGCAACAGCCCAGGTAGGTCATTACAGCCCAACAAGAACTTACCTGTGTCTGTGGTTATCAGTATATGTGTTTGCTGAGCTTTTTAGTTTTTCATGTGTCTCTTTCAAGTCTATCAGACACATTTGTTTCTGCTCAACTAGTGTATCTGTGAGGCAGATTTGTGTCCCTGATCAGTAGACTACAGGACTGTAGCACACATCCCAACAGCGTCAGAGTGCAGTGTTTCAGCACAGCCCTATCAAGCATTTGTTATCTACTAATGTCTAGAATACTGGAGTTGATGGTTTCTGGTCCATATAATGAAGGGTTTTCATCTGCTGGCTGTGATGAAACACTGGTCAGTGGACCACAGAGTGGAGGGCAGTTCCAGGAGAGAGAAGAAACCAGCTTTATTCAAAAAATAAACAGAAAATGCAAATAAACACAACCCTTCTCAGTGACCGTTCACCAAAACGCCTAAAGCATTACAGGCATTACTCTTTCTGGTAATAAAATAGTGTGGGATGGCCAATTATACAGCCCTACAAAGGCAAAACAAAATAACTACAGCAACAATGGAACTGAGGAAGACGGATTCACTGATTTGATAATCTGAGTTTAAACATAGTTGAGCCAAACCTGTTTGTTACAGGAGAACTCAAAGTCTAAGAGATGCAATTTTTTGGTCATGATGTAATGTGCAATTGCTGTTTTTGCCTTTGAGAGGCAGTACAGTGAGCATTGAAATTCTTTACCAAAGGCCTGGGGGACACTCTACTGAGGTGAAAGGTCACCGCTAGGGAGGAGGAGGAGGAGGAAGAAGTCACAGCAACACCGAATGGATTACAGACAGTGCACACACACGACAACACACGAACAGCGGAAGACAGTGTAACAGTGTAGCAACAAGAGCTGACATACAAACGCATGACACGACACAACCTGAGGAAGGAGATAACACAACAACAGCTCATCAGACAAGCGCACCTCAAAAACACACATCAGAAAATACAACATCCCCAAACATACACACACACAAATTAAGCAGGAATCACACAAATAACCTTCTGTCACACAAGAATTAGGACATTCAACACATTTTCATTTCATCATATGTGTGGGCGTGAATGTGAGTGTGTGTTGAACTAAACGGGCCTAAGGGGTTAAAAGTGCAGCGTTAACTTGTGTACAATCCTTAATGTCTGGTGATCAGTCAAGAGAAAAGAGTGTGAAAAATTTAAAAAAGAGGGGGGGGGGGGGGGTTGAGGAAATAATCAGAGGCAAATACAATTAGAATGACAAAAGTTTACTTTTGAGGGAATGAGAGAACGAGAGTGAGAAAGATAGAGATGAGGGAGCTAGTGCTATAATGACATCACTCATATGTTTGAGATATATGTAGATATATAGTGTAGGTTTCAAAGCTAGTCTAAGCAAACACTTCCTCACATTTGAGCCAGAGAGAAAGATGAGATACTGATTTAGTCTGCAGTGAATCAGGGACAGAAATTGAGGCTCAGGGCAAAAATCCTGCCAAAAGTTACAGAAATGCCCCATTGTGAATTACTCAATTTTTTAAAATGTAATATGTTTCATAATATTGTACTCAATGTTGGGAAAGTTACTTTGGAAATGTAATAGGTTAGAGATGACAAGTTAAGCTATTTAAAACGTAATACGTAGTGTAACTATTTCAATTACTTTATTAATGTAACTGATTACATTTGATAACTTTTTGATACATTTTCTAAATTTCTAAATAAATGCAAATAGGAAATAAGAGTTATTAAATAACCATGTGTCCTATTCTGTGTCCTAAACTCCTGAAACATTGGTGTGTCATATTTTAGAGCAGTCGATGCAATTTGGGAAAACAATTAATTAAATCTGAATGTGTGTGAAAATATTCAGATGTAATCGGTAACATTTTCATAAGTAACTGTAATTTAAGTACACATTTTTTTCTCAGTAACTGTAACTGATTGCAGTAACTGATTGCTTCGCCCTGCACACTGCTCTCTCCCACCTGGAAAATAAGAACACCTATGTGAGAATGCTATTCGTGGACTACAGCTCAGCATTTAGTACTAAAGTGCCTGCCACACTGGTTGCGAAGCTCCAGACTCTGGGACTAAACAGATCTCTGTGCAGCTGGATCCTGGACTTCCTGACAGGCAGAAGTCAGGTGGTCAGAATGGGCAACAACACCTCATCTCCCCTGGTCCTCAACACTGGTGCTCCTCAGGGCTGCGTCCTCAGCCCACTCCTGTACTCCCTGTACACACACGACTGTACAGCAACACACAGCTCCAACGTCATCGTCAAATTTGCCGATGACACAACGGTGATAGGCCCGATCACCGACAAGACGGCCTACAGAGAGGAGGTGAGTACCCTGACTAAATGGTGTCAGGAGAACCACCTCTCACTCAACATCGACAAGACCAAGGAGCTGGTGGTGGATTTCAGGAGACAGAGCAGAGAACACACACCCATCACAATCACCATCGACAAGACACCTGTGGAGTGGGTAAACAGCTTTAAGTTCCTCAGCGTTCACTTCACTGAGGATCTCACATGGTCTGCTCACACAGATGCAGTGCTGAAGAAGGCACATCAGCGTCTCTTCTTCCTGAGACGGCTGAGGAAGTTTGGAACGAGTCCCAGAATCCTCAGATCCTTCTACACCTGCACTGTGGAGAGCATCCTGACCGGCTGCATCACCGCCTGGTTTGGAAACAGCACTGCTGGCAACCGCAAAGCTCTGCAAAGGGTCGTGCGAACTGCCCGCCACATTGTTGGAGGTGAGCTTCCCTCCCTCCAGGACATCTACACCAGGCGGTGTATAAGGAAAGCCCGGAGGATCATCAAGGACTCCAGCCACCCGTCACACAGACTGCTCTCTCTGCTGCACTCAGGAAGACGTCACCGCAGCATCCGATCCCGCACTAGCCGACTGAGGGATAGCTTTTTCCCTCAGGCTATCAGGACAATGAACAGTCAGAACTAATACACCCTACAGCATTCTCCCACTTTATGGTATGCCATGCACTGCACTTTAACTTTTACATATTTCAACTGGACTACACGCACACACTGCACTAACACAACAACCTATCTTCTACCACTGAATACCATCCAATGCACATCCATGACATTGCATATCCAATCCTTTGCACCTTCGCATATTACGCATATTATTGTGTGTATATATGTGTACAAATGTAGAATGTGTATATATGGTGTATAATGTGTATTGATAACTGTAAGCATGTTAAGGGGGCTGGATACTGGGGATAAAATGTGGCCATGGACAAATCGAGCCCATCCAGCCCAAATAATTTTCCCTTGAATGTTTTGATGGGTCATAGGGCCTTAAATCTGAGTAAATAAATGAATAAATAAAACAGGACATGAATTAATACTGATAGAAATGACCTAATTCTCGACAAATGCAACAAACTTAATAATGCATGTTTGTCACAGTGAAAAACACTTGACAGTTGTTATGGAGAGCGCCTCAGTAACCCCTTCTTCGGGCCAACAGAGGGCTCCGTCACCTGAATACTGACTCACCCTTTCACTACATTTCCCATCGGCCCGTACCTGGCCATAATCATCATTCCCCACCCGTTCCCCATTATCTGGCCTATTTATAGAACATTGTCACCCAGGCCCATTGCGAAGTCTAGTATTGCCCCGGTGAACATTACTGAGCGTTTATCCTGTTTTCTTCGGACTGCCTTGTGTTTATACCTTGCCTGCTCTTTGTTTCTCATTGGATTGCCGCCTACCCTTGTGACCTGTGCTTTGCTTCTTGGACTGTTGTTATTGGATTGCCGCCTGCCCTGACCCACGCCAGCCTAGTTTATGTTTGACCGCCGCCTGCCCCGATCTCAGCTCTACTCTAGGTTTACCCCTCTGTCTACCATACCATTCTACCTGATCTGTGTCTTGACCTCTGCTTGTCTGATTCAGTTGCTTATAAAACTGCAGATGGATTCCAGTTTGAGTGATGAAGCATTACAACAGTAAAGCATTGATTTTGACCTAGACTGCTGAAAAGTTACTGCTAATAAATTCTGTCATCATTTCATTCCAAATGACTTTCTTCTGTTGAACACAAAAGAAGGGTTTGTAGAATGTTACCAAACCATTTTGATTACCCTTGATTTCTATGGACCAAAATTTCTTAAATGTATCAAATTATGCTATGAATGAAGAAATTCATCCAGGTTTGGAATGACATGTTGAGTAAATGATGTCAATTTTCATTTTTGGGGGTATCTCCCTTTAAGAACGTTATTATTTGTAAATAGTAAGCATCTCATTTATATTTATCTTTAATCATGCCCTTATTGAAATTACATTTTGCTTCAATTAAAGTTCATTAGAACTAAACATCTAAAAAAGAAAGTTCTTGCTCAGAATCCAGAGTTTATCTGACTAGAAAGCCTATTAGATGGTGGTCACAAGAAGTAAAACCATGGTTCTCATTACCATGGTTATATGTTTTAAAATAATGGGTAGCCTAATAATAAACTATCTAATTTGTAGTAAAAAAAAAGACTAAACATGAAGAAACAACAAAATACCTTCTATAAAATTTAAATATTCCCCAAAATGTAATAACAGTAACATTTATAATAAATACATTCTGCCAATACATAGGCTATTTGTGTTAATAACTTAAAGTTAAATTATTAGGTGCTGAATTGACAAGCAATGAGCGTTTTCCAAGATACCTCATTATCGTGGCTGTTTTCAGCCAGCATCCATAACCTTTCTCATATCACACGACTGTATAACAACAATTCTGTGTCACATCTGAATGGATCAAGCGTCTTGCGCTGTTTATCTCTTATGAATCGTGGCAGAAGCGCAGCGCTGTGCGGGACATGTCCCGCTCTGCTTTGAACTTCCCAACACACGGGCCTCCCATTGTGTTGTCTATGTACTTATATGTATGTGTACTTGCACATCGCCATTTGTGTAGTATTAAAATTAAACATGTAGACATCAAACTCTATAAAAGCTCAGTTTAGTATTGAGTACTTTAGTCCTGAGTGTGGCTTAGCTATGTTTGCGTTTCATATGCACGGGTGCTCTAATGCATGAACGTGCTAAATATATTCTTTTGTACAATTTCTTTATATCCTGTTGAAATATGTGCATATAAAATATTTCCCTGTGAAATAGCACTGTGCTGTATGGAATTAATTAAATATTGAGCTCTATTCATTCAACTAATTTCTACGCTGCATCACTAGTTGCTTCTTTGAGCGTTACCTCTGATTCATTATGGTTTGATCCAAGAAGAGGGAGAATTGGCATTGAGGTCCTGCTGTAGCAGTGGCCCTTCCGGCTTGAACCACTCGTCTGCTGGGGGGGAGACTGGGTTGGCGCCTGCAGCTTCTAGTGTTTTTGTGGGTGGGGGGGGGTTGTAGGATTTGGTTGTGTAGAGGGGTGTATTTGGAATACGTGGAGGTCGGTGGAAAGGTGCAGGAGTAGGAAGGTATAGTATAGAAAGAAAGTCAGTAGATGTCAATCATGCCATAGCAAAAAAGAACAGATTCAAGAGGATGTGACGCAAAGTGTGGAAGATAAGGAGAAAAAGGTCAAGATGAGGGGATGGATTGAGGGAAAGAGACATGGGCAGAGACAAGCCAGGGTAGGAGGCCAGGAAGAGAAAGAGAATGAAGTAAAAATCAATGAATGAGAGCAAGAAAGAGCAAAGGCGAGTCTGATAGATAAGACAGATAAATAAGACAGATAAAGAGAGAGAGAGAGAGAGAGAGAGAGAGAGAGAGAGAGAGAGAGAGAGAGAGAGAGAGAGAGAGAGAGAGAGAGAGAGAGAGAGAGAGAGAGAGACACAACTAGACAGACAGACAGGTATCAGGTTTTGTGTTATTCAAAATTGAGTCAAGAATTTCAATTCAATTCCTGAATCTGAATTTAGGTAGAAAACAGGAATCAGAATTGCAATTTGCATTTAAATGTAAGAGTTAAATAATTAACATATTTTAAAAGCCTTGAAATTTCATAAAAATATGTAATAAATTAAGCTAGATGGAATAACAGAATGCATTATCTGTATTAAACTCCTCTTTCTGTCATTCCAATTTGACTTCCATTTTAACTTCCTCTGGATGTGGCCAATTAAATTCAACTCTTAAATTGAAAGAGAGCCAATTCTTTAATTCATTTTAATCATTTAATTGAATTTTGCACAACCCAGACTGATATATCAACAGACAGACAGACAGAAAGATAGTATTTGAAGAGCTTGTTGGCCAGACGCAGTGAATTTGTTTGATATATCTGTTAATAATTTAACTTGCGCTAGAATTATTTTTACTGAAAAGTCCTGATTTGATCAAAGATTAAACACATTTAACAAATATATGAATTGAATTATTACTGCGTGTGTGGTAAGAGTTTTGCTAATGATGAGCGGCCTTCAGAATGATTGATGTGGTGAATTATGAGGAGAAATGCAAGAAGAGAAGCTATACTGTTAGTATGGATGCGGGAGAGTCTGCTTTAATGTGTATACCTCTGATTACTTTGTTAAGTGCATGTATATTTGTGTATAATATATATATATATATATATATATATATATATATATATTGCTACAATGTATGTGGTCTTTGCCCTAATATGCCATAATAAGCCTTTGAACATACAACTTACCTTTCCTGGGCCTGGTCTGTGTGATGTACACTAAAGGAAGAGTATAATAACGTGTTTGTTTGTGGGTGCTGCATACCTTTCCTGACATTGCTGTCTGTGGTGCGGAACTCTCCGGTACTGAGAAGGAAGCAGGCCCTATCGTGGGGGTAACGCTCACGCCCCGTGCATGTCCCCAGCGCACCGGTGGCCGGACTCTTGTCATCTGGCCCCAGCACCTGATCTATGTTGGGACAGTCCTCATTAGCCAGAGCTGCGTTTGCAGCATCTCCATTCTGTTTGGAGTCTGAGAGAAAGAAAGAAAGAAAGAAAGAAAGAAAGAAAGAAAGAAAGAAAGAAAGAAAGAAAGAAAGAAAGAAAGAAAGAAAGAAAGAAAGAAAGAAAGAAAGAAAATTACTATTTGTGGTACTGTGTGCATGTGATATTATAGACAGTCATAGTAACATGAAAAGCCAGGGAAGAGAGAAGAAACAATTAAGGGATGAATAAAAAGGAGCAAAAATAGATGCACTACAAAAAGAGCAGCATCACTTGATTAAAATGGTGCAGGGTAACTCAGAACATCACATACACATACACACACAAACACACACAACATGAATGAGTGTGTCTGAAAGAGGGAGATATGTGCATGTGCACACACACTCAAACAAAGAAGCTGCAGGGGCACTTGTTCTTATAGCTTCCGACACAGCTGTCAAATCTAATCTGACGTGAGTTACCGCTCAACAATTTACAGAAATAAGCCAGGGGCAAAGCCTGCTAAAGACATGGAGAGAGATGGGAAGAAAAAGGAGGATGGGGAGGCGAGGGAGAAGATGACAGAGACCCGTTATGCAGTTGGACCTCATTGGAAGAAATTAAAAATATTTATCAGTGAAAAATGTCCGTGAAATCTGGGAAGATGAACACGTTCACAGTTGAATGGTGACAAAAGGCAATTAATGGATGACACTAAAGTCTATAGCAAAGGTCATGACATAAGGTTCACTACACCAGATATAACTCACTTTCCTGGCAGCCATGACAACCATTGAAGAGATTATAAAAAATACTTATAATACAATAAAATGTAAAACATTTATTCACCCTAGTTTCTTTAAAAATCCACATGGATTTATTTTATCCGTGGAACACTACAGGAGAAATCTTGAGCAATGTCCAAGCTGCTCTTTTCATACAACAGAAGGAAATGGAAACCATGGCTGTATTTTGAGTAAATAATGAGTACATTTCTGCGTGTGCTTCACATAAAGCTATTGTATTGACCCCATTCAATTTGACTGTATGAAATAGAGCAGCTCAGACAAAACATCTCCTTGTGTTTTCCACTGACAAAATGTAATCATACGGGTTTGGAATTTTGGGTGAACCTTTTAGAAACCTTCAGCATAAAATCAGTTACAGAATCAGAGCACCTCTCACACAAGCCAAAAAAAACCCACCACACTCACACATGGGGACGGGTGACAAACAAATGACTTTGTTATATGTTTCACACTTTTAGTTTTACACTACTTAATAAGACTTAACTAACAGCACACATGATGGATATGATGCCAGTACTGTAGGTGTCAAGGGCATGTGGGAATGGTTTGAAGCTACAGGAGGGCACATGTGCTAAAGCGTTTCCTCACAGCAAGCGTCTCAGGATGCTCATGCTCCCTTTCATTTCCTTGGGAACTTCCAGCTGTGAGAACTTCACGGAAAAGGAGGAGCCGAGAACTACAGCTGTCATCTACTTAAGAGGCTACTTGTCCAAAAATTTTTACTTTACAAGATAAACGATCTAAAGTAATCATATTTATAAAGATGCACAGTCATCTGTCATAATCTGTATCTTTGGTGTTTAAATCATCTAAATATCGACAGATATGTGGGAGTATGCAGAGTGCTGTTGATTTGAAACCTTTTGCTTATATTATAGATCAAACATAGCATATGCTAATCTGAGAGGTCGTGACTAACCTGGCTCATGTTATTCTTAGCATGGGGTGTGTATATCTGTGTTCTGCTCAGTAAAGACAGACTGCATGAACTTAATGGATCTATAAAAATATACTGATTAGGAAAATGTGTTTCTGAAGTGAGTGTGCAAATAAACTGCACACACAAATAGTACTGTAAGCTCCATGTCAATCATCTACCAAAAGCTGTTTGCTAGTTTCAGGATCATTTTCTCTTCTCTTCTGTTTGGGTGGGATGTTTTCTGGTAGTCTTAGAAACTGATTGGAACGCATGAAGCATAATCCTGCTATAATTTTAATAACCTTCCTGTTCTCTGTCAAACTCGGCCGTGACAGCGTAGTTTTGCATATTACTACTCTCAAGTACTTCTGTGTGAGTGTGTGTGTAGATTACACAATATTATATAAAAGACCCAGTTTAGTTGATGACAGTTCATTATAAAGAGCTGTAGTTGTCGACCACAGGCATTTGAACTTTCTTGATGGCTGAGATGGAGGTAGTTGACATCACACACAAAATACAATCACTTGAAGTGTTGTGCGTCAATAGTGTTTTTTGTTCATAATATAGCTATTCATTGCCTTAAAGGTTTAGTTCACTTCCAAAATAAACAAATCCTGATCATTTATTCACCCTCATGTCATCCAAGATGTTCATGTCTTTCTTTCTTCAGTCAGAAAGAAATTAAGGTTTTTGAGCGAAAAAATTCCTGGATTTTTCTCCATATAATGGACTTCAGTGGGAGCCAACAGGCCGAAGGTCCAAATTGCTGTTTCAATGCAGCTTCAAAGGGCTCTATACAATCCCAGCCGAGGCATAAGGGTCTAATCTAGCAAAACGAATGAACGTCATTTTCTAAAATAAATATAAATGTATATACTTGTTTAACCACTAATGCTCATGTTGCACAAACTCTGCCTCCACAACTTCAATGCATTACGTAATCACGTTGGAAAGGTCAAGCGTGACTTAGGTAATACCGAACTCCATCTGATTCTCTTCACCAACTTCAAAATAGTCTGAACATCATTGTTTTACCCTTTTTTGTAAAGGGTGTTTGATTTAGTCTTTGCACATTCACTTTGTAAACACTGGGTTGGTACTTCTGCCAGCGTCACACGTCAGTGATCTTTCCAACGTGATTACATAACACGTGAGGTTGAGCTAGAGTAAGATGAGCATTTGGGGTTAAAAAATATATAAACGTGTATTTTTTTAGAAAATTAGCGATTGTTTCAGTAGATTAGACCCTAATTCCTCGGCAGGGATCCTGCAAAGTTCTTTGAAGCTGCATTGAAACTCCAATTTGGACCTTCAACTTGTTGTTCCCTGTTTTCTCCTATAGAGACAAATCCTGGAATGTTTTCCTCGAAAATCTCAATTATTTTCGACTGAAGAAAAAAAGACAGGAACATCTTGGATGACATTGGGATGAGTAAATTGTCAGTAAATGTTTATTCTGAAAGTCAACTAATACTTTAAGGTGTGGTCACATTTGTGAAATTAAAGCAAAATTTTCCAGGCAAAAAAAGTAAATTATCGCTTTTCACTAGCATAACAATGTAGAAAGCACAGCTCACACAGTAGTCACTTTCAATCTGTGTGATAAATTCAAGTGACCAATTTTGTGGGAAACTTTTTCGCCCTCATGCAAAACTCCCAAATCATGAGGTCACAATTTCACCTGCTAAATTTCACAGAGCAACTGTAAATATGAACGCACCTTTATTGCTGGAAATGTAACCTACTAGTGCAAAGAAATGTCACACACACAAACACGTAAACACATGGGTCCACTCACACACACACACCTGCTCTGTTAATCTCTATGATTTCCTCCTGTGCAAGAGGACAGTCTCCTGCCATGCTTCCAGAGCCCACCATAGTGCCCAGCACATTACCCATGATCCTGTGTGGCGAGGCAGAGGCCATGGCCAGGGCGTCTGGCTTGCAGTAGTTGGGCGATCCAGGCTGCGGAGCCCGCGGGATGTGCTTGTTCTTCTGCTTGGGCAGCTGCTGCTTGGCCATGGCCAGAGAGTAGTACGTGCCGAAGTTGTTTACAATGACGGGCACAGGCATGGCGATGGTCAGCACGCCCGCCAGGGCACACAGGGCACCCACTAACATACCAGACCATGTCTCTGGATACATGTCTCCATAGCCCAGTGTGGTCATGGTGACCACTGCCCACCAGAAGCCGATGGGGATGTTTTTGAAGGTGGTGTGGGCGCTTCCAGTGGGGTCGGCCGGGTCTGCACCAATGCGCTCGGCGAAGTAGATCATGGTGGCGAAGATGAGCACACCCAGAGCGAGGAAGATGATGAGGAGCAAGAATTCATTGGTGCTGGCACGGAGCGTGTGACCCAGAACTCTCAGCCCCACGAAATGACGCGTGAGCTTGAAGATTCGCAGGATTCGGACGAATCGCACAACGCGCAAAAAGCCTAGCACATCTTTTGCTGCTTTAGAGGAGAGGCCGCTCAGCGCCAACTCCAGGTAAAAGGGCAGGATGGCTATAAAGTCGATGATGTTCAGTAAGCTCTTGAAAAACTCGACCTTGCTCGCGCAGAAGATGACACGGGCGAACACCTCGATGGTGAACCAGACGACGCATACGCCCTCCACATAGGTCAGCCAGCGGTCAGTCACTACCTCATACACAACCTCCTCCCGCGTGACGTTCCCCACCGTCACGTTCTCTGTCTTATTGTAGATGGTGTTGAAGGCCTGGTGTGTCTCCAAGCAAAATGTTGAGATGGAGATGAGGATGAACAGGAGCGAGCCGCACGCCACATACTGGAAACAGAGAGAGGAAGACACAGAGAGACAGAAAGACACAAAGAGAGATGAGAAGATGAGCACATTAATATTATACAGTGAAATCAGTGAGATCACTATTGGAATAAAGAACTAGTACAGTGCTTAAATCTGAAGTGTGTCATTTCTGTGGCAGAACTGCAAAAATAACTTAGTCTGATCTAAAACATCATCAACATCATGACTTTTTTCTCATCTGCATTTTTCTCTGCTGCAGTTATACTGTAGATAAGAAGTCTTTAACAGGGGCTCTGTCAAATATTGTTTTATACCAAACTAAAGTCCCAAATGACATAATCTAGACTATGTATTTTTAAAGGTTATTTTCTCATCCAGTGTCTAATAACCATTCCCCTTCTGCTAAGGAAAGCTGCGACAGTGAAGCGCATGAAACCATTCTAAACTGTTTTTATATATATGTATCCTCCAGGTATTTGAAGTGCACTTTTTGTTGTCGAATTTTCAGTGTGAACACACTACTCACACTATTATCAAAAAAGTATGTACATTGGGGACTTACTTTTTGTAAAACAAATGAACATGTTCCAAGCTAAAGCTAACCTTGAGAAGCTGAAATTTGAGTAAACATTTCATTCTTCCTGCCGCATTAAAATTTACAATGCAAAATTTAAATGTAACAATAATAATTATGTTAATGTATTTACAGTTTAAGTACCATAGTCTATGTGAATGTATCAATATAATACAACATGTGTTATTATAGACCAAGCTTAAACTGCAATGCTCAATTTCAACAATATGTAACAGAGAGTCCATGCCAAGGTCTTTGGCCTGAAAAAGATTGAAAAATCTTTTCTATATAGATTTTCTAAAAATCAAATGGCATGCCAGCCTTCCCATTCTGTGCTTAAAGCCGTAAGCTGTTGACATCAGGTACACAAGCGCATGGAAATACCCTTGAAAACAAAATAGTCTTTAAGCACTTCAACATCCAGATGCTGCTTTGATGCAGTTTGGACCACTGCAGAGGTCCTTCACAACTAGAAGCAGGTGTACTACAGATAGAGGGCGCCAAATACTACAACAAAACAGCAAAAGTGCTCTGAGAATAGTGGGAATGGTGGGAATGCAGCAGTCTGATTGACACGCTGCACTGGGGAAACACCACAGGGGAAGAAGATGGGGAAAAGCAGACTTAGTGAGTAAGACGAGGAGAATGGATGATGGAGGCAGAAAAAAATGAGAAGAGATGGTACGCATACAAAGACCTGTAATGGAAGGGGATAAAGGGGGAGACAAAAAGAAATGTATATTTAGAAATAGAAAAAAATCTGAGAGCATAAGGAAATGGAAGGGGGAGAAAAGAGGAAGGGAGGGTCTGGTGAATTATAGCAGTGTGCGCTGTGCGTGGTCACCATTCTGAAAACAGAGATGTCATGTTGGTTCTCCTGCAGATAGATGTGCATTGATTGGCTAGTGCACGTCTCTTGTTAAAGCCCACAGCCTCTTCTCCTATCACCTGCAATCAATATAATCTGTTTATCTCAGTCCACCTCAGTGCCAGCATCCATACTATGATTTTTTTTTACATAGCCTGACATTACAGATATTTATTTGGAAGTGTAGGCATGTGTGTGTGTGTGTGTGTGTGTGTGTGTGTGTGTGTGTGTGTGTGTGTGTGTGTGTGTGTGTGTGTGTGTGTGTGTGTGTGTGTGTGTGTGTGTGTGTGTGTGTGTGTGAAACACTGCTGCTGCTTCCATTTCCCCTCTGCAGTGCTCACATTATTCACCCCACTCCCCGCTCCTCATTTCTCCCCCTCCTCTCTGTCAGTCCACACTTGCCCCTCCTCCCTTTACTGGGGTAAACCAGTTCCTTTTGCAGAGGAATATCTGTACTCCTCCTTTTCTGGCTCCTCTGCACTGACAGTCCACCTATCCTGTTATAATTTTTTCTGTGGCTTTTCTGCAAGTTGCACAGATGTCCCACACGTTTCATAATGACATGCCAGACATTTACACTACAAAAATAATTTTCATGATCAGTATTTTCTAAATGTATTTACATGAGAAACAATAAGTTTAACTTACTCCACCTTTTTTGAGTAAATATCACTACATTCTGTTAGAGTTATGCTTAAAATAAGAAAAAAAACTTGCTAACAGGGTTAGAAAGATAAGAAATCTATTCTCCTGAAAAGTCTATCTTCATTCATATTTTATTTGTTAAAGTTTCAATGAAACAGACGCATAGACAAAAAAAATTGTATTAAAAAAAATAAAAAAACACATAGTTCTATAATATGATATAATATAAGATCTATAATATGCATTTACAAAAGAGATGAATGAAAAGGGTGAATGTTCATTTCATGTCGACTTTATAATCTTAATCTTATAATATTATTTTATTGGTAATTTTTTCTTATTTTAAAGATGTTTGCATTTGAAAATTCAACAAATATACTAATTATGAAAAATATTTTTTTTCAGTCTAGATGCACAGACAAACAAATTTTCAGTACCCATAAAAAACAATAACACATGAAAAGATCTGTGAAGACAGACACAAACACAGTTACTTAACCATTTGAATGAAGACACCTAAAAAAACAGTTTTAAGGACATCTCAAATAGCTGCAGTCAGGTCAATCCTCCCATGATGAAAGAGGAGCAGTCAAATGAAGGACTGAGGCATCCTGGGAGAATTAACTAATTCCCCAACCCGATTAGCATGAACTAATTTAACGAACCCATCTTGTCGTGCCCTCAAAATCCTGATGAGGGACCCGTTTGTGTGTCAAGCACTACCACGCACGCTGTCACCAGTACTCCACACGTTCTGCTCCAGATACAATCTCTCAACCCTCTGATCACAACTGCGATGCATTGATGGTAAAAATAAGATATCATTCTAATTTGACAAGAAATCAGTTTTCTGTAATATTCTGGAGAGGAAAGTAGGAAAATGCTGGAGCAGAGCAAAGTACATCATACCATGGACATATATATATATATATATATATATACACACACAACACACACACACACACACACACACACACACACACACACACACACACACACACACACACACACACACACACACACACACACACACACACACACACACACACACACACACACACACACACACATATATATGGAACCGTTTGTGTCAGAAATTGTTGGCATTCGAAAAGAGTTAAATTAATTAATTTATCTTCATTTTGTCTACTGAATACAGTATCTGACAGTTTTCAAGCCAACTGGTAGTCACTCATTTGCATAAAGTTAAAATACTCTCAGCTTTGGCAGACACTCAACACATTCACATCACCAAAGTTCACTGTCGCTCAAGTGACTAAAACTGGCCAACTCTTTGTAAATGAATAACTTTCAGCTCGCTTTTACACTGCAGAACACTGTATGAGTGAACGGCCCTTTATTTTTGAAGGTCACAAAACCTCAGTGCTTATGCAAGAACAGAATTGAGTTTTGCTTATATCACTGCAGTCTAAGAGCATCACTGTTTAAAGATTTAGAGGATGAATAAGGACTCTAGCAGGAGAGACTCTCCTGGAATGAAGTAACTCTTCACCATAATGCCTTAATGCCACTCCTGGGAGTGTGGACACGCTCCTAATGGCTGTTTGCTGCCCACAGTTCTGCTCTTGTTCCTGTATTCCATTACACAATACTCTGATGCTACGGACATGTTTGTTTCCATCATGACCAGCTTTTTCTGTAAGAAAGGTTGTGTGAAATATGACCTCTTGAGATGGTGCCTGCTGATTCCATGCTGTCAAACTTTATAAAAACATGCTGAAACATACCAGACAAAAAATAAAGACAGGTGTGTGTGCATGCATCTAAATGTCATAAAACCACCATCCCGTGTATACAGAATATCAGAACCACAGGAGAATGAGTATGGATTTTACATAATGGAATGAGTGTACAGTATAACCATAACTTTCTTAACATTAGATAATACACTGTGAACTAACATGAATAAACAATGAACAACTGTATTTTCATTAACTAACATTAACAAAGATTAATAAATAGTGCAAATAAATGCATCGTTCATTGTTTGTTTGTGCTAGTTAATACATTAACTCATGTTAACAAATTACACCTTATTGTAAAGTGTCAAAAAGCTATTATGAGCTTTTACTGTATTTTTGTACAGATATTGTGTAATTATTATTCGTTGTGAGATTATTTTCAGGATAATTAAGCATATTTCACCCTTAAATTCTCTTTACTGTAATGCATCTGATACTGTCTTTCTTAATGTTAAGATTATTACCTCAATAGTTTTCCCTTTTTTCTACATAAATAATTTTGGCAGAAAAATGCTACCATATGTATACATACTTTAAAATTAC
The DNA here is from genome assembly GCA_027422405.1 of Ptychobarbus kaznakovi. NCBI lineage: Eukaryota > Metazoa > Chordata > Actinopteri > Cypriniformes > Cyprinidae > Ptychobarbus > Ptychobarbus kaznakovi. Next base: position 8,160,939 of record CM049807.1, on the reverse strand, counting down.
TATATTAATATTTTCCATGTTAATGTTTACATTAGAATGAGACTCTGTAATAAATAAAACATATAGCCTAAGATCATCAACTGTAAGATTCCAATCATTTCAAGAACTAATTGCATATTTGTGAGAAATCTTTTCTTTTTTGTGCTATTTATATAGGAGTACGTTCAACACAACAAGACCAAGTGAAAGCCCACACTCCATTTAGGATTAGCACAATCATCAGCTTTCCCCAGAAAATAGCAGAAACTGTTCCAGAAAGCTCAGGAGAACCTTCTTGAGAACGGTCGAGTAAGGAAGTAAAACGAGCTATTCCAAGAGGAACATTTAAGTGGTGCTTTTCCCAGAGACACTGTGTCAGCTCTGTGGGACACGCCTGCTAGATTTCTGGAGGATTTGCCTGCAGAGCAAATACTAAAAAACATACTCAAGCAAATCAGAAGGCCTGAAGCGATCAAAAAGCATCATGTCTTACAAAACAACAATATTTTGTTGTATCGTGCAGAACACTGTACAGAACACAGAATTGCACATTCTTTGAAGCACGAAAGGTCAAGGCTTTGGTCTCAGATCCCTCTGAACACTGTTCTCACACCAATGGTGTGTGTGTGTGTGTGTGTGTGTGTGTGTGTGTGTGTGTGTGTGTGTGTGTGTGTGTGTGTGTGTGTGTGTGTGTGTGTGTGTGTGTGTGTGTGTGTGTGTGTGTGTGTGCTGCATAGTGTCATTGAGTCAGTGCATTAATCCCGTCCAAAATCCCCCCAATACAAAACCTACACTAGTTATGTTATATACATATTGTTTCTGACTGACGACAGCACTGGTGGCCACACTTAGTTTACTGCATAAGTTAAAACCCTCTACAAGCTACTGTACCATCACTTGTCACAGTGGAGGTCCGAGACCTTGAATATGAATGTCACAAAATGTGTACATTTGAGTAGTGACCTAATAATAGGGGGCTACAGAAGCATAATACAGTTGCCAGTCATGTATTATGTTCAGTTTAAAGAGAACTCGATTTAAACTTAATGTACCTTTTAAAAAATGGCGCTTAAACATGCACGTGACACGGTCATAGGTGTCAGTCTAGCTCATGTTTACATATGAAACCTATTTAAAAGCAGCCCAGAATGAACTGACCCTTAGTATGGTTGTGTTCACATGCAACTTAACACCGTTACATTTTCAGGATGCTAAACCTAATTTTCTGTAATCTGTGCTGTGTTAAGTGAGCTGCAGTGGAAGTCGTCAGTCACGCTTTAAATGTAGCCGTGGTGTAGAATTATACATTTTACAATGTAACATTTCTTTGTTTTAAACTTTTCTAAATACCAAAGTTTTTGGTTTGTTTAAAGGTTACATTTTAAATCCCTGATTTTTAATGTGGTCTCATGACTTTTGGACCACACTGTATATCGAGCACAGCACTCAAGTCCACATTTTGTCTTAGCTTGCATGTTGCTGCGCTAATACTGCACCAGAGTTAAGAAAGTAACCACTGAAATGAATGGAAATGCTCTTCTCCATAGTATGCAAAGCTAAAACCACAGCTCAATAATTCTTTCTATCATTAATAAGTCATCTACAGTTGGTGTTTATGAATATACATAAGCTGTGGGCTAAAAATAGAGGTCTAGATTTGTCTGGAGTATTGGAAACAGAAGGCAGAATCTCGAGTAAAAGGAGCAATCTGGCCGCAAGCGCACAAGTTTGAAGAGCAGATGACTGGAGAGGAGATGGGAAGTGGATACAATAGGCAGATGTCGTAGTTTTAAAGAACCAGAACTCTATATCATCTTTCACATCCCTCCACTACTCATTTTAATATGCATCTATGAAATGTTCTGATCTTCTCTGATCTCTCAGGAGAAAATCCCTCTTTTATATTCCAGCCATCTCTGTATCCTCATTCTTTTCACCCGCCGCCTTCATCTTTCTGTTTTTCCTCCGTCCACATCTTTCATTAGACATGGAGTGACCTAATTTTTATTAGCACTGTGCAGTACACTATAAATATTACAGACCACACTGTCTCACTCACATCGCAGTTTGCAGGACTCCCATTTTTGATCATGTTGTCACACTCTCTTTGTTTTCTGTATCTCTCTTCTCTGTCCATTCCTATGTTCCTGTCTTCTCTCACCATGAATAATCAATAGAGGTGCAAATAGCAATATTAAACACCTAACATTAGTCAAAATCCTGACCTCTCTTTCTTTTTTGTTGTCTTGAATTTCCTTGAATTGTTTTGTATACATGTTATGCTTCACTCTTGTCCCAGAAGCAGATTTTCAATTTTAACTATGAAAATCTGTCATAAAAATGAGAGTGGAATCAACAAAAAAATTTTTTACACAAATTACTACCGTCCTTCTTTTTGTGGTGTCAACTCTACTCCCAACAAATTTGTATCCAATAGTTTTAATGATGTTTTATTAACAAGGTTCGGGAGGAGCACGATCAGATAATCAACTAATTTGGCTCAGGTGCAACTCGTTTAGCTAACATCCTAACGAGCACAATTGTGTGTGTCAGCCTGCCTACCTCTGTCCAGTGACAGTTTTCCAACCCCAACTCCTCATAATCTATTTTATCCCATATTAGTGGGGGAGTTATATTCAGCCCTCCCCCAGGACAGCAAGCCAAAATATGCTTACTATTTGCTATCAGATTAGATGTAAGGGTGAACTCGTGAATTTAAGTTAGCGAAGCCTGTTTAATCACCCAAACAACACAGTCAGTGAATATCAGCTTAAGACTATATATGACAAAAATAAAGACAAATTAAGGTAAATATCACTTGTGAACAAAATACATGTTATTTATGCATCAATTTCTAATTTTGTTAAATTACGCAAAAAGGGTAAAAATATAGTTTCATTATGTGATTTTGGTGCTAGGTGTAAACTGAACCTTAGAAAGACAAAGGAGTCTATAATTTTATTCTAAAAAATGTCAAATGTCCTTCCTACCATTGCCACCTCTGAATGTACAGTATAGAAACATATTATTGTAAGTACTAAAAATACAGTTCACATTTCTTTTCCACAAAGTCAAAGACACACCCAGCTGCATGTGTTTTGCCTCTAAAAAAGGTATAGTACATGGCTGAAAAAATACAACAATCTAAAATGGCAACATGGTAAGATTGTCTGAGAGGTGAAATAAGATGTCAAGAAAAATACAAAGAAAGGAGCAAATCGTGTTTGTCGGTTAAAGATTTAAGAGAATTAACAAAAAGTTGAATACGGAAGTGCAAGCATAATGGAAGAGTGCAGAGAAGTACAGTAGGATTAAGAGGAAAAGAAGCAGCAATTCCGACAGAAGATTACAACACACTATTAGTATCAATTAACTGGGATGTATAAAGCCTTACAGACAGGTCCATACTAATCAGAGCCCGGTGATGCATACGTGACCTAACTATGCCACAGAGAGAGTGATTCGTAGACAGGAAAAGAGAAAGAGTGTGTGAGAGAAAGAAACTAGCAGAAGAAGGACAGGAAGAGAGGGAGCGAGTACATCAGAATTCATCAGGAATAGATCAGAACAGGGCTACATAAGAATGTTAAAGGGATAGTTCACCCAAAAATTTAAATTTTACCGTAATTTTACGAAGCCACGAGAATAGTTTTTGTGCAAAGAAAAGCGCAAGCTTGTGGTGACGCAAGCACTGGATCCAGATCCAGCGTGATGATGTTGAACACATGGCGTGATGATGTTGAACACAAGGCATGTGTTCAACGTCATCACGCTGGATCTGGATCAGCGCTAGCACCACCACGTGCTTGTGTTATTTACTGTCGTGAATGCACGTCTACAAGAGCAACACGAAAATGTGGAATACAATCGTTATTTTTGTTTTCTTTGCGCAAAAACTATTCTCGTGGCTTCATAAAATTACGGTTGAACCCCTGATGTTACATGGATTATTTGACCAATATCCTTGCTACATTTCTGGACATGGGAACATTTCAGCTGTGTTGCTGTATATGGAGGGTCTGAGAGCTCTCAGATTCAAACAAAAACATCTTAATTTGTGTTCCGACAATGCACGGAGGTCTTACGGGTTTGGAACGACGTCAGGGTGAGTAACTAATGACATCATTTTTATTTTTGGGTGAACTAACCCTTTAATTCAGAAAGGAGAACAAGCAGGAAAAAACCTGCCTTCATCATGACACAAAACACAATGGGAAAAAATGAAAAGCAGAATTCTGATCCCAAATGTACAACACACTATTGAGTCAGCTCACCTGCTTTTTCTCTACTTTGTACGAATGAGTGCCCTAGCAGCCATAAAAATAATGTCATTGTTACATTTTCAGACAACATTGCTATTTTTGGATTACTGCAAATGGATGCAAGTCCATTGTGTAATTTTGAATAAATAAGCAATTCTTTACAGTCTCAGCTAACAGGAAACAATCCTTGTTAGTTACGAACAAATATTCTTCCATTAACTGTAAAGGAAAAGTTCACCAAAAAATGAACATTACCTCATGATTTACTCCCCCTCAACCCACCCGAGGTGCACGTGACTTTCTTCTTTCAGACAAATACAATCGTCTGAGAGAAGCTTTATAAGGTTTATAATGGCAGTGAATGGGGGTCAAGGTTTTGAAGCTCCAGGGATGAATAAATGCTTTCTGAAGCAAATCGATGTGTTTTTGTAAGAACATTATCCATTTCTAAAACTTTTTAACCGTAATCTCTAACTTCCGCTGACTGTTGTACTCATGTACACAATAGAGTGATGTCCAGCGGATGACGTAGGCGTAGCATGAGCTCCTGTAAGAATACACTTTTGGGGCTTCAAAATCACGACCATAATTCACTGCCATTATAAAGCTGGGAAGAGCCAGGAATTTTTGTATATAACTCTGAAAGAAGAAAGTCATTTACAGTTATGGGATGGCTTGAGGGTGAGTAAATCATGGAGTAATCTTCATTTTTGGGTGAAAAATCCCTTTAATAGACCGTTCATTCAAAGTTATCTAGTCTTTAATAAGGTTCTCAATATGTTAGTACAAAAACACTACGTATATGTCGTTCATGGAACCTTTTCTCTAAAACATTTTAGTTGAAAGTTCGTCCAACGTTTTAAATGTTACGCTTAAAAATAAAGGTGCTTCTTGATGCCTTAGTTTAACCTTTTTGTGTGAATGGTTCCATAAAGAACCTTCAACATCTGAATAACTTTTCTGTTTTATAAAAGGTCCTTTGTGAAGAAAGAAGGTTCTTCAGATCATAAAAAGGTAAGAAAGAGATGATTCTTTAAAGAACCTTTGACTGAATGGTTCTTTGTGGAACCAAAAATGGTTCTTCTATGGCATCGCTGTGAAGAACCTTTTAAGCACCTTTATTTTTAAGAGTGTAAGTTCCCATGATGCTTGCAAAATTATAAAATGGAATGTTCCTTTAATGTTTGGATAATCCAGAAACGCATTATTAAATATAAAAATTATAAAAAACTGACATTGAACATTCTGAAATAATGTTTTCATAACTTAATGGAAACACAGAAAAATGAACACATTTTATTTTATTGACTACTTAATGTTTGATGAAATGAAATGAAGATGAAGACATTATTGGCAGTAGCCTTAAAAATCTGTTTTTTTTTTTACAGAGAAATGGGCCAATTCATATTCCAAAACTATTTTCATATACTGCTATAGGATTTTCAAGAAAACAAAGAGACACAGTAAAACTGACTGAATCAAGTTCTGTAGGAAACATTCAACTCTATAAATGTTTCACTTGCAAGTATACGAATAGGACACCTTATATAGATATTAAATATAATAAAATGGAGATGCTTTATGCATTAAAAATGTAGCATTAAAATGATTTATACACTGTTAGTTCATTTAACACAAGCAATTGCAGATACATTTGAAGAAACCATTTACTTTTTGTCCTGTCCTGTCCTGTCCTGTGTCCTGTCATTCTGTTGCACTGTGGAGCTTCTGTCACTATAACAAATTCCTCGTATGTGTAAACATACCTGGCCAATAAAGCTCATTCTGATTATGATTCTTGAAATTCCGTGAAGAGTTCAATTTAGTTTCTTTTCAATGAGTAAAATATGCTTTTATGATCTCAAACATCTGTTTGACTTAAAACAGAATCTGTTTTCTTGTGCACCATACAGTAAATAACATGCAAGTGTGAATATAATCACAAAGTGTAATGGTCCGTACGCTCCCTCAGGTCACATAACAGTGTCTGTTTCTGCTCAGTTTCAGCAGGGACTGGGAAGTGTCCAGCATGAGTGTACACGATGCTGCAAGCCACAAATTCTGCATTAACTGCAGAGATATTAAAGTATCAGACAGAGAGAGAGAGAGATGGAACTAGAAGCTGGCAATGCAGAGGATGCTTGTATGTTAGGGTTTGCACAAAACAGCGCCCTCCTTACATGAGAAGTGAAAGTGCAGGTCTCTGAGGTCTGGCATGGGAAAACTGAGGCCATGCTGTTCTCCCCACACAGCGCTCATGTTTCTGCCTGTTGTTGCTCCCAGCACCCCAGGTCTGTTCTATTCATATCCAGCAGCGCTGTGTGTGAGAGCAAGAGAAAGAAAGAGAGAAATCCTGCACGAACCTAATCTGCTATATGCCAGTGCAATGCAGCATTTGCCTGATGCAACTGCACATATGGACAAGAATACTGTGGATCACATTCACATATACAAAACACACACACACACACACACACACACACACACACACACACACACACACACACACACACACACACACACACACACACACACACACACACACACACACACACACACACACACACACACACACACACACACACACACACACACACACACACACACACACACACACACACACACACACACACACACAGGTGAAGACATATTAGGAATCATTAGGGAGCGCAGAACACAGAAGAGCAGTCACCTCTGTCATGCAGGGTCATGTCCACCATTATCACAACACCTTACTGGTGGCAGATTCAACAACACCACCAACTGTGCAACATTCAGCAAGATGGTAAAAAGCTTAGATCTCGTATACGCTACAGGTAAAAGTGTGTAGCCTATATTTTTTCCATATCAAGATATTGGTATCTTAAATTGTGATTTTAATGCATGTAATTGTCTATTTATATTTGTGACAGAATAAAAAGCTGCTTGCTTTTAGAAAATCGCTGTTAACCTACAGATATTAACCATTCGAAATTCCCATTATACACTTCACTGAGAAAATATCATAGCATATGATGTCGACTGAATATGTTGCTTTAGAAAACGATGAGACCTTATGGCAACCAATATGCAACAGAAACGAATAAATATAAAATGCAACCGGTAATCTGGAAAGCCATAACATCTTAGAAGCTACTGAAAACATGCCATATAAGAAAACAATATGATTTTAAAGCATGCAATTATTTAGACTGGTATATAAAAATCAAAAACAGAATTTGAAATTCTTCAAAACTTCAAATCAAAACTATGTATAAAAGCATCTCTAAATAAACTTGTTTGAGGTGTAATGGACTTGATGTCTATTTATATTACGTGTCTTTAATGTGACAGAAAAAGACACTTACTTTTAGCAACACCTATCGTCCTTTCAAAAACATTTTTCCACACCATTCAGTTTATTCAGTAAAAAGATGCCAAACACACATTTCTAGCTATTTGTGCAGTCCCTCTTTACTTGATGGACTCGTTTATAATACCTGAACATATGGAAAAAGAGTAAATACAAAAATCTAAAATAAAAACAATACTACTAATAAAATGCAAAAATGTAAGCATATAGTTTGGATATAAATAGACTAAAAAAGGAGAAAACGCTTAATGTCAAATAAAACTCACTGTCACTTGATCAAACAAATACAATGTTTAAAATATTTATTATTTATTTGTTTGGCTGGTAAATCACTCATCTGTTTTTGTTCAGGCATTTACAAAATGGTGCATTTTTGCTATTTAGCCCAAAGGTGCAATTCACATATACTCTGAATATTGCATGGCTCTGTGACAAAATTGCTTTTGTTCCACTACTGTAAGTCGGATTGGTTAAAAGTCTGCGAAATGCAAGAATACATTTGTTGACAATGGACAACTGACCTTTTCTGCCCCACAAAATTTCACAGAAAATGTTAAAAATTGTAAAGTCACATTAATACTGTATATTATTAGGTCTAAGCAGTAATGCATTTCACTTCTGCATGAATAAACACACTTTTTATGATAAACACTTTAGGTACAGCGTTGGCTTCTCCAATATAAAATCTGGATCCTGAAGCAAAACCAGTGGAGAATCCCTGATCTAATCAAGCGCATACACATCATAAACACGCACACAAGCGCCTCTCGGGGGGTAATCGGTACCACTCAGTGCTTGCGGCTGATCACTGCACTGAATCAGCACGACAAAAATCAATAGGATCATTTAAATGAAAAACAAAGAGTGGTGGAGAGCATTTAATTATAAATCAATTGATAAATCCATCGACTAAAAGCATAAATATGTCAAAAATGTGCAGCCTTATGCTATACGCATACCAGAGGACACACAGTGGCTTACCGGACAAAATATCATATTTGGCCACTAATGTATTCTGCTAAGCAAGCATGTTAGCGAGACAGAAAGGGAAAGGTAGAGAAGGGAGGGGAAAGCGTTCTGGAGCGTCACAGTAATGTATCGCCTCGAGCCCTCTCCCTCTTTTGCCTTACTGCACCATAACGACATGAACCAATGGATACCCAAGGTGGAAAACAGATAGAGGAGGGGCCCGAGAAGAGAAATGGGTGGGAGAAAGTAAAAGAGACAGGAGAGTGGGATGCCGAAATGGTCGCCTGCTAAAGAGAAGCCATCCATAATGCAAAAGCAACCTATAACCGGCATCAAACCCACTTGGAGTGTGTGTGGAGATGCATAAAGGGGTTAGGGGGTGTGATGATGGAAACAACAGAAGAGCGCAACGCTGATGAAAATACATCAAATGAATGTGGAGGGGGGAGACGGAGGGATGTGAAGCGCAGAGGAGGGAACAGGCGATACGGGAGGAGGGGGAGAAGCAAGTGACGGCCCGTTCTGCTGTTTAAGGAGCAGCACTGATTGGTTGGGGATTCTGTGCAGTGGCTGGTGCGGAGCTTTGTAAAAATGACACGGACACCTGCCAGATCCTCCTCCTCCTCCTCTTTCCTGCAGCACACTGCCAAGGCCGTATAGCGCTAGGCTGCCAAGCTGAGATCCCCCCTATATCGTCAGCGAGAGGATCTGGTACAGGCATGCTGGGAGCACCATCTCACACAGCAAGCAGGCACTTACACACCCTACACGGCACGATGATATAACAGCTACTACTGGAGGGATGAGAAAGAGGGTTTAGGGAAATAACTGGCAAGCAGGAGGTTGCATCGTAGCATATGTGTGTACTCATACTGTATATGTTGCTTCAGCTCACCGTGAGAGAGTATGGCTATGTCAAGCAATTGAGCCATACTGTAAAAATGTGGTAACACTTCATATTTAGATTTAGTTTGTTAACATTTTATTCCAAATAAAAGAAAAAAGTAAAATAAATATTAATCAAAGTTACACCTCTTATCGGACTACACTGAATAATAATATTAATACTACATGTTCATTATGTAATAATAATACATGTTATGACTTTATGATGTAACCTAATTTGTCAGGTTGATTTAGACAAATATATATATATATATATATATATTTATTTATAGAATGTGTGTGTGTGTGTGTGTGTGTGTGTGTGTGTGTGTGTGTGTGTGTGTGTGTGTGTGTGTGTGTGTGTGTGTGTGTGTGTGTGTGTGTGTGTGTGTGTGTGTGTGTGTGTGTGTGTGTGTGTGTGTGTGTGTGTGTGTGTGTGTGTGTGTGTGTGTGTGTGTGTGTGTGTGTGTGTGTGTGTGTGTGAAATCCCATGAAATTCTCCATGGAATCCATCCCAACAACTCAAAAATATAAATCATTATTATAGGTTTAAGAAAGTGTATTTGGGTGATGTAAAGAACGCTGTTTTGAAGATGTTACATATAGCTTAAATGTAAATAATATAATATATTTTGTAAACAATGATATGCTGCATTCTCTTTAAGCCATTCTTAACTCAAAATAAAATGTTAATTTATTAAAGATTTCCAATTATGGATAATCAATGGTTGCTATAGTCAAGTTGATTTGATAAGGCATTAAACTTGAAAAAAAAGAAGAGGTGTTCTCTTAACATAGTATCTTAAAGCCATCATAGTATCTTAAAGCCATCATAGTATCTTAAAGACTTCACATTACGTGGCTACAACAATTATCACATTCTCATGAGTTAATACTTTGTGAATCAAACATGTCACTTCCGGTCACTTAATGAATTAGCTAATGTTAAAAGACTTCACATTACGTGTACAACAATTTTTTCTCATGAGTTAATACAAGTGACAAACATGTCACTTCCGGTCACTTAATGAATTAGCTAATGTTAATGAATAGAACCGTATCATTAAAGAGTTACCAAAAATGTTTTGTCAAATAACATCAAGTGGTACCATCAAAAATAACAGTTTAAAGTCAAAAACATTTAAATATTAAAATAAATGAATCAAATGGACTGCATTGTTACAAGAATAAACATAATTTTTAAAATCCAGGTCAATATTTATCAGGTAGCTAAATATTTTAGTCCATATTCACTGTGCCTGAGTGATTTTCAGAAGCTGATGTAGGGTAAAACTCTGAGGCATTTCCTATTAGCACAAAACATGCAGGGTTGCCTCTTGCTGTGAGGTGTACGGGTGTGATGTCATCCTCTACAGAGGCCATTCTCATAACACTGCTCATATTGATCCCTCGCTGTCAGCTGAACTGCTGAGTGTACATGAATGAGTATGTGTGTGACAGTGTTTGATTGGAAGGATAATGTGATTGAATGAGGAAAAAAACTAAGTAAATAAATAAGTGAAATAAATAAGATGAGAGAAAAAGTGGACAGAGAGCAAGAGAGTACTGCCACAACAGCCATCTGGGATAAGAGCAGGACAAGCTGTGCTCCACCCTCAACCCAACTCCATATCCCTCTCTCTCAAGATCTGGCAGGACACCAGAGAAGGGAGAAGGCCAGAGCCCCGGAACCCCAAGGGATCAGCATCTGGTACCTCCACCAGCCAGAGAAAGAGAGAAAGAGAGAAAGAGTGAGAGAATATGTTTGAAAGAGAGAGGGAGAGAGAAAGTAGTTTTTATCTCAAATACATCTACATATTTTAAAAACATTTTAAAGTAGATTTATCTAAATTTATATATATATATTTCAATAAAACCAGTCAAAATATAGTTCTAACATCATGCATCTATCTACCAGGAAAAGTATACAATTTTACAGACTCTAAAATAATTACTTCTTATGGTGTTCATTTTTAAAAGCGTATTTTTTCTTCTAGTACTGAAGTTTAAAGTATTAAGTTTTTTTTGTTAACTGAAATGAAGCTGCAATTAAATATAAATATTATATGAAAAACGTGGCAATTGAAAAAAATTGACAATAACAATTAGAAAGGTTGTCTTGGTAAATAACTGAAATAAAGTAAGTTGAAGTACTAAAATTGCTAAAAATTTAAATAAAAAATTTAAGTAATAGAAACATCAAAATAAAAAAGAAATATAGGCCATCTGAAAAAAATGATTATAAAAAATGATAAAAGATCATAAAATTGTCTTATTCTTGATCTTATTAAAGACTTCGTCTTTTTTTACAATGAGGTCCTCAGAGGAAGCCAACCCTCAGACAGCATACAGAATTAACCAAATTTTGCCATAAGTTAAATATATTACGTTTCTGCAATATATAAATCTATTGTAGAAAAGTAATTTCCTGTAAAGCTGCTTTGCAACGATTGTATCGTAAAAAGCGCTATGCAAATAATCTTGAATTGAATTGATCATTATGAAGTGAGGCCAGTCTTCCACGAGTTATGGTGGGTTTTCAGAGTACATTAAGCTCTTTTGTCTCAAAACATCAAGCACAATTTGACTAAAATTTGAAGAAAATTTGACAGCTTGATGTAGGAGTTAGTGTATGTGCATCAGACACACTGTGCCGTGGCAGTTATGCAGGAGATTCATGTCTGATTTCCCCTTTACTGCTTTTTGTTTCAGCAATAACATCCTCCACTCTCTACTGTCAAGACAACAACCAAAAAGTTAACAAAATGAAGAAAAGTATAGTGACTTTGAGCTACAAAAAAAGCGTTAATCTAACCGAGACTTGTTATAGCCCTTGCATATCATTGCTCTTTTGTTCATTTTGATTGCTTCCATTGTCCTCATTTGTAAGTCGCTTTGGATAAAAGCATCTGCTAAATTACTAAATGTAAAAAACAGCAACAACTATCTGGCATGCAGGATGCTGGAGTTTAGTCCAGTAACAGACAGAAGCAAACACCAGCACTGAGGCCATGCGGCGTGTGTACTCTAGATCCCCGATAACTAACACGTGGACACAAGTAATGATAGAGGCCAGAGGCTAAAGGAAATTTTAAAAGACGTTAATAGCAGTATACAGTGCCTTGGTAAGTACATATCATTTGGAATAAATGAAGGATAAAGGGGGCCCATGGTCCAAGTAAAGAGAAAAACAAACAAACTGAAGACCTGAAGACAAGTCTTTCACTCAAAGCACACACTTGCTGCACAGAAACAAGAAAAATAAACATTTAAAGTACGATGTAAACATAAAAGTAATTGACAATCATTGTTAAGGTTATTTTTTTAGTGTTTTATGTTGTGCTTTTTTACATTCTTCATTTAGTTCTAATGCTTTCCTTGTACATATCTTTATCACAGGTTAAATGATTCATGTTTGATTTAAAGCAAATACTGAACTGATGTTCAAAGTGTTTACAAGGCGAAACTGATTTGACATTCATTATAACACAGGTATATATAATTCTACACTCTTATATTACATCAATATGTTTCTTAGCAAACATGCTTCATTCAGCAGAGGTATGGAATAATATTGCATACAGCCAGACTTTATTATGTCTAACACACACACACACACACACACACACACACACACACACACACACACAAGCGATGGTCAGTTCTGCCGAAAGCAAAGTTTCCTCTCTCTCTCTCACACACACACACAGCTCAGCACTTTAACAGATTAATAACAGTCAGTGACTGACAGAACGGAATGAACCCTCTCAAATCAGCACATAAGAAAAGCAGCAGACACAGCGACTCTTAAAAACACAGACATAATCAAACAATCCACTTGATTACTTCTTTCCTACGGTGAGGTCCAAAAGTATAAGAGCACTAGTGGAAATGCATATTGCATTAATGCAAAATTTGTCATTGCAAATTCCATCAGAATAACAATTTGAGTGAAACATTCAGAACGTCTTAGTGTTTGGTTTGCACCCCTTGGCAACACTTGAGCTGCATCAATTCCACAAGTTTGAGTAAAACCTGATGATCCTGGTCTCCAAAGCAAAAATCCAAAGAGCATCTTGAACAAAATCCTAGTATCCATATAGTATAGAGTGCATATGTATGAGTAAACATCCTCACATGTCTGTGGTACGAGTGTGGATTGTGGTGTGGTGACTGATAGCTCAGGGAGAGCAAAAGATGAACCTTTGAGACTGAAGATGAGTCTATTGCATAACAGTTGTTGATGTAGTGTGATCGAGGTAGCTCGGGATACAGACAAAGACAGAGTGAAAGAGAGACAATACACTATTGAGTGTTTTGTTTGGGAATGACGCATTGGATCTCATTGATGAAAACACTGAGGTTCTCGGCCTAATGGTGAACAAGCGAGTGACTCAACCTCCCACCAGATTCACACTTTCTATCTTTCTCTTTCTAATATCCATTCATAACATACCGTACATTCCCTAGGACCCTTTAGACGTGCTGATGCCACAACAAAGACATGTAGAGAAGAGAATTTTTATAATAATAATAATTAGATTTTTTTTTATTACACACACACACACACACACACACACACACACACACACACACACACACACACACACACACACACACACACACACACACACACACACACACACACACACACACACACACACACACACACACACACACACACACACACACACACACACACACACACACACACACACACACACACACACACACACACACACACACACACACACACATATATATATGTATGTGTGTAAGTACATTGGCGACATTAGAGGGGGGCAAGAGGGGGCAGTTGATCAGCATGGTACACATGTTATCATTGCTAACGTATTTAATATTCAGTACACATGCATGAAGTGTAAAATGAGAAGGGCATAACCTTACGAAAAAAGAAAAAATGCTAATATCGCAGTTGCTGCGGTTGTTGCATTCCAATGCAGTTATGTTCCTTAATAGCGCGGTATTGCGATATTGCGGTTATCGTGACAGCCCTACACCTATAGAGACAATTTGGCGCATCATTAAACAAAAAATATTTCAAAGATGATCACAAACTCTTCAGCAGCTGGACACCTATTTCAGGCAAGAATGTGACCAAATTCCAACACCAACACTCCAGAAACTCATACCCTCGATTCCCAGACGTCTTCAAACTGTTTTGAAAAGAAGAGACGCAACACCATGGTAAAGAAAATGAGGGACAAGATCTCGCTCCTCTCAGTAACAAGCATGCCTCTTCTTTCTCCTGTACAGTTCATTTGCACAATCCTGACCTGGCAGCGAAAGCCCCCGTCCCAACTATTTCCCAACAAATTTGAAATGAGCTACTTTAGTGCATAAAATTGTACAATTTCTCAGTTTAAACAATTGTTATGTTATCTATGTTCTATTGTGAATAAAATATTGGCTCATGTGATTTGAAATTATTTTAGTTTTCATTTTATTCAAATTTAAAAAACGTCCCAACATTTCAGGAATTCGAGTTGTATATGTTTAGTAATAATAAAAAAATATGTACACCACACACACACACACACACACACACACATACATATATATATATATATATTGTACACACACACTTAGTAAATATACATCTATGTATATGTACTAAAAATATATTTGTATCTCTCTCCCTTTCTCTCTCTCTATTAATGTATTTTATTATTTATTATATTTTTCAAATTTTTATTCACTTTATTGTGCAATTGAACTGTCTTTTTCATATTAGAAATTTGGCTTAAAGGACCTACAAATAGGCTCTTAGTCTAAAACTGCCTGTGTACTGCACATTTGAAGTATTGACAAAGAAAACACACATGCAAAACTCCCTGACATACACAAAAAGCACACACTCCTTGCTTCTCTTGCACACACGCTCACTCCATCGAGGTGAAACAGAGAAAATAAGTAGTACAGCATTTTTTTTCTGCTTAGTATTCAATCCTGATAACTGCAGCACACTACACACATTTGTCCTTGCAGATTTTCCGTCTCCCTTCCTCTCTTCATCATTGCGCTCCCCGTAATCAATCCTTCCTGATCTCTCTCCATCGCTCTAACACTCTCTCCTCCTTGCATGTCCCTTCTCTCTCCCTGTTTGAGCTGTAGTTTGGCAGTGTTCTCCTTCACCTTCAGTGCCTTTCCCTTTGTCCTTAATCCAAGTGAGAGCCCCACTCTGAGAAAATGCTAAAAGCTAGCATGCAGTGGCTAGTGCCAAATGCACAGAGATGCACAAGCTTCTCTTAGATGTATTATGTATGCATACACAACTATGGCAGAAAAACATCTAGATGTGGAAGTGCGCATACAAACACCTTTGATGTACACACATATAGCAATTTCAAGTAAAAAGTCATTATCTCAGAACTTTTTCACACACTGCAAGACATGATTTTCCTACATACCTCAACTTGTCTAAGCTAGTTTGCTGGTCTTAGCTGGCCTCCCAGCTCTGTTGACTGTTTGATGAGACTTACTGAAGAGACCCAATTGACTGTCTATTGAAGAGGTTTGAGGCATTTTTCAGATGATCACACTATTATGAAATTAATGATGACTCAAAGCAAATCGTGCAGTGGTTCTCAAGCTTTCTGACTCTAAAGCCCCCCGTAAATCAAGGCGATATTCGAAGCTTAGCTGATATGCAGCTCCACTGCTTCTATTGTAAAAGAAGCAAGTAACAGTGGTAGAGCATTGCGTCAGCGGCTCAAAAGGAACCAGGAACACACATACTAAAAAAATGTATAACCTGAATGCAATTGTAAGTCGCTTTGGATAAAAGCGTCTGATAAATGTAAATGTAAAAAATATGAGCTTGGTGTAATGTTCTAGATCTTTATTTTTTAGCATTTTAATTACAATTATGGTAATATAACTACATTTAAATAATTGTTGGACTTAGTGGGGCCCCACTGGAACCTTGTTGAGAACCACTGGAGTAGAGCATTTCTACAAGTGACGATCGATGTTTGCTTGTGTGTTATGCTGCATCCCATAGAAGCCGTTTCCACCACTGAATGAAAAATAAAAGGTAATTGCAACTTTTAATCTCACAGTTCTGACTTTTCCCCTTAAAAATTGCGTGATATAAACTCGCAATCGCTAGAAATAGTCAGAATTGAGACACTTTTCTTCCTCCGATTTGCATAAAGTGAAATTTTGAAAAAGTCAGAGTTGTGAGTTTGTATCAAGCAGAAACTCAGAATTGCGAGATAAAAAGTCGTAATTACCTTTTTAATATTTTATTCAGAGGCGGATCGGGCTTCCATAGCATCAACACTAGTCATCAGTATACCTGTAGAACAAATATTTGATGCATTTCAGCTAACAAACGCCGGCCATCTTTATTATTTTACTGTCCAGTGCTCATTTACCTTTTTCTGTCTTTTCCCTACCATTTATTTTGCTTTGTTTCTCCAACAAGAGCTTCGTCTCTCCATTTACCACATTCTCTTTGCTCTCGTTCAGTCTTACTCCCTCATTTCTCATTTGCAATTCCCCTCTCCCTTTCCTGCTCCTCCATCCAGCATGCTGCAGTATTACCACCATCAGCATCTTATGAACGCTGCTCTGTCTCTCCTTGGTGCGCTCACACAGACACACGAGCATGCAATCTAGCCACATCCATGGGAAAAACGCTTATCTCAAACTGGCAGGGAAAATAATCGCTTCATACTAATAGTCTGGTGTGTGTGTGTGTGTGTGTGTGTGTGTGTGTGTGTGTGTGTGTGTGTGTGTGTGTGTGTGTGTGTGTGTGTGTGTGTGTGTGTGTGTGTGTGTGTGTGTGTGTGTGTGTGTGTGTGTGTGTGTGTGTGTGTGTGTGTGTGTGTGTGTGTGTGTGTGTGTGTGTGTGTGTAATGGAATGACAGCATCTTGTTGGGATTAACATGACAGAACAAGGATATACTATTTATAAAGTAAAAGTGCCATGATACCTTACAGCACCATGGTTTCCCCCTTCCCCCATTCCCTTATTCTTTCTTTCACTAACTCTTTCTTCCTCTTTCCCTTTCTATCTCTCTTTCTCATTTCCAGTCATAGATCAGTTTCTCCTGCCCTCTGCAAAAATGAAGTCTTGTGAGAGAATGCCTGAGAAAACGCAAGGGATTTGGTGGGAAACGGAGGGGTTGGGGAGGAAAGAAAGAAAGAGAGAAATATTCTGTATGTGTGTCATATGAGAGACCGCAGAGTCCCCCTTGTGACTGTTGTGAATATTTTTCAAGTGCCATGAGCACAGACATCCAAATAGATGTAGTCACTCTGGGATTGCATGTCGGTTTTTGTAGTTCCAAACATGTATGACTTTCTTTGAAACATTCTGAAAAATGTCCTTCTGTCCTCTCAAAGAAAGTCAGTGGTGTCCAATGTTGTTTTGGATTTTAATGGCTTTCAAATTATGGGGGAAAAACAGTTGAAACATTTCACAGAAATGTTGAAGTCATACAGGTCGAGGGTCAGTAAATGGATGATTTTTGGACAACATTTATTTTTAAGTGTAGCATTTGTGTAGTAAAGTTATCTTGAATGGCTTTTTGTTTTATACGAGTCATGATTAAAAAAAAAATCAATTTATTATTACACACAATAAAACACAATTCTGAGACAAAAAAGACAAGTAACTACACAAAGCTTGGTAGAATTTTTTTTAAGAAAAGCAGAGAAAACCGTTTATTTTTAGCATAAAAGCGGGTGCAGTCATTTTTTACTTCAATGTGGCTTCCAATACCAGCCACTTCTGTTTATTTTAGCTGCTGTTTCAAACTAGTAATTGTTATCATATTATTTAAAATAATTTTGATATCTTGCAAATTTTTACCGTCTTTACACTTTTACAGTTTACTGCACTTTGTTATTACTCTTGGCTACACTAATTATTTATCTATAGCATCTAACGAATAAGATGTCTTGCACATTCTCAGTAAAAAGCTTAGCCTACTACTGCATTGAAAAATAAGGTGGATAAACACTGAATCTACAAATAAATAAATAAAAGTAATTTCCAAAGAACTAAAGTATAGTAAATAGAAGAATAAATGGCTATAGTAGTGTCAGTGAAAATGGATTGTTTTACCTAATATTTGTATTTGCCTTGTATTTTTAATGCTAGCTTATCAACATGCTATGACGAAAATACATTTTAAAATGAGTCTCCCAAATGGCACGATAAGAATAATTCAGCATTTGCCCTGTAAATTAAGCAGCCTGCTAAACACAATAAAAATGATGTCTGTGGGTCAGAAGAGGGCCCACATAGACCTCTGGGAGGTGTGTAGGGCTGAAATACAAGGCTTTTCTTTTCTGTTTTTAGCTGACTGTCCCCTGTGACCAACGAGTGCTCGAGGGAACAGGGTTTTCCATTTGCCCAGTTAACAAAAAAGCTCAAGGGGTGCAGAGGTTGACCAAAATGAGAAGGACTTCTGGACTTTACTGGGCATCCTATGATTATGTTGGCAGTATAATGGTCTTGCTATGAAAAAAACCTTAAAGTAGGTGGTTTCACACTTATAAATCGTTGGCTCTGGCATCGGCTGCTCTTCAACACCTATTTAAAATGCAAAGTAGGAGTGCTGTACCGCATATAGCACCAGGTACAAGCTCACTGGCTGACTAGACTTCAGGGTGGATGACCGGCTCACTGGGATGTTGATGTAGTCTACTTTAGAAAAGGCTGAAGCAAACAAAATCCCTCGAGCCAGGAGAGATGCCTTGTAAAAGCAAATATGCAGCAACTCGGACGGACTCATTCACCGGCAAGCTGGACAGTGGCCAGTGAGGGGGGGGGGGGGGGCACACTGCGACTGTAGATTCAAGCGCATCCAGCACTCTACCTCTCATTCACCGATTTATTGGTCTCAGCGTGACTGGTTCAATAAGCTTTATTATCATGCACTTTGCTGCTGCAATGTGTGGCCAGAAGACATGTGCAGTACAGATACTGCATAAAACCCAAGTCACCCTGGTGGTTCAGTTAAGCTTTCGCTGCCAGGTCAGGATTGTGCAAATGAACTGTACAGGAGAAAGAAGAGGCCTGCTTGTTACTGAGAGGAGCGAGATCTTGTCCCACATATCCTTCATTTTCTTACTATATTTAGAGATGTAGTAAAAGTAGAAGGGAAACAGTGGGGGAAGATTGGAGGTGTGTTCATGGGTGCCAAAAGCGGTCTCATCTGAAAAGAAGCATTTACAGCCAGACAAACTCTGGTTATAAATGAGCATGATCATTACAGGGAACACAAAAGGTAATTGATACTTTTAAGGAACTGATAAACACAAGCCCATTTTAGAAGAAAAAGCTTGCGGTTAAAAGGAAAGCATCTGAAGGAATCCAATCACACTCGATGTGTTGTACACAGAGGGATGCTGTGGTCTATGTGAATAAATCAAATGTTGCAAAGGAAGTAAGGAGTAATATTAATTTGCCAATACACGAGAAAGGAGCGACACACTTTACAAATAATTTCAGGTCCCTGGAGTCCTGACATTTAATTATTTCCAGTTATTTTTGGCACAAATATTCAGCATTCAGTGTCGCTAACTGTGAACAAACACCTGGTGGTGAGACAGTACTATACGGCGGGTATGGGACATTGGGAAATCCCAATAACTAAATCAAGTTATTGACAAAGGATTTGAGCCCAATGTTTGTGGATATGCTACACTTAAAATGATGTTTTCCCAAAAAATTCCCCCAATTTATTTATTTGTTTAAATATTTGTCTTTTAGATAAAGGATGATCAAATGTTTGCAGGTATGCTGTACCTAAAAAGGGGTGTTATTCATAATGGGAATAAAATATTAATAAGAGGAACAGTTAAGTCATTTACTCTGATTAGAATATTAGATTACGATATAAGTACTGGCAATGCAGATTTTTTTCTCCAGTTTTCCCACAAAAATCATTGCCCAATTTATTTTTTTATTTTAATATATTTTACATATTCTGTTTATATATATATTTTATATTTATTCAAGATATTTGTCTACTAGAAAAAGATAATTAAATGTTTGCAGGAATGCTAGAACTAAATAAGGTAAGGTAATGTGAACAGCTGTTGTTAAGACACTTACTTTGATTCAAATAAAAATAGATTAGAATAGTACCGGCAACAAACATAGGCGTGCAGGCCGATATGATACACAAAAATGCTGTCTAAGTAGGGAACTCACTAGGGTTTGAGACAGCCATCGATTGTGGGTTGATCTACTAAAACATTCCACATGTAAAAGCAATTATTTAGTGATGAGTATAATGAAAAATGCAAAGTCTCAAAACAAACGTACATTTCTAAATACATACTGGACCGTTTACCTGAGGCAAGGTAAATTGTGACGTTAATTAAAGGTTTTCTGCATATATATATATATATATTTACACGTGGGAACAAAATACACAGAGCACTGCAAAGAGGGATTATTTTGACTATAGGGCTGTTGCTAAGAAACGCTGCTTGAGCTCTGTAGTTCATTTAATAGTTGTTCATCCTTATCGAATAGGATTTTGCACGTGAATGACTATGCACCCGCAGGTTGTTATCCATCCACTCATACAACATGTGCTCGACTACAAGCTTGAGATGCTCAACAGCAGTAAAGCAATTCCGATCATTCTGCATACTGTGCATTTGCTCCTCACGTAATTGTCATTGAGGAGGCTTTATTTTTGTGATCTCTATTGCCTCTTTTTGAATCAACCTGCCATATAACTGTTTTTGCATCTTCTCCTCTCCATGTGATGCACCTTCTGTTCTGCACATAAATTACAAATCTTTACGCTACAGAGATAATTGCCAATTAGATTAGTGGTTTTCAAGCTATAGCTCGGGGACCCTAGGAAGCTACAAAAGTGTGTAAAATAAAATACAAAAATTAAAATAAAATATTATTCAGAAAATAAGTTGTAAATAAAATTCAATTAACTTCATTATGGGTAGAAGAAATAAAATAAAATAAAATATTGGTGGGTATGAAGAAAGAAATACACTGTGAACTTAATATTTTCCAGATTTATAATATTTTTTCACAATATAAATTGTAATTTTATACATCAAAATGTATTTGTATTCTATGTTTTAGGAAAGGGCCCCTTGCAATCCATTCATCATATCTGGTAGTTCATGGAATCAAAAAGTTAGAGAACACCTGAATAAAATCACACTGTAGGTTAATGTAGTTAACAGTTATCTGAATCCTTTAATCCGGCCAATGAGGAGCCAGGGTTTGCTGCAAGTCTTTACCTATGTACAGGCTCACTGGATCATCCGATTTAAACCAGGGATTTAACCAGAGAGAGATACAGCTCTCAGTCTTGCCTTCATAAATCAACTCAAATAATCAAGCTATTTATGCCAGTATTTTATTACTGCCTGAAGCCACAGTCTTTTGAAAGTCAGCATGTACTTTGAAGACACATTCACCATCTTCGCAAATGCTTGAAATGAAAATGTAATCAGTTAAAGCTGTAACCAAAAATCTAGATAACACACACCTCTCATGCATTTGCATACTTTAGATTTATAAAAAGTGACTAACAGCATTGCTTGCACACACAAACAAATGCACAGGCTCTGCCTCTGTTGCTGTTATTCAGTTGCTCTGCAGCAGAAATCAACGCGCAGTCAGCTAGTATGAGACGCCGCAGTGTTACGCTATAGCACAGCGAGAGAAAGGGACATGGAGGTTGTAAGGGATGATTAGCAATCCGGCACGAGGCCCTGCACCCATACAGCAGCCCACTAATAAAACTCTATGCGTGTCACGGTTGATAAAAGACCTCCGTTCAATGACGATGCAGTAAAAAGATGACGGCATCTCTCCCTCCCCTTGAGAACTATGAGAAGAGCTGGGTAACTTCAAACGCATTAAGAGCACTTCTGCAATCAAATGCAACCCAAAATGCAATTGAAAACTGATCATTTAAATGGAACCCTGGGCTCATTTCAAGAAAGCAAGTGTGTATCGACTGCTCGTGACTATGATCTATTGACCCAGATGTGCCGCGAGAGATAAATATCTTAAATATCCAGCCTGCGATCATAAAGGAGATAAATGGTCGCTGTTCACTAGCTCGTGAATGACGCTCTGAGAGGCAAATGTTGAATTGCCTTTCATGCGCTCCAGCTGAAACATCTCTTAACCAACAAGGGTCAGTAAGTGACTTTGCTTTCCTAAAATTGCTATAGATTTGTAGCTATATAACAAAGAAGATATGAAGACAAAAAAAACTGAATACTTGCTTTAAGAGTCAAGGTAAAATAATTGGTGCATTTAATTGGGCTGCAATCTGGGTAAAGTCTATGAATTCATATGACCTTATTATGCTCATTATCCCAAAATTGGGATCCCAAGTGTGGCACCCAGAAAAAGAAAAGAAAACTAATTTAAGCTTCGGGTCTGGATGTGAGATGGATGCAGAGATTATCAGGTAATTGTAGTGCCAGTGACATACAGGACTTCTGCTGAGTAAGCAGGAAACTGATTCAGTTAAAAGTAAGACCCATGGGAAACTCAGTAGTTCCCGGGATACCGTGAAGGTCCTGTACTTCCAAAGTGGATACATGCCTAAGCACAACCTGACACCAGTCACTTGCTTTGCTAAGCTAGAATTCATTATAGTATTTTAAGGGTCACAAAATGTATGTGATCAAATATACAAAATTACTAAAATGTTTGTGAGCATAAAAACATGCTTACTGTCAGGAACGATGGTTCCAGCAAAGCAGGAACAAGTGGGACAAACGTTCTTCTAACATAAAAAAATATTCAGTTTGCAAGGTAATGCAGCTCAGAGCCTAAATTCAATAGTGTCTACCTCAGGGTAAATGCCCTGGTGACCTTCAATATCGTAGGGGTCTGCCAGGTACCGTTCTGCAGTATGGACAACAGCGAAATGTAGTAACACAATGACTGGGGGGTGAGATAAGAATGCGTGTGGTGTCTCATAATTAAGTTATTTTTTGCGTTAATTACTGTCTGACTGATAATTATTCGTCTTGCTAGCCACCTATTCAGCAAATAAATGGACATTAAATATTGATTTGAGTGGAAAACATTTTATTAGTTTACTTGTAGTGACCACAAGAAGAAATAGCCTACTTCACTGCTGAAAGCTGCGACTGACGAATTAGCATCAAGTTTTTAGAATCAACGTTCTTCAAACCATTGAAGCAACTTTCCTTTCAACCTTCAAGTGAGGTTATAATAACATTAAACGCAGAAGCAAAAAGGTACGTTTTAAAAAAGCGCGATAAAATGCCGAGGAGGCGACTGCGCATGCTGAGAGCTCGAGACGCAGTGTTCACTGGTCCGGCAAATAATGCGCGTGGAGACAGTGACAGACAGCGAGACAAAATACTGCATTTATCAGAGAGAGTGACAAAGAAACAATCCCCAATAACGAACCCGGGTCTTTTTCTCTCCGAACACAGCTAACAAACTTTCCAAAAGTGTACAACTTGTGCGACAGTGAGTGGACTAGGCCTATGCAAATCTTTCGAACCAGCTCATCACAATTCCACGTACACGAGAAATACCCAAGCAAATACAAGCTGAACATATAGATAGCCTATCACACGAACGCTAATACCTTAAAGTGAGCTTCAAACTGCTACAGACACGTTTAATAAAACAGAATAACAAGATGCCGGTGCACTCACTCACCTTGGCGTATTTGGAGGAGTAGGGGTCCTCAAACAGCGCCCACATGCGCGGCTGCCAGATACTCCACCAGCTGCGGTTGCGACCGTTTCTCCTGTAGACACAACCTCTTCAAGTCCCCGTCCGCACCCGTTAGCGCCGGGTCGTCATCTGGCAGCTCCGGCTCGGGCGCCTCGAAGCTGTCCAGCGCTTCCTCGGCGTCCCGATGCTGTCGGTAGTTCATCCAGCAGCAAGCCTCCACGTCTGTCTCGTCGATACCCCAGAACGCGAGCTCATCCTCGAAGAGAGGACCGCAGACATCGTTGGGACAATGCAACTTCCCTGTGCGGTAATAATTGAGGATAAAAGAAAAGGTGTTGGGGTGGCGGTCAAAGAAGAACTCATCGGATTTGGGGTCATAGTCAAAGTTACTGAACGCATCTGGCTCCGTGAGCCAGGACAAGCGCGTTCCCAGGCAGCGTCTTCAGTGTGCCGCGGTACGTCTCGTGCCGAATCCCCCCGCAGTTTATCACAATTTTCTCGCTCTCTGACGGACAAGTCATGTCTGCGCTGTAACATGCTTTGTTGGACGACTTGTTCCCACCCTTGTGCCCTTTGAAAGAGGAGACACACACCGAACTGAGCATAAAGGAGCAGGAAGAGGGAGAGGAGGAGAGAGAACCGACAGGGGAGGGTGGGAGGAGGAGCCTGCGGTGGGAGAACAGAAGAGAAGAGAAAATTAGTGATGCGCATACTTTTTCTACAGTACCAGACTGGTCAAAGTAACCTGCCTTTAACTCATCACATAGTCAGTTCTTGTACCGGTTTCTAATAGCCTGTACAAAAAAAAAATTGTACAAATGCTGTCACTGGGGTGGTACCTTTTAAAAATGTATTACACGTAGAGTTATTGCAATCTATGTTTCCATGAAGAACCTTTAACATCCATGAAGATTATTCAAATGATCTTCACTCAACAACAACAAAAAAAAGGTTATTTTAAGACCTGCTCACTAAAAGTTTCTTTGGGGAACCCAAATCGTTCTTTTATGGTTCCACTGCAAAACCTCCTCTCTGGGAAAGTTTATTTTTGAAGAGCATAATATGTAGCTAACATGTACCGTTTAGGGGTAAATCTAAGTAAGTGTACCTTTTAAATGGTTCTTCCCCAGTTTTGTAACTTTTTTAAAAGTGCAGGTGGTGCAATGCATTTCCATTTCAGATTTAGTCAAAATACTATTGAATTTACAAAAACTGCAAATATAAGACCACTGTCTGTTGAATATTATATACCTAAGGTTATTTATGTATAGTCTACTCATTGGGCTTGGAAACGAGAGGGCCTGTCCATAAAAACTGTCAAAATGACAGCCCTAGCCAACATACAAAATAAGACGAATGATGATGCAGGCATATGGCTTAAGCGTTTTAATGAAGGAGTGAGTTCAATAAATGTTCAAGTGTCACATAATAAACAGGAAAGAGACCCCTCATTTTCTGCAATGCCCACCCATCTTTCTTTTTCTGTCTTTTACCATCACTCAGCTCTCATGTCCCTCAATTCACTAAAACACTCTGCTCAATTACAGCAAGGGGAGATGAAAATGACAGAATATTTCACAGCCACCCCCCTCCCCACACCATACTCTCAGCCTATCCAATAGAAAGAGGAAGAGGAAGAAAACGAGAGCGAGAGGAAGGGTGGGAGGAAGAGGGAGAAAAGCTAAAGGCAGAATGATTATTTGCTGAGCTACACAAAATAGGGAGAAAAGACTGCAGAGCATTAACTCTTACACTATCTCTCTCTGGGCAATGCTAATGTTATGTAGACCGTTCAGTACAGTATTAACCTTGGTTGCAGATGTAAAATCCAGAAAATCGTAATTGTTTGAGTGTGCAATCTTCAAATTGACCTAAAAAGGTTAGTTTCATGTAACCTCTCTTATGCATGTTTTCATTCCATTACACTAAGCAAGTGCTTTAAAAACTGAATGTTTCTACTTCCCAGCCACAGTGAAAGAATAAAGAATGAGTCCTGGCTCTCTTTTTTCCAATCAAAATGTCCCATTGTGGAAATATGGAACAGGGACGCTATTATCTTTTTCTCTTGGGGTTGCCATGCACTGTGGTAACATGCCATTTGTAGCTGATTTAACCTTTAAAAATGACTTTTTTAAAGTATTTTAAAGTAAAAATACTATTGTCCTAATGTAGGCACATTGACTCCCTCATGGTAAATAAGGGTTTTAAATGTAATAAAACAAGTTACTACATAAAGCATTTTTTACTATTACCTAGCAAAACGTTTTTTTTACAGTGTAAAAGGGTCAAATTTCACAGACAAATGACCTCCTTCCGTGTTTTGCTGTGTTGTCTCTTTTTGATTTCACAATAACTCTCCTATATCTGTTCCTCTTGTCTTGTTTGGCTGTGCTGCATGGCTCATCCATACATATCTGTCAAACTGTCTTCCCTCATTACTTATCCACTCTTATCCATTCTCCTCAGCTCACTCTTCCTCTTGCATTCCCTTATGTCCCCCTGTGATTAACTGTTGAAACAAAGATCACAGGAATATGAGAACTGTATGAAGGAGAGAGGCTGAATCATATGAAACATGTAACTGAGATGCTGGTTTCTGCTTTCAGCACCATGGACAGCGTATTAGTTTCTGTTAATTATTTAAAGCAGCATATGCACTGGAAATGAAAATGAGGAAAATAATGTTTCATAACAGATATACACTGAAGACTCATGAATAAAATATAAAAATAAACAGAATAATAACCATAATATAAAGTAATTATAAAATAATAATGTAAAACCTCAACACACAACTGGGCTGTTGTTACACTGCTTTTACAATCTATATACTCATAGTAGTTCTCATAATTATACATAACTAAATCCTCAAAAGTGGAAACACGTTGTCTCTGCTACACCATCAAAACATCCCTATGTTTGTTTGTGCTGCCCAACAGCAATATTAGCTAAACCAGCGCCATTTTTTCAAGGTGTTTAAATATGCCAAGTTTGTGGTAGTGAAATAAATAACAATAAGGAACACAAAAGGAGTAAATAAATACAATGATGAATAGGAAAAACTGAAACTGAGAGGAAACTAGGGAAAAAGGTTGTGCTGACAAAGCAAAACAAAAGGCTCTTATTAAAAAGGGAAATCATTGTTAAGTGTGTGTGCCTGGATGGATGGGGGGGGGGGGGGTACATTAAAGTGTGTATGTCCATTGGGATGGGGGCTGGTTTTAAGGACAGATATGCCTATAAAAGACAACAGCACTATATCGACAGAGAGCATGGAGAGAGAGAAAGGGAGAGAACAGGTTACAGCCACTGAGGGAAATGTGAAGGAATGACTGCAGTAAAGGTAAATGAAGCTCCATTCATAAATTATTCAATTTCTAAAAACAACATCAAAGAGAAGTGATATATGTACATGCATTGTTATGAGAAGAAGGTCAAACTGCACCATATCTATGCTCTTTTTCTTTTATCGTACAGTATGCTGTAGTGCGTCTGCATTGTACCTTCACTCTGACTCCTTTTCTCTCTGTATGGTGCAGTGTAGGTTCTTTGGATTTTTCTGCTTGCTATCCCACTGCAGTTGAAGCTCGGCGGTGCTCAAAGGCCACCTAGAGGACTCATTGGGGAACTGTACTGCACAAAATACTGCAGTACCCCCTCCTCTTCAAGCTTCCTCCCCGACTGAGGTATGGATGCCTTATGCAAACCATCTGTCGATGCATTGCATACAGGTTTGTGTCCCTTTTTAGCCCATACACCCTTTTAATGAACTGAAATCACTTAACAAATGCAATTCAATCGCTGATTTATATGAATTGACAATGTATTATCTCAGAGCTTCCTGATCTCAGTGATTAAGGCTTTTTGCAATCCCTTCCTCGTTGTCTCTCTCCCTTATTTGTGTGCACTAAGCTACTCTCAGCCGAGTTGCTCATATCGACGTCTCTTGTGGAATAGCACTAAAAGAAAATAAATTAACAGAGCAAGGACGCTTACGCACACAAACACATTAAAAAAGCAATGTCACAGCACAATTAATTAGCTTTAAATGAAATTAAGCTGTGCAAAGACAAACTACAAAGCATTGGCACATATACGATATATCCTCAGAAGGTCATCAGTCAGATTTTGACCTCTGCTTTGAAACTAATCACAGCTCTGTTCTCAGCCCTTTTATTTTCAGTCAAGAGAGTGAGAACGAGATTCAGAAAGGGGCTTAGAGGACTCATCTTACAGCGACAGCGTTGAGACGTGCATGACTATATTTCCATATCTAGCACTAACAGTGTTCTTAAGATAGTTATAACCCCACTCCCTCCTCCCCAACCCCCAGCCTCGGCTCTAGTTAAAACCTAATTAATAAAAGTGCCCTCTCTGGTTAATTACCATCCCTTTATAGTCCCCCATTAAGTACTCAGGGAATGAAGCCGGAGAGGGATGGGATATAATTGTGTTAAGCCAAATCACACATGAACTTGATGGAAACTATTCTTAGTGGTGGGAAAGAATGGAGTAGGGTGACAAAAAAAAAAAACCAAAAAAAAAAACCTGAAAAACAGACGGAGGACAGAGAAGGTCAAACCAACGTCATCTCAGGTGATCTTACTGTTAGGAAGGAGTGTATTTGTACGGATGCAAAATCATGGAACGGCATCAGCGGGAGGGAGAGTAAATGGTCTGAAATAAGGCACTGCCAATAGGATGTGAGATGGGAAAAGAAGGGAGGGGGAAAGGGAGGGACCAAAAACTGAGAGAAACATACAGAAAAAGTTTAACTGGTGTGTGTGTGATAAGATGAGAAAGTGTAGAGGAAAAGGAAAACAAGTTAGAGCAAAAGTATTGATTATAGATCAGTAGGCTACTTCTCACCAGGTTCAGGGGTTCCGATTATAGATCACACAGTTAAAAGTAAAAATTTGGTTATCCAACCTATACTTTCTATTAACTGTATTTATCATTGTTTTATGTTATTATTATCTGCGACCCTATTTGAACCAATTTTTTCAAGATCCACCTGCTTTTAGTGTATTAGCAAGAGATGGAGTGGTCAGGGTAGGATGAGAAGAGCCCCATCTACAATCAACATAAACGTTCTAGAGTTTTGTTCGCATTTGATTGTAGAGAACCTTGCCATTGGGTAGGGAGTGATGATGCCAAAAAAAAGAAAGAAAGCATGCAGAGCAAAGCATGCTTATGCAGTGCATGGAACGAGAACACTGAGTTCCCTATAGCATACAGAAGGGCATACACTTGGCTACTCTGTTTCAGAGGGGATAAATAGTGGGCAGACAGGTGTAAGTAAGACTTGACATTTATGTTGACAGAGAAAAGACACCTACATACATATTCATCACCAAGGTGACATGTGACTGTGTGAAGAAGCAAAAAATCAGACACAAATCATTGTGGGACATAAAACGTCCATGTATTTGTTGGACTGACAACTCAAAAAAATGTAACACCAGAAATACCTTAATAAATGCTTACAAATACTATTATGAAGGGGTTTAAAGGTATAGTTCACCCACAAATGAAAATCTGATGTTTATCTGCATACCCCCAGGGCATCCAAGATGTAGGTGACTTTGTTTCTTCAGTAGAACACAAATGAAGATTTTTAACCATTGCAGTCAGTCAGTCAAGTAATGGCAGTCACGTTGATGCATCACGCGCTGGCTGTTGTGAACGCGCTCAGGACAGTTGGACATTGCAGTGGATCAAAGGTAAAAAATGATATAAATACTGTTCAGTTTCTTGCACAGAACGATGGTTTCGTGTCTTAAGACCTCAATGTATCGTCACGAGCCGCAGGGTTTAATTTGGTTTTGTCTGTGAATGTTTTTTTTTACTCTCAAAGCCGTGGGTCCCATTGACTGCCATTACATGACTGACAGACTGCAACGGTTTGAGTTAAAAATCTTTGTTTGTGTTCTAGTGAAGAAACAAAGTCTCCTACATCTTGGATGCCCTGGGGGTAAGCAGATAATCATCAAATTTTCATTTTTGGGTGAACTATTCCTTTAAGTTGTGTGCAAATTATTGAGTGACCTTTAGGGGGTCTCATTTTTTTTGTCAGTAATTTATGTCTCACACCTCTATTATAGTTAGCTAATTGTCTACTAATAGACAGTTATAACAAAACACAAGGTTGGTGTGAACGATTTATATAGTGTAAATCTATAATTAGGCCTATGTGACAAGTACGGGCTACTGTTGTTATAACTTGTACTGCCCAATAGCGCTAGATGAGCGTACTGTTTCCTTGGTTACCTCCTCAGAATTCTATTTTTCTGGAGACGAATGGGTTTAAGTGGCAAAAACAAAGTAGACCTGAATACTACTTGTTGAGTTCGTTGACTGGCAGTGGCAGTGGGTAGGCAGGCCTGCTTTGCATCAGTACATCGGTCACACAGACAGAAATACTCAGATCACAGGGGATATTTTGTCACTTGTACACAAAAGCACGACACAGACACAGCACAAACACCTATATTACATAGGCTACTTACTCGCTTTGGGTCTGGCTCTGTTCGCGTGCGTGCAATGTGCGTGTCACATGAACACACAAACTGCACAAAAATGCTACGTGGAATTTACAGTTTTCTGATTGAACGGAGGGATCCTCCTGGCGTAGGTCCAAATGACTGTGCAGAAGCCTAAGATTTTGTTCTCTATAAAATGGCTACAGTTATGAATAATGCAATATAGCCTATTCTCGCTACAACACATTCTAGTTGAAAACAACGCAACTGTGCTGTAGTGCGTAGGTCAGTTCCTTTAGTGAAACAAAAGACTAACCTACGACAAATATAAATTATAACCTAAGTTGCACCTTTGCTATCCTTGTTCCTCAAGTAAATTATTCGTTATGTACATAGATGTAACAGGTCTAATATAAAAAAAATATTTACCTGATAAATAATCATTTCTATTTTTTGCTATTTGTTTTTATCAAAGCTCGTGTTAACCTTTTACTTTTAGTCCCTAATTAAAAGAAACACTCTATTCAACCAAGCGAAGCGTGTAGCGGGGAAACACCTCTCGCTCTCCATTTATTTAATCTTCATGCACTCACTCCATAAACAGTCTATCCCTTTCTTCTCAGTTTTAGCATCCTTTCTTCCGTATCTTCGCCTGTTCTCGTTGTCCAGGGTTAAGAAGACCGTAACCAGGTCTTTAGTTGCAGACTGAGAGGTCTGTTTGAAATTATTAATGCCGAACAAGCAGCTTGCCGGGCACGACTAGAAATGTTATTCCTTAAGCTGCCTCTCTTATTTCTTCCGTTCGTTTTTTCCCCTCCCTTTTTTCTTTGTCGATGTTTTTGTTGTAAATCTGTATTTCCATGCAATTTATTCCTTAATCTAATAGTGACATGGGATCCCTCTGTTATACCCTCCCTTTAGCTCTTTAAAGGGAAAGGTGGCCGCTGGTGGGTGCCCCCTCCCCAAACCCCACCCTGTGCCATTTAACCATGTACACGCCAAGAAACAAACCTGTCGCTATTTCCGGCATTCCCAATAGTATTACCTTTATACGTGATAAGTTCTTAAAACAAACAACAACAAAAATCCCAAACATATTCATTATCCCATCACTTAATAATGCAGAATTATATTAAAATAAATAAACAGGGTAATTAATGAACATTAAACGTAGGCTATACGTTTACAATTCATGTTGCTATAGATAAATATAGTATTTATTAAAGATATTACACAAGAAATGATACAGAAAGTGGAATAAATGGCCTACAGATTACCTCTACTAACATGTTGAAAGACCTGTTGACCAGTAAGAATGTGTCTTTTACCTTGGTCATTGTGTTTCCAGGGGCCATAAATGACCCGTGTAAATCTCCTTCTTGAGGGTGTTCCAAAACAAGACGGTGGAATTTGTGTCTCGGTGTGAAAGAGACAACACCAGTTAGGATAAGCACCAGGACAGGTCACAGAATTCTGCATGAGCAGACTCAACATCCAAAGAAAATCAGATAATGCAAGCAGGGTAAAAGTAGGCAGATATTGAAAAATAATCTTTCGCACCTAAATATGGAAAAACTTAGCCCGCATTAAAAATTTTAGGCAAGATTGTAGAATATCAAATTATACCACAATCTAGAATAAGAAAACCCGAGGGCAATGAGAGGTCATAGATGTCTATGGTCAATGATTATACTTTCCAGTCTTTTAACTATCCCTGACCTATTTTATTTGCTTGTAATGGTTCTCTAAAAGATAAATCTAGCCTCCTGTTTCAAAATCTTTGTCTTCACCTGTTCCTTATTTTTAATTCATCTAGCTTCCATATATGGCCTTAAATCAGTCTTGCTCTTTGGCACGTTGCCGGAGACAGAGCGAAATGTTGCAAGAGCAAGTAAGTGGAGGAAACTGGGTGGGACAAAATTCAGACTATATTGCAACATTCTTACTAATTCTCTATATTTTACCCATTACCCCACCCTCTCTGTTTTGTTTTAGGCTCTCTTTATGAGATCACGAGCAGAGAAAGGTAGTGTTTAAGCACACACTACTGTGCAACCCTCTTGGGTTGTCTAGGTGTGCAGCCAGCTGCCTCCTCAGCGATATTTCTGTCTCTTCCTGGTCTTCCCTCCTTGCTTGCAGCTTTTCCCCTGGGATTTAAGCACACGTCCTGTAATCTTCAGAAGCATACATTTGATATAAAATGCAGTAAATAATTTCATATATAGTCAATTACAGCACACTGGGAAAGATTTACTCATCTCACCTTCATGTCGTTCCAAACCTTAATGACTTTTCCCTCTGTGGAACATAAGACTAGTTTGATAGGTCAACGAATTCAGTATATGGACAAAAAAAAGCTGAATGATTTTCAAAATATCTCCTGTTGCGTTCCACAGAAGAAAGTCAGTCATACACATTTCAAATGACCTGAGCATGAGATGAGCAAAAATTTTCATTTTTGAACGAACTATCCCTTTAAGGATAAATAACACATACATACAGGCACACGCTCCAGAACTGCAAATCAATAATGTTTCCACCAACCATTTCTAACATGTTTTTGTTCTCCATTTATTACTGACCCTCTGAGTGACAAAAGAAAAGCATGAAAATTAAGCAATATTGATGAAACCATTTTTTGAAGTTCAGATCTATTATAGCTAAACTGAAAATCAAACAATCCACCCTACTTTGTCTATTTTCTTATACCATAGACATCTTATTTCCTCCATATGTCTGATTCTCAGTACTATACATTTTAGGAACACCTAAAATGTCCCGTAACACACCTCTACCACCATCTTCTTGCCATTTCACCCCACTGTGTGCAACACCAGCGGCTTGCGATGTTGGGGGAGGCACAGGTACAGTAAAACTATCCATATACAGACTACTTTGACCCCTGTGGGGCACAGGCAGAGGTGTGCGAGGCAGCCGGGGTTGACATGATAGAGTGGATGGAGCTTTGTGTGCAGGAAGTCGGCTGAGAGCTCCACTCTTGGTAAGGGTTCCATTAAAGGTAGCTGCACCCAGGACAGAGCGAGGAGACAAATCTGACCTGAAAAAGAGGATTATCAATAAGAGAGGAAAATAAAATGATTCACTGTGTCAAAAAAGGCACAAGGCTCTCAGATGAGTATTAATACATTGCATGCACATACTAGTGCTTTGAAGTCTATTATTTTCTTGCCTTATCTCTATGCTGACCATTCACTTAGCTCATATATTACATTATCAATAGAAACGCATTTAGGAGAATGTGGGTCCTCTTAGACTAAAGCACTTCATTCCATAGCATAAGGAAATGTCTTTGTATTTTACATTCCATTGCTGCCTCAATAAAAGAGCTAAAACACAGGAAGGAGGTTTAAGTGCTCTTAAAACAATTTGTTCTTAGTTATGAAGTCAGCAAAGAAGATGTACCAGTTAAAAAAAATAGAGAGATCATATGTTACACTGTCATACAAAGACTTTCTGTGAAGAGGTGTTTGAATTAATGTCAATAAGTGTTTGTGACCTTGAGTGCTGCCCACCAATCAAGAGTTGACAAGGTTCACGAGGCCAGGCCAGAAGGTGAGATGAGCGATGATTCACTAAATCATTTTAATAAGCCCTGCAGCAGGCCAATGTGAAAAATAAAGCATCTGTCTAATGCTGTCTAAGCTGGATGAACCTTAAAGGGTTAGTTCACCCACAAAATGAAAATCTAATTCTGAGATAACGAGCATCAAAGTTTAATTACAAGCATTAATTTCATTATGATTTCAATCTTTGACATGGCCTTACTCAGTCAATATTAAAGATACAAAGAATATATTTTCACAGAATGTTTTTTACAATATGTAGGATGGTTTTATGCAGAAAATAGTAAATGTAAAAAAAAAAGACTTTAGCTGGGTTTTCACAGAGAGGGTCACAATTACTCACCCTCATGTCGTTCCAAACCGTAAGACCTTCGTTCATCTTCAGAGGAAGATTTTTGAGGAAATCGGAGAGTTATCTGATCCTTCATAGACAGCAACGCAGCTGAAATGTTCCCAGGTCCAGAAACGTAGTAAATACATCGGTAAAACAGTCCATGTGATATCAGTGGATCAACTTCAGTTTTGCGATGCTATGAGAATACTTTTTTTGCACAAAGAAAACAAAAATAACAATTTACTTAACCATTCTTCTCCCCCGAGTTACGTCATCTGCCATTTTAGAGAGTATCACAATGCATACGCACGCTTTCGCCTAAGCGTAAACAATGCTTATTACGTAGCTTTCGTTCATGCGCGTGCTTTCCCCCCGAACGCAAACAACGCTGATTACGTCAAATATGTTCTCCAAAATGACGGAAGACGTAACTCGGGGGAGAAGAAATGGTTGAGTAAATTGTTATTTTAGTTTTCTTTGCAAAAAAAAAAAAAAACTATTCTCGTAGTGTCGCAAAACTGAAGTTGAGCCATGATATCACATGGACTGTTTTACCAATGTATTTACTACGCTTCTGGACCTGGGAACATTTCAGCTGCGTTGCTGTCTATGGAGGAGCAGATAGCTCTCCGATTTCATCAAAAACATCTTAATTTGTGTTCCGAAGATGAACGAAGGTATTACGGGTTAGGAACGACATGAGGGTGAGTAATTAATGACATAATTTTCATTTTGGGGTGAACTATCCCTTTAAGCTAAAGATCATAAAAGGGATAATTCATTCAAAAATGTAAATTCTGTCATCATATACTTACCCTCATGTCATTCCAAACTTATGACTTTCTTCTATGGAACATAAAAGAAGAATGTTTCAACAGGTTTTGTTTACAGAAAGAAAGAAAATGGGGCCCAAAATAATACTGTATTCACAAATAATAATATTTTTGTGTTCAATCAAAGAACATCATGCAGATTTGGAACGATATGAGGGTGAGTAAATGAAAGAATTAATTTTTTTTTGTGTAAATATTTCTTTACATCATCTAAAAAACTGTCTTGCAATCAGTTCTGACCCTAAACATTCTGTTTTTTTTAAAGTGACTGTGTAAATAAAAAATGTTGTTCAGTTAAATAACCTGTGTAGTGTGTTAAATGCACTGTAATTCTAAATAATAATCAAACAATGTGAGATATCCGTTCTGCTGCTATACACAGTCAAAAGTCAGGAACTACTTGGAGCTGCACATGATTCACTGTAGGCCAGATTGCAGATTTACATCACCCCTGATGTTTGGTGATGGATGCTTTGCTCTAATGGCATCTAAAAGCAGATTACTCAAATAGTAAATTACCCTCCACTTACATCTTGAGATGGAATCATGTCAGTAAACCCTTTGATCTCCCTCATCACTTTTGAAAATCCCCCACTACTGACCTCAGGTCTCAGAATTAGCATTTAATCCTTCAGTGCATTCACACCGCCCTCTGGTGGTGGAGAGTTACCTGTTAAAGTGCTTGAAGTCGGTCTTGGTTGTACTACGTACTGGTTCCTGCACAGACGCCATTTGAGAGGTTTCCAGCTTTCTGTACAGTGCCTGATTAAAATCAAGAGAAGTGTGAGTCATTCCATCAGCCTAGAAGCTCCAGTGGAGATAAAACTGCGGTTTGTGGAGCGCTACTGAATCCTCGTGGCTATGAGAGCCATCCATTAAGATACTTTACATGAATTAGCATTTTCTTAAACCCATAAGAACCCAGACCAATTTCTCCTTATAGGAAAATTATGGGGCATATAAAACAGACCAAATGGACCACTTATAAAGTTTTTTAAATACAACTCCTCCTTGTGAAAGATCTGTAATGTTACATATATATATATGACATTGGGCAATTATGATACATTTTTCATGTTACATATATGTTACATTGGGCGTTTATTTCTCATAATTTTTTTTATTATATATATATATATATATTTTTTTTTTTTGCTAAATAACATTTTTTTTGTTTTATTTGCTTTTTCCTCAACATATATCAAAATGATTACTTTTCTGCGATAAAGAAGATAAAACAAAAACCTTTTTCAGAAGTGATATAGTTTTTGCATTTTATTTGCTTTGCCACAACATATTTCAAACCCATATAACTGTGACCATTAAATTTTACAACAACTATTTTGCAACATATCAAAATGCTACCTTTTCAGGTATATGGTTTAACCAGAAATTAATTTTTAGATAGTTTTTTTCACAACTCGAAAATTTGCAAACTGAATAAAAATAAATAACTGCCTCACACTGGAGGTCAACATGTTAAACATGCACGTAGATTTGTTAAAATATGCTTTGAAATGAGCAGCAGAAAATATATAACACTAAAATAATTAAATCAGCTAAATTAATTGAGCAGCTCATTACCAGTTTTACCATTTTTCTTAAAGTGACAAATACGTCAAAAATATTCTGCCTACTTTTATAAGGTTAATAGCCGATGTGACATATATGTCACCGCAATATCTTTGTAACTTGTTTTATATCAATTTGTCCAAGAAATGTATTAAAATCAGGTTACGAGTAATCTAGGATATGTTATTAAAACATTAGAATTGTTGCATGGGTTGAAACATACCTTTTGTAACAAAAACAAGCGTTTTAACTACCTTACTAAATCACTGTCATGTTAGAATAGAAAAGGGTCCTGTCCAAACTGTTGCTATAAAATTAGAAGCACAAAATTCCCTAGAATATCATTATATACTTAAACATTAAGATTTGTACTCATGGAAATTACTAAAGTAGTCAAACCTTTCATCAAATACTTTTAATACTTTTGGCAATAAAGTGTATGTCACTTATGGACTTCCTGAGTTGAAAGTGAAGGATAATGCTTTGAAAAGACCTTTCCAGATAATCACCATTGTTTGTGAAACCCGCGTCACTGTGAGTTCTTTAATATCGCTGCAGTTCCCTACTGCCTAACATTTCAAAAATAAATGTATATTCTCCACTCCAAAAAAAAAAAACCTTTGTGTGGCTCTCAGTGCTAAATGTACTCTGTAACACTTTATTTTAAGGTGTCCTTGTTACACGTTACATTGCATGTACTTACTGTTATAATAACAATTAATTATGCATTATTTAATTCAAGTAACCATAAGCCAAACCCTAATCCTAACCTTAACCATATGGTACGTACATTTAGCCTAGTTAATTAATATTACTCAGTACTTAAATGAATAACTACACTTTAACAAGGACAGCTTAAAATAAAGTGTAACCATTTACTATTAAATACATATTTTTGGTTCAATACAAATGAAAGAGATTTTTTGGTAAACTTTCAGTTACACTTCCTCATATCATTACAAATCTGTACGACTTTCTTCAGTGGAACACAAAATCTTTTTTTTTTTGGCACAGTCAGTGGTTACGACAGCTATTTGGTTTCCAATGTTCTTCAAAATATTTTCTTTTGTGTTTTGCAGAAGAAAGTAAGTCATGTACGCTTGGAAAGACATGAATATGAGTAAATTATGACAAATGTTTTGTTTGGGTGAACTATCCCTTTAGGTTCAATTGACAGCATTTGTGGCATAATGTTGATAACTGAAAAATTATTTATCCCTCATTCTCAATTTTTGGGATTTTATGGATGAAGCTTTATAAAATACTTACATTAATTCGCCTGTTAGATGTGCAAGATGTATATCATGTGGCTATACTTTTAAAATGGTGAGTATTTTAATGTTTACAGATTGTTCCATGCCACTTTCATTGTAAGTGCCTCAGACAGACAAGTAGAAAATGTTCCTGAGCCTAAAATGTTCATCCTCTTTATCTCACCTGCATCATGCTAAAATGTTCAGCCGGGGGTTCATGTGCTACTAATTGACCTCTGTAGCGGTCCTGCTTTTCACTGATAGGATTAGAGACCAGTCTCACTGTTGGCCGGTCTCTGAGCTGCAGAAGATCAAACAGACACATGTGAATGACATACAGGAAGACATTAAGTAAAACCTACCAAAATGTCCAAAGAAAAACTCATTTTACACACACACACACACACACACACACACACACACACACACACACACACACACACACACACACACACACACACACACACACACACACACACACACACACACACACACACACACACACACACACACACACACACACACACACACACACACACACACACACACACACACACACACACACACACACACACACACACACACACACACACACACACACACACACACACACACACACACACACACACACACACACACACACACACACACACACACACACACACACACACACACACTCTCACCCTCTGGGCCAGCTCGTTGAGGAAGTGTGTGGTCCAGTGCGCAGGGGCTTTAGAGTGGATTTCATTGTACAGAGGTCCGTTCAGTGGCTTTCTGTCATGCTCAGTGTGCGAGGTGAGAGAGAAGTGAGCAGAGGCAGGAACTTTGTTCTGACGCTGGAGGACTGGAGGAAGAGGGGCATTCTGGGGCAGTGACAATAAGGTAGTTGAAAGTATCACATCTTGTTTCTTCGGTTGTGTTACCATTAGGGCAGTCAACAAGAAAGGTTCAAATCTAGGACACTTTAAACCTGAGGTTTAATATCTAAATATTATTTACTAACAAGGTCTTCCATATATGCACTTCATAGCATGGCATAAAAGCTCTAAATAACATCAAAAACACAATAGTATCTATACTGATACAGTCTAACTCTAATAGTCTGTTTATTTAGTGTTTTCTGTTAAGAAGTTGCTATAAAGTGCCGTTTTCGGTCTAAGAAGGGCTACCAGCAAAAGTGCCAGCAACAAACTTGGTTCTTAACCGTTTGATGTTTTTCGTTACAAAGTACAAAGGTAACCAAGTTTGATGTTTCTCGTGCCTACCTTGCAAGTTTTAAAGTAAAACGGAAAAGGTTGCGAGGCTCTGGTGTCTTGGCATTGAGCTGGTGGACAATACATCCATTTAGGGTTACCATGACACTCCCTCGAAAATTGCAGAAATAAATAACTTCATATAAAAGAAAATACAACCATATAGATACAGGAACTCCTTTGCGTCGAAAATTCGTCAAGTGGAATATTACTGATAAGCCCCTTTACGTGTTTAATCATAGATAATGCTGCCTCCATCCATAGGAATGGAGTCGGCCTAGTTTACGCGTCTCTGCTGCTATGGAAACGAACGCGCGTCCGAGAGCGCGCAGAAAAATTAAACAAACAGTAACATTAAACAGTCCTCGATCATATGCGAGTTTTCCGAGGAATGTGAACCTAACTAACGTTAGTTAAAAAGATGAAACAATATGAGTAAATGAATAAATAACAAAAGAAGCCTTTACAATATTTATTTATTTTTTGTTGTTGTAAAGTGAAAGTGGTTGTAATAGGGCCATTCACATTATATATTAATTTAATAAAATCTTTCAAAACAAAAGAAAGTACACTGAGATATTTTCATGACAACAAATCCCAATTTTCATGACAATTAAATTCTAATAAACCATAGTGCAAAACAAAAAGCTCACTCTCATTATTACAAAACATAAAATGTATGTGGTAAATTATTACAATAGCTATATTTTTGTCATAACTTTGTTGATCATTGTAAATGTTTATAATCTGTGGGCACAAATTAACTCACCAGACTATTAAATTACATTGTTGGTTTTAATGTATGAATAAATATAGAAACAAAGTCAAAAATTCAAGCATTGAACAGGCACTATGAATGGCAGCACAAAGCCACTCATAGCAGCGCACTGTCATGACGACCCTATTTGAGTATGGCGTGCTTTGTACGGAGCAATCTGTTCATGCTTAGTACAGAGCAATCAGTTCATTCAGGAAGGTTCTTCTGCAATAACAGTGTTTGTGTACTCCTGATGTAGTTCACATAGAGCAGAACACGATACAAGAATACTTACAGAAATTGGATGCATAGCTTTAACTCTATTGTAAATGCATTGTTTTCTGAAACACAGACTCGATACGTGAATGAACGAATAATGGTCTAAGTAGGAGCCATCATGCCATTCAGTTCAGCAATAATTCTATGGCAAAAGACACAACGTCCTATACGTACACACACACTGTGTATTTGCACTAGCCAGACAATTTTTTAAGTTCTCTTCTGTGCTAACAAGCACACACACAACCCCCGAGAACATCACAGGGTGCAGGGTCCACATAAAAACACAATAGAAATTTAGACTCAGGACAGACCAGATGCACTATGCAGTCTCTCCCTCTGCATGGCCAGGGAAAATAGTATATTTGAGGTCTACATGTTTTGAGATTGTTCCACTAACATATAAATAGCTAAGGGTAGTCTACACTGATCTCCGCTGGGTCTTCTGTCATCCTATAGGAGCAGAGAGGGTGGGCGAATGGATCAGCAGGTCAATCAGAGGCTGAGACCGGTTAACCCCTGGACTCCAAAGACCTGTCGATGAAAAGACAACGATGGATGGAATGCCAAAATACAGATATGCTACTAGCACATTCAATAGAATATTGCATATTTCATTAAATACATTTAAAGGGATAGTTCACCCAAACATTTTAATTCTGTCATCAATTACCCTCATGTCGTTCCAAACCTGTAAGACCTTCGTTCATCTTCGGTCCACAAATTAAGATATTTTTGATGGAATCTGAGAGCTTTCTGACCCTGCATAGACAGC
This sequence comes from Ptychobarbus kaznakovi, assembly GCA_027422405.1. NCBI lineage: Eukaryota > Metazoa > Chordata > Actinopteri > Cypriniformes > Cyprinidae > Ptychobarbus > Ptychobarbus kaznakovi. Next base: position 8,119,669 of record CM049807.1, on the reverse strand, counting down.
AATGCCACAACAACGCTCAAGACAGAAATGTAGTAAGGACATCGATATAATAGTCCATGTGACATCAGTGGTTCAACTGTAATTTTATGAAGCTACAAGAATACTTCAACAATCACTTCAAATCAACAATTTCTTCTCTTCCGTGTCAGTCAACACACGTTCACAAGAGTACCACAATGTATACGTGCACATTCTCGTAGCTTCATAACTTTACGGTTGAACCACTGATGTCACATGGACTATTATATCGATGTCCTTACTACCTTTCTGGGCCATCAAAGTTTCAGTTGTCTTTGCAGGGTCAGAAGCTCTTGGATTTCATTATTATTATTATTTTTTTTGTGTTCCAACAATGAACGAAGATCTTTCGGTTCTAAACGACATGAGGGTGAGTAATTAATGACAGAATTTAAATTTTTTGGTGAACTATCACTTTAACATGACAATTACATTTTTATTTTATTAATTTTAACAGTCTGTTGTACACAATGTCTTCTGTAATAAACACAAAATAAATGTTGTGAGATACTCTACCATTCAGTAAGATCTGAGGGAAATTAGTGCTTTTATTCAGCAATGATGCATTCAATTTCAAATGGATCAAAAGTGACAAATGACATTTGTTACAAATGATTTCGATTTTAAATAAATGCTGTTCTTTTGTACTATTCATCAAAGAATCCTAAAAATGTATCACATTTTAAGCAAAAACTATTCTGTGATGGCAAATCTGAATTTTCAACATCATTACTCCAGTCTTAAGTGTCACATGATCCTTCAGAAATTATTGTAACATACTGATTTGCTGCCTCAGAAACATTTTGTATTATCAGTTTTGAAAACAGTTGTGATACTTAAAGTGTAATATTATTTCACAATCTTTGATGTACATTTGACTGAATAAATGCAGCCTTGGTAAGGATAAAATGATCTTACCAATCCCAAAGTTCTGAACAGAAATGTATGATTAATGATGGGCTGAGAGAAGATGAGAAAAGGAAAGAACAACAGAGAAAAGGAATGAAAGGAAAAGAAAGTGATAGCCACACTCACGAGTAGCTGGTATGTTGCTGGCGTCTCCTGGCACTTCTCATCTTCTCAAATCTGGCTTCCATCTCTTCTAGGACTTTAGGGGTGTAACGCACCACCAGCTTCACTGAACCCTGCGCTGCCTTTAGCAGCTCCACAGCTTTCTCGTGGTGTTCTCCCTCCACACTCTACACACAATTAAGAAATAAAGGACATTTTGACATATGTTATTCAGGCAAACCACAGCTCCTAAAATCATGGTCGCACAGAAATATAAATTATACAACTCAAAATCCTACTGTGCCAACATACCACTCCATTAACAGAGAGCAGCTGATCTCCTCTCTTCAGACCACCCTGTCGGTCAGCAACACCCCCTGGGATGACCCTGGAGATGTAGATGGGAGAGTTTTGTTCTTTTCCACCCATGATGTTGAACCCAAGCCCCTCGTCTGTTTTAGGGAGTTCGACCACTCTTGGGTGTGCATGGCCTTCACTGGCTGCGAACGCTGCTACTGTGGCCTGGAAAAAGACACCAAAAAAAGTGTTTTCTTCAGTACACGATCATTCTCCATCGATATAGTGGCAATTATTTGGTATAAAATTACCTTTGCAGTGGCTTGTGCTCGAACCTCTGGCCCACCTGCAATGTCCAATGTATCATAAAGCTGCTCATAGACCTTAAATAAGGGACAGTTATTTCAATTTTTGTAGTTTATAGTTAGTTAGTAACACTTTATAATGAATACGATCAACAAATATTATCACATTACACAATGCTTTGCAGATCATTGATTAATGTACATTCAAATAACAGAAATGTCCTGAAACTTTGATTCATATTTTCAAGTGTATACATAATTCAGTTAACACAAACTGCTGATGTCTTTAAACATTAATAATGTTCTATTATTAACTTCATAAGAAATTATAATGTACAATTTGTTGGGCAATATTGCAAAATAAAGCCTGTGTGACTCTCCATTATCTTGCTTATTACACAGCTGTTGATTACCAAATAAATAAATAAATGGGCATGAAATATCGACTTTAGTCAAAATGATTTATATATATACTATATGAGAGGGAAGAAACAATACCTAATGATATATTTAAGCTCTCATACAAAAATCAAGAATCAAGCGCTGTGTAACAATCAAAGTTATTGTGCAGTCTTATCAGTAAATCATATGTAAGGTTTGTGAAATAGAAGGAACATTTTAGTGGAAAGAATCACAATCAAAGTAGACATACTGATCAAAATCTTGTCTTCCTATAATCCGTTATCTCTCTGCAAAAGAGCAGGGCATCTGAAGAACATATGAAAAATGAATAAGTCTGACAAGAGTGTCATGTAGAATATCTGTGCAAGTTGTGAACAGACTGGACTCCTGCCATTGAAACCCATTACTACAAATCAAGGAGTGAGATATGGAGACTGAAGTGAGATACTGTCTAAAAGAGACAAGAAAGTGAGTCATTCAGGAGGAGGAACAGTGCAGCACAATTCTGTCTACGAGAAACGACCAAACACGTGTGGAGGAGGCAGACGACAAAGTGCTGTCTTATGTGGTGACACATAATTTCACTTCAAAACTTAATTTTATACCTAGTTTTTTATGTTCCAATAGTGTTCTGTGAAATCAGTGCAAGGAAAAAGGTACACATTAGTAAATACTTGTTTTCTTGTAAATATTTTTCAAATTAATTTAATATGTTCCAAATGAACAGAATCCAGCAAACAGTTTTAATAGAAGCAAAGTCACAATCAAGCGAACTTATGTTTGAAGGACTGAGGCAGCCTTTACCTCTCGGATGGCAGCACAGAACTTGCTCTGTAAAACTCTCTGTAGGGCCTGGAGTTTGGGAGGAGGAAGTTCACCACTTCTTTGAAGCCTGTCCAGCAATTCTATCACTCGGCAAACATCTGGCAGAAAATAAAACATCACAGAAATATACATTTAAAAAATTGCCTGAACATAGATAGATAGATAGATAGATAGATAGATAAAGTATGTTAATTTCTATGCACTCAACACTTGGTTGGACCTCCTTTTGCATGAATTACTGCATCAATGCGGCGTGGCATGGAGGCAATCAGCCTGTGGCACTGCTCAGGTGTAATGGAAGCCCAGGTTGCTTTGATAGCGGCCTTCAGGTCATCTGCATTGTTGGGTCTGGTGTCTCTCATCTTCCTCTTGACAATACCCCATAGATTTTTTATGGGGTTCAGGTCAGGCCAGTTTGCTGGCCAATCAAGCACAGTAACACCATGGTCTTTGAACCAGCTTTTGGTACCTTTGGCAGTGTGGGCAGGTGCCAAGTCCTGCTGGAAAATGAAATCAGCATCTCCATAAAGCTTGTCAGCAGAAGGAAGCATGAAGTGCTCTAACAATTTTCTGGTAGATGGCTGCGTTGACTGTGGACTGCAGAAAACACAGTGGACCAACACCAGCAGATGACATGGCAGCCCAAATCATCACTGACTGTGGAAACTTCACACTGGACTTCAAGCAACATGGATTCTGCGCATCTCCACTCTACCTACAGACTCTGGGACCTTGATTTCCAAATGAAATGCAAAATGTACTTTCATCTGAAAAGAGGATTTTGGACCACTGAGCAACGGTCCAGTTCTTTTTCTCCTTAGCCCAGGTAAGATGCTTCTGACGACGTTTCTGTTTCAGAAGTGGCTTGATAGCCCTTTTCCTGAAGATGTCTGAGCGTGGTGACTCTTGATGCACTGACTCCAGCTTCAGTTCACTCCTTGTGAAGCTCTCCCAAGTGTTTGAATCGGCTTTGCTTGACAGTATTCTCAAGCTTGCGGTCATCCCTGTTGCTTGTGCACATTTTCCTACCCAATTTCTTCCTTACAGTCAACTTTGCATTTAATGTGCTTTGATACAGCACTCTTTGAACAGCAACCACTTTCAGTAATGACCCTCTGTGACTTACCCTCTTTGTGGAGGGTGTCAATGATTGTCTTCTGGACCATTGCCAAGTCAGCAGTGTTCCCCATTATTGTGGTTTCAAAGAACAAGAGATACCCAGAATGTATTCTGTATGGATGGTCATTTATTGAAACTCAAATGTAAATATTCTAATATTTTGAGACTGATTTTTGACTTTCATTAGCTGTAAGCTCTAATCGTCAAAATTAAAACAAAAAACTTTTGAAGTGTTTTACTTTACATGCAATGAATCTAAAATGTATGAAAGTTTCACTTTTTGAAATAAGTTACATGAAAAAATGAACTTTTTCACCATATTCTAATTCTTTGAGATGTACCTGTAGATAGATAGATAGATAGATGATAGATAGATAGATAGATAGATAGATAGATAGATAGATAGATAGATGGATATAGATAGATAGATAGATAGATAGATATAGATAGATAGATAGATAGATAGATAGATGGATGGATGATAGATGGATAGATAGATGGATAGATAGATGATAGATAGGATAGATAGATGGATAAATAGATAGATAGTTATAGATTTTCTTTTGAAGCAACATGGTTTCAAGTAATTACGCCTTCAAGGCTGTTTTATTTTTAAATAACTTCCATGAAAAGTACTAAAAAGACATTATGGCCAATTCAATAACTGAGTTCACGGCCAAATTAATGGTAGATCATCTGGTTTTCTCAAGACAAATAAAGGGGACTACGTAAATATCAGCACCGATGCCGATGAAGACATCTCAAGTAGGACAAAATAACATGGAAAAATAGGAAACATTAATTACTTCCATGCCTTTCTATATCTACAGATGACATATCCACAGACACTCGCGTCTGTTGGAACATAATGAAGTAAATTACCTCTTTCCAGGCAGAGCGGTTCCGTCATCGCCGCCATGTCCAGCTCTTTCCCCATGTGATAATACGATGACATCATGAAGACGGTCTGCTGCAGCGGAGGACCGAACCGTGTTCAACCAGAGGCAGGTGTAATATATTAGATATCGTTTTAAAGCTGAAAGAAAGGGTTTTCAATTGTAAAAATCAATCGTCTTCAGCAGGTTCGCAGTGAAAGAGCAGATGCTCCGGTGGCGAGATGCGCGAGGACGGAGCCGCTTACGGATTGACGCAATACAGTACGTCAGAGGCGCGGAGTTCAACCAAACACTATTGCAACCTAGTGGCTGATCTATCTTTTTTTTCTCTTTTATTAACAATCTCTGAAAAAGGAGATAAATATTAGAACAAGAACATATGGGGGAATTAATACATTTAACATTTAAAGTCCGCGTAAAATCAACATCGACTATATTTATTTTGGTTGCGCACTCTACTATTTTTGTGGTTAACAATTCATTAATGCAAGTCAATCCACAAAAAAATTGTTTGCCTTCATAATCTTTAATCCAAATCTGAAAATGCTCCTCCCCTCTAAAATGATGGGCCTTCTCTCATGACATCAGGGGCACGGCACGTTCAAGCTCACACCGGTGCCCAACGTTTTGCTACGGTTTCCGGGTTGAATGACATGTTTCCTGGAAACGGTGTGCAAAAGGGTTTGAGATATGTTTTCTCTTGTTTGGTGGGAGTGTCAAAAATGTCAGCCCAATCAGCAGCAAAGTTATGAAGGTAAATTAAATTAATGCCTAAAAGATTTGCATGCGCAGGGTAAGATTTGTGAAAGTGTACATAAGACTGTAAGCGTACATAAAATTAGCATACGCACGAGAAGCTTTGTAAAGGTACAAAATATACGCTTTGTAAAGCGTACCTCAAACGCTGCAAAAGCAGAGCTGCTAAAATAATCAAAGACACAAATCACCCTGATAACCGTCTTTACTTTTTACTGTCATCTGGCAAGCGCTTCCGGAGCATGATGGCAAAAACTGAGAGACTTAGGAGGAGCTTCTTCCCTCAGGCCATCAGGCTCCTAAACTCAAACTCAGTCTCATAACATCAACATGACTCCATTTAATAATCAGTAAGATATTCACTATTCTCCATCATCCGTATTGCTGCTATGTGTATTGTACCCGGTACAACTTGTTTGCACATTCCTCTTGCACATCCCTGCTTATATTATTATTTATTAAGTCCACAGTATACTGTGCTGCACATTTTATTGCACGTTTTTCTTCTTTATTTTTTTACCTATATTTATGTATATTCTCTTGTGTTGTGTTACATATTTTGCACTGTCCATTGAGCGGATGGTAATGGTAAATATTACAATACCTCTGCACAACAACAGTGATCAACAATAATGATAAACCTAATATTCAGTGGCGGCTGGTCAATAGGGGGCGCTGGGGCGCCCCCCCCCCTTCAAGTTAGCCCCCTTTAACATGTTAACAATAAGTTACAAATATATCGCAAATATTAAATAAAATCATTTAGTCATAGTATTCTACTGTTAGTTATATTATAATTTATTGAAAATCAAAAAATCTAAACTATATTTCTTTCATATTTTAGTGCGGGGCACCGGACTAATGAGTGTATATGTAGGTACACAAACTTTTCAAAAGCATGTGATTTGAGGCTAAGCTCTAATTGGCTTGTTTCAAATTGTCCTTGGGGCGCAGGCTCTGAGGCCCCGAACTCTCCCACTTTTGTTGTTAGAGCGAATCAATATTGTTTTTATATGTTTGGCCTCATGTGATTGGACCGTTCTCAACGACTCTCATTCCACTCAGCAGCAGCTCGTCAGTTGATGGACAGGTACTAATTAATGTGGAAGCAAGCGCAATATCTCGAGAAGAAAGAAAATTCGGTTTTATCTTTACAAAAATACCCGTTCACAAGGCGTTTGGATGAAGAAAAAGAAAGGATCAAGGAGCTTGGACCAGATCGCCCGTACTTTCAGTTTGTTTGCGCCCCCCAAAAATTTTTTAGCACCAGCCGCCACTGCTAATTTTCACAAAAATAATAAGGTCATATAGATCATAACACAGTCTCGGAGGTAAGAAGTGAATTATCCTTCACATGAAATGCTTGTCTTTTCATCCTGAAATACGAGGCAAATGTTGGATGACAATAATTAGGAACCACAGTTTCCACAAATCCCTTCACTCGATTGGGATGTTATCTTTTATTCTGGATGGCAAGGGTAGTGACTGTAACATCGGGCGTATTTTGCAGTATTAAACACGTATTTATACCTATTTCATTAGGCTCCGAAAATTCTTCAAAAAGAACACAAAGAATGGCCTTCTCAGCTGCCATAGTTGCTGAACGCAGCCCAGTTTTACGGCTTAATCTCGCCTCTCCAACTGTTAGTGTTCATTTTTAATGAAAAGCCTACTTTACTACATCCAATCAATTCGCAGTAGAAAAAACAAGCTATGCCCTCTATTTTACTCATTCAATGGCTGTGTCTCATTTAGAAGGCTGCGTCCTCCGTAGGTCTCATTCGAAGGGTGCATACGTCATCAAGGCTGTTTCATTTCAGAAAAGCAAGTTGGACACTCAGAATGCGACCTTCGAATACGTCCTTCTTTCACTGGAATTCGGAGGTTGCATCAGGGATATCCTTCGCTGTTACAGATAACCAACAATTCTTTGTGTCGCCGTAAACAATTGTCGTTAATTTGAAAAATGCCGGCGCCGGCAGGTGTACACACAAGCACAGATATGGTGTTTTCAACTTAACTTAAAGTGCTTCCGGTAAAAATGGGTAAAATTTGTTCTTAATATCTTCCTCCTTTTTTTCTCTAACAGATGTCTGTTGTACATACGCTGCTGCTCCTCAAACATTGAGCAAAATAAAACAATAGCATTTTTCAAATTACTTTCCAAATTTAGAAATAATTTTCCTTCATTTAAGTAGTGTGAGAGTGCTCTAAATGTGTTGGCAAATCAACGTTATACTTCCTGTTCTCTATCATAGGTTCACTCAACGCTGCGTGAGCTTTCACGCTTTGGGAACGCCCCTGGGCATGCCGATTGTCTGGAGCCCGTATAGAATCACGCCAATTCATTGGCTGATGGCGCGAAAGCCGCCCCTGACGCACTCACGTCGTCACCTTATACTGGCGAACATGCCATCTGCTCCTCAGATTTATCTGCCTTAAAGCGGCCATATTAGCCTTTCTGTTGCGATTTTTCTGGCCCAATCTTTCTGATCAATTTCATGGATTTCTCCATTTGCACTTCGGCGACTGCATCAGTGGAACTTTGTTCTCCTCGCGGTGAAGTGCCATGTAGTATCGCCGTTGTCAACCGCCGTGTGCTCGCTTTATCGCGAGCGACAACCCGCACAGTAAGTGTGTTAAATGTTTGTGGTTTTCGCATGCAGGCGAGGCGGTTTACGGGATATCAAAATGCAAATTTTGTGAAAATCTCCGTCTCAGATCCCTCCGCTCTAGGCTTGAGGTTTTTGATAGGGAGTCATTCGTTTTTCCTCGTCGCGCCCCGGAGGCCTCCGCGAGTCCACGACCTGGAGTCCGGATGTGGAGCTCGAGGCGATGAGAGGGAGCAGACGGGGCTCGCCTTTTCTCTCCCTCTCTCACCTGAGCACGTGCGCGCAAATTCTCTGGTTAAATTCGCGCACGATTATTTATATTCTAGCCCAGAGGCACGTGACACCGTCTCCTTCCGGCTAGATGATGTGTTGTTAACAGCAGACTCTGAGGATTTCGGGCCTGCTTTAGCCGATGCTTTCCCGCCTAGCGGCCAGGAAAGAGAAGCTCTCTTTGGATTGGCCAGATGAGCCCCGCAAGTCTCAGTCATCGAAGCTCGACGAGCGGTTTCTTAGCGGCCCGAACTCTAGGCCTGAACGGAGGAAGCTACCGTTTTTCAGTTATCTGCATCACGAGATCTCCAGATCCTGGAAACAGCCTGTCAGTCATCCTTGAAGGTCTAGTGGCAGCCCCTTTTGAGGCCCTAGAGTCAGCTCCAGAATGGATCCTGACTCTTAAGGTAACTCTTTTGTTGGCGCTTACGTCATTAAAGAGAGTTGTTGACTTGCAGGCCCTCTCTGTCAGTGAAATGTGTATGGACTTCGCCCCGGGTCTGGTCAAGGTGACACTGCGGCCTAGGCCTGGCTATGTTCCCAAGGTTTTATCTGCATTGTTTCGCTCTCAGGTGGTCACACTGCACTCTCCATCCTCCTCCCTTTGCTTCAAGTGAGGATGAAAGGCTTCACATGCTCTGTCCAGTTCGAGCTTTGAAGATATATGTGGACCGCTCCAACATTTGGAGAAAATCTCCCCAGTTGCTGGTGTGTTTTGGTGCTGGCCGCCGTGGGCTTGCCACATCAAAGCAAAGAATTTCTCACTGGGTGAGAGACGCTATTTCGCTGGCTTACGAGGTGCGTGGCTTTCCTTCACCTCTCAGCATTCGGGCGCATTCTACTAGGAGCGTGGCCTCCTCTCAAGCTCTTTTCAGAGGGGTTCCCCTTGAGGAAATTTGTGTAGCGGCAGGATGGTCCTCTCCGCACACTTTCATCAGGTTCTACAACCTGGATCTTGATACGGCTCCGGGTTCTCAGGTTCTGTCTGTTTGAACCAGCCGTATATGCTGTTTGGTTTGTAAGCGGACCAGATAGGGCAGCGTTTTTAGCTTGGCGAGTTTGGTATATCGTTCCCAAAGTGTGAAAGCTCACGCAGCGTTGAGTGAACCTATGATAGAGAACATCTCGGGTTACTCGCGTAACCCTTGTTCTCTGAATAGGGAACGAGACGCTGCGTTTGCTGCCAAGCTCCTCACGCTGCCGACATGGATCTTTTCGGCAGAGAAATCTGAGAAGCAGATGAAAGAATGAATTGGCATGATTATATACAGGCTTCAGACAATCGGCACGCCCAGGGGCATTCCCAAAGCGTGAAAGCTCACTCAGCGTCTCGGTCCCTATTCAGAGAACAAGGGTTACGCGAGTAACCCGAGACGTTTCCTTTTCCGCCCGTTCTACGAAGGCAGTCTCGTTTAATTCTAGGTTCAGGGCACTTCGTATACGTTACGCATCCTACAGAGGATGCAACCTCCAGAGGATTCGACCTCCAGAGGACGCAGTCTTTTAAATGAGACACAGCTAATATTCTGTTTCTCTTGGAAGTATGTCACAATACGGAAGTTAAAACGGTCGCAAACTTCCGGTTCACGCAGACTTTAAAGGCAATAGAGTGGGGGAACTATGGCGTCACTTTGTATGCGGATCGGCTGTTAGCATGAAACTGGTTCCCTCGATTTTTTCATACGCTTTTGGATTACCGCAAAAAATAAGCCCTGTGTTCAATCATAGTTCATGAAACTTACACATTTTGTCCATCAAGATAATCTTCACAAAGTAATATAACTTTGATGAATTTTGAAGCCTAAATAAAAGCGCCAGAACTGGGAAGCTAAACTTAGGCTATAAATTAGCTAATGCACCACGGTCGCTCACCTTCAACGTCACCTCCACCACGCTCCCGACAACTTTCTCAAACTTATTTTTGACATGTTCAGTGAAAAGGATTTACTCTGTATATGAATTTTAATCCACGCTACATGAACCTTTTCATATAACTGGAATAAATACAAAACTAGAGCCAAACTGAAATGAGACAATAGTAATAAAAAGTATAGTGAATAAATTAAATAATCATAACTAAAGGACATATGAAAGATCATATTTCTGTACATTTCAAAATAAGGTGAATTAAAAGTCAATAAATCCTTGATTAATATGAATATTTCAATAAAAAACATGCCCACGTACCATTCAATAAAATTCTAGTGCATTAAATCTATTAAATAACAGCAGAGTGAGTGAGCTTTTGGATATGATAAGATTAAACTTATTTTAGAGTTAATAAAGTACCACATTTCAGATATCATTTTGTTAGGATTGGTACACTAAATATTATTGTAGGTTTTAATAGTTGTTATGTACTCTGTTTGAATGAAACCTGGTTTAAACCAAATTATTATTTTGGTCTAAATGAATCTACTCCACCAAGCTACTGCTATAAGCATGAGCCTCGTCAGACTGGTCGTGGCAGCGGTGTCGCAACAATATATTCTCAATGTTACTCAGAAAACAGGATACAGGTTTAACTAATTCGAAATACGTTCTGCTTAATGTTACACTGTCAGATATGCAGAAATCTGTCCTATCTAGGAGGCTTTTTTTGATTTTAGTAGGATCTAAATCAAACTTCGCTTATCAACACATACATAAAACACGTGCAAATACACCTGAACCACAGGGCGTACATGATTGAGGAAGTTGCACCTCGAGTCGGTTCGGATGATTTGGACCCGCTACGGGACAGCGGAGGTGGATCTGCTTGCCACGAGCGAGAATGCGCATTGTCCGCTGTTCTTCTCCCTGTCTCACTCCCCACTGCTGAATGGGGACGCACTGACATCGCACTGGCCAGCAGCCAGGCTGTATGCGTTTCCACGCATATTGCCACTTGTGTAATGCATGATCAGGGAAGGAGGGTGCTTCGGTGATACTCACTGCCCCGACCTGGCCGAATAAGCCTTGGTACCCGGACCTGACAGAGCTGCTGGTGGCGCCGCCCTGGCCGATCCCCGTCAGGAAGGATCTGCTATCTCAGGCGAGTGGTTTGGTGTGGCAACCAAACCCACAGCTGTGGAGCCTTCATGTCTGGCTGCTTCGGGGATATCAGAGGAGCTGAGTGCCCTGCATTCTCGCGTGCTCGGCACGCTTTCGGAGGTGCGGGCACCCTCTTACAAGCCGTTTGAATGCTCTGAAATGGGAAGTGTTTGTGGAATGGTAGAATAGAATCTCCATGATGTCACGTTCCCGCTCTCAGGTAACCGAGGTTGCGATAATAACCGGAGACATTTTATGTCGTAGAATAAAACATGAAAGTATTTTGAGCTTGTGTGAACCTCGAACCTTATTTAAGGGATTTAACCAAAATTCGAAATGTAATAAGTAAATAAATTCTATACAGTCAAGTCATACAATCATAAAAGTTACAACTTATGATTGGATGTTTTTAAGGCATTTTATTGGAGGAGATTCTTTGAAGTCACGAGTAAAGTCAAAGTAAATTAGAACTGAATGGCTGATCTATAATTATCGTTTTAAGTCAAGACTTTAGAAATAAGAATCAAGACACGCAGACAATAATATGCCAATAAAAAGCGTTTATTCAAGAATGAAAAGCAGAACCAATACGACCAGCCACAACAAAAACAAATTTAAGAGCGATTTTTCTGAACCCACTGCAGACATTCCTATATATAAAAAAACATGTGTCCATGTTTTACTGCCTTTCTTACTTCAGTAAAATTAGGGGCCACTGTACAATTTGCAAACGATCCATATATTGAACCATATATAAAACAAAATGTACAAGCCAAAAGATAAGAAAAAAAAAAAGTTAGAGAAATGGGGGCAGATATTAAAGGAACGTTGTACAGATAATGTTTCAAATCATCAAACAAATACTCCTGTAATCAACAAATATCTATGAAAATGGACATAACGGTACTAAACAACTGTAATCCTCTGATCTGACAGTAACCCATCTCTTACTGAATAAACTACTGTAATAAAACAGTTCCTCAGTCAAGAGTCACTTCCTAGCAATGCAGTCACTTGATACAGATTGATGTAAGACAGGGAATTCAAATGTATCATATGGCTAGTTATTTAGTGAAGTTTAAGCGAAAAAAGCCCCACAAATAAAACAACTGGGCTCCAAAAAAAAAAAAAAAAAAAACACCTCACAGTTCAACTACATAATCTTTTTATTTTAACAAAAGGATGCTTCTTACCAGGGAGACACTAAACTCTTTCAGTGATAGCTGTTGGTAGTACAGTATAATACTTACACACTGTAGACAGTGCAAGCAAAGGGTGGAGGCCTTAAATAATGGTGGAAGATACTTGTGAATCCAATCAACATTACAACTGGATCATTCAAACAATGGTGGCACTTTCAGTACTCATCGCCCTGGGCCTCCATCCTGTATCCATTCTCATTGGAGGCATAGCCCTCTCCTGACTGCATGGAATCCTGATCCATCATCCTCCTCATGCCATCCTGTGAACCTTCTTCTGATTGTGGCGGACCTTCCAACTGCTCTTCACCCTTTTCACCTCCGTTACCCAAACCCTCCTGATCTCCTGAGGACGACACATGTCTGTCTTCCCTACGGTCCCCACGGTCCCGATCGCCCCGGTCCCGTTTGTGTTCGCGATCTCTATCCCGGTCTCTCCTCCTTTCCCGATCTCTGTCTCTATCTTTATCTCTGTGGCTGCGCTTCCTGTCTCTCTCCCTCTCTTTGTCTCGATCCCGTCCTCTCTCTTCTCCTTCGGGCCCTCCATCCTCCCCTCGTCCTGGCTCACCCCCCAAGGGGTCCTCCATACCCCTATCTCCTCCTTCGGGCATCATGCCATCACCTAGCCCACCCATGCCTTCCTCTCCTCCATCCGCACCCTTCCCTCTCTCTCTGTCTCTCTTTCTATCCCTGCTCCTGCTTCTCTTCTTGCGGTCTCTTTCTCTATCTCGGTCTCTACTCCTCTCCCGGCTGTCTCCGGCAACACCTCGGTCTCTTTCCCTTTCTCGGCGCCGGCTGCCACCTCCTGCCTCCTCCCCTGGAGCCGCGATGACCCTCTCGCGCTCACCCGATCTGGTGTGTCTGCGCCTCTCTCGGGATCGAGAACGGCGGCGCTCAACACGGTCCTTGTCTCGATCCCGACTGCGATCCTTGTGCTCACGATCCCGGTCACTGCAGGATAATAGACAACAGAGGTCAGGATTGGAAGACTGAAATGTACCTACTTAAAAGGGATAGTTCACCCAAAAATTTAAATAGTCATTAATTACTCACCCTCACGTCGTTCCAAACCTGTAAGACCTTAGTTCATCTTCGGAACACAAATTATAATATTTTTGATGAAATCTTTACTACCTTTCTGGGCTTTGAACGTGGTAGTTGCTTTACTGTCTATTCAGTGTCAGAAAGCTCTTGGATTTCATCAAAAATATCTTAATTTGTGTTCCAAAGATGAAAGAAGGTATTGAGGGTTTGGAATGACATGAGTGAATAATGACAGAATTTCCATTATTGGCTGAACTAGCCCTTTATTAACAATCATGCACCACTCAACTTACCTTCCAATTGGTCGGTCATCATAGCGGGAAGTGTCGTCTCTGCCAGAGTGCTTGATGTTGACATCTGCCCCTCCTCGCCTTGTACCGCCAAGACCTCCACCTGGACAGTGAAATAAATGTACAATGAAGACTTGAAGTAACACATACAAACCCAACCACACCATCTTTACCAGGGGTTGGCAATTCTGGCTTTTCTCGAGAACAGGAGTGTCACTATCCTGGAAAAATCAGCTAATAAGTATCTTCTGTATTAATAGGCACTTTACGGAAATTGGAGCAGACAGGAGCCAAATTCTACAGGACATTGGGCTTCCAGGAGCAACATTGGACACACAAAGCCTTGAAAAGAACACTTGATTAGAAGAGAACAGGAAATGCTCACCAAGTCTCCGGGGTTGCCATCCTTTAACCGTTCGTCCTCTTTCAACATCAACAAGCACTCTACGTCCATCAATCTTCTTGCCATCTGCGTGCTTATAGGCAGCTAGAGAAGTTGATAGACGAGCAGTAGAAGAGAAGAGATCGAGGGATGAAGGGAATAAGGAGAATACAGAAAGAAAGAGGTGGACAATGAGAAACAAGAATACACACAAGAGTATTTCCTGCTACATACCTTGAATTTGGGATGAACTCAATTCAAACATGTTAAGCTATTTAAAGGCATATGTTTACCTCTGAATGGATAAGCCACCAGTAACGAGATAAATTGACAATGTTGCAATCTATTTAAAAAAAACAACAACTATGTACCACACGTTCAGTTCATGATTACACACTTGGATTGAGGCACACCAACAAATGTTACAAAAACAGCTAAATTAAAAATCTGGACAGTAGTGACTAATGTTCATCATTTTAATTATACATTTAATAAAGACTGCATACCTTGAAAAAAAAAATAGCACTATACTTTGGAAAAACCCTGTACATGATTAATGTACCATTTTCACCTCATATAAATCCATATTTTACATTTCTTAATTCCTTAAATTTAAGTATAATGCATTGAAGATTGTGAGAATGCTCTTAAATACTAAATTCAAAATCCAGACATTATTTGACAAAGCTCAAAACACTAAAGCATGAGCTTCAAAAAAAGCTTTGTAAAATTCAGGGAAACGCCATTTCTCTGATGTTCAAAAAATATTAAGGATTGTTTGAGTACTACAGACCTTAAATGATGCAAATAAAAATTGAGGCAGTTCAAGGTAGATAACAAAAACAAGGAAACGTTGTAATCAACAGCTTGGACCACACACATCATCTCCAAATTTAAGGTGATCCTCATTAACAGCCCATTAATGATTAATTACTCATTAAATATTGAGGCACTTAGTGAACACAGTTAAGATAAAAGCCACGCTCTCCATTCTCCAAAATCTTTCAGAAACATTCATTCACACTCACACAATTTCAATGAGCAAACCATGACAAACTGAAGGGGGAAAAAGAAAACATTCTGCAGAGCTTTACTTTAAGATTATAAATAATGGATTTTCTAGAATTGTAGCTTTTAAATAATTTACAAAACTCACACTTCAATATGGCCAATACCCCTTTGGTCCTTTTTCTTCTGCTGGCCTAAGATAAAAGTCTAAGACCTTAAGTATTTAATCATTATCTCAGTGTTACCACATTACCTGGAGATGCCACCTTACCATAATACCTGGCCAAGGATGGAAGTCCTAGATGGAAAACCCCACGGAAATGTAGCTTGGTGATTTCAGCTGCCTCGAATCAAAATGTCCTTCAGCATATTTGATACTCAATTTTTTTACCAAAACTGGACAACCTTGAATCAAGGATTTGTTTCAATCCTTCAACAAGCGATACGATGAAATCCACGCAGCTACTCTGGTCTGCACTGTCGATGACGTTCAGTTGAAACCCATTAACGAGGGCCTTACCATCAAACCCTCAAGTTCTTTTACACACACCTCTCTTTACATCTCAACTAGAGGGCCTTACCAACAACCCTCAGTCTACCATACCAAACTAGAGGGGCTTACCAAACACCCTCAAGGCACCTACCCAACACGAGGGCCTTACCATCCACCCTCATTTTTATCAGTTAACAGAGGGCCTTACCACAACCCTCACATACCTAACCAATAAGAGGGGCTTACCAACCACCCTCATATCCATATCAAAATCTCTCTTAGTTTTGACAAAATCTACCTCGCAAGTGACATTTAAAAAGATCTCTCACAATGCTTTAAAAATGTTTATATCTAAAGTTTAGAAAAATATGAAGAAATAAATGGTGTGAACCCTTAACAATTGTGTTAAGGAATGTTTTAATTCGACTTGTTTTATTGGTTGCACCCATGTTAAATTCTTAGCCCACTTGGAGTTGTATAGATAAAGATTTAAATAGCTAATTTGTAAATGTAGGAAAGGTTACTCTCCATGCAGCTCCTCGCTTCTCAACCTAAATGGAAATTTTAGATTAAGTATCTCACAGAAGAATTCTGGGACTGAATTTAACTATTGAAGCGGTACAAGGTGAATCCATGACAACAAGAATCTTTAAATGTAATTGGGTTCCGTGCAGTGATTTGAATATCCAATGCCCTTGGTTATTCTAATCTATTAAAGCCAATTCCAAACATTCTGGTGCATATTATACACTACATACACTAAGAATTTTTATTTAAAAAAAACTCATTACCAATTGTGTGTCAATTGTGCAATATTTTACATAATAAAACCTATAATATATATATTAACACTTAGCAATATTAACACTGCAGTAATGATGTGAAATATGCATTCACATTATTACTGTGCAACACAAACATAGATAAAAAATTGTCATTGCAGAGTAAGTGTATTATGGTGCAGTCACAATTTCTTGGGAAAAAAGGACCATTGTGTATTGTCAATAGCTGTACATGAACCACGGGTCACACAGAAGTCACTTTCAAATAGGGTTGTAACGATATAAACACATACACATATCATAATCTATATCGTGTAGATTTGCTTATCTATGGTATTTGATGAAAATAAAAGACGCAGAATCTCACCTGCGCCTAGGCAACAACCCATAGTGAAGTCTGTGGGGAAATATTTAGCCTTCCTGAAATGCAAAATTCCTGACGGGATTCCTATTAAAATGACAAGCTTGACAAAACTGCCTTCACCAAAAAGCAAATGTGACTGCACCGTTATATCACGTATTACATATCAGCCAAATAACTTTGCTTTATAACTCAATCTATTCTGCATACTTAAAAGAAAAAACGGATCAAATCAAGATTAGATTTCACTTTAACGTAGTCTCAGCCTCAGACGTCATGCCCACAGAACGTTGGCTAAACGTCTGATGCATATGGCACACAAAAGTGGAAACACTTCAGGAGTTTTGAAGTTGCCATCGGATTGGTTGAATTTTACAGGATTTCCCGGAGACGTGCGTGTTGTCTTCTTTAGCCTGGAAATAATGATGACGTGGCGCCAAACCCCCTCACGAAAGAAAAGAAACGCTGGATTTTCAAAAGTATATGAAAAATGTAAAGTTCATGGCATAGAGTCTTAAAAATACATCAGAGTTTTACACACCGGTCTGTTATTGGGGCGATATTTCCACGGCAACTTAATTGTGTGCTGCATGCATCGTTGCAATACATCCAACAGGTTCTCATTACTGCACCATTCTGTTTCAAATGCACCGGTCCTACAGTCTAAATCTGGCAGAGTACAACCACATTAGTAGTAGTAGTATGATGGCTTTAATAGAAGAGATTAATGACAGGCTCAAACTCACTACAACGGGCCCAAGCCACACTCAATGACAACTGGAGGCCCTATGTTTATCCCTATAAAATGGGGCAGTGATTTGGTACACCTAACAACCTAAGAATTAGATGAGGGGTGTAAAGAAATCTTACCCATCATACAAACCCATCATACCAACCATATACTGAGCTGTGGTAGTAGGGTGTAGATGTATCAAAACCATCATCATGATCTGCAAGCCAGCTCTGGCCAATAGCCATCAGAGATAGGCGGCTGCAGTAGCAATGAGAACAACACACAATTAATAGAAAGCATTGACTCGCTCCGCAACACTTCAATCATGAACGCCCCTGTGTGAACTGAGTTACAATAGGCCTTGATATTAACGACCAATGTTTGTGTACCAGGCATGAACAGGTGTGCAAGTATATGGGTCACCTTTTTCACTACAGATGGCCTTAGCCTTTAGCTTACCATCACCGCTCCGGCCGGAAACACACTGCTATGTCACACTGCCTAAACATTACAGAGATGCCATATAGTGGCAACATTCATCAGAATGTGTGTTGGGTTAATGCACAGCCACACGCCACTTCCCCCCCACATGTGCTGCACCGTCACACTCACACCAAATGCAACGCACATACACACAGGGGTAAAAACAGGAATATACTACGAACACAGAGATAA
Organism: Ptychobarbus kaznakovi; assembly: GCA_027422405.1. NCBI lineage: Eukaryota > Metazoa > Chordata > Actinopteri > Cypriniformes > Cyprinidae > Ptychobarbus > Ptychobarbus kaznakovi. The sequence continues at coordinate 8,101,158 of CM049807.1, read as the reverse complement.
TAAGGTTGACAAACAGTCATACAAGCACACAAATGGAGTTTAATAACTTGACAGTTACATATTGTCATAAGCAAATTTGGTTGGCTACACCTATGTGGTCATTGCAAAAAAAGATGGACTATGACCAACATACTTTTTTGCTCCAAAATAAAATATGAATTAATAATTTTCAAGGAAAGAAAAGACAATGAATGATTCATTGTAGTAACAGATGATGTAGCTGGTCTAGACATCGCTTTTAGTCTTTTAAAGAATTTAAAGACGAACAAAAAGTCTTGGTTACTCACAGTGCATGTCTCTCTCGTGTTCGTATTCAATGAACGCATAGCCTCTTGGTTTTCCAGTTTTATTGTTGTACACAATGTAGATCTAATAAAAGTGAATACATTCAGTGATGAGTCTTGCAAGATAACAAATGGATAGTAGCATACAATGTAGAGATGCACCGATTGCAATTTTCTTGGCCGATTCCGATTTCTTGTAAGTGTGACCTGCCGATACCGATTTTTGCAGATTCCGATTTTCTTTCTAAGAACTATAATTGACAGCATATACAAACAAAAATCTATGCAAATATCAAGAAAAAATTATTTACATAAAATAAATTAAAATTCCCCCAATCTGGACTAATTTACAGATTTTCTCTCACTTAAACAACTCTCAAACCAAAGTGCTCTGTGACTGGAAAGAGGAAGAAATAGTTAACTTAAAATGAGTTGTTGTATGTAACAAAACAGATGTCATTTCCCACTGTTTATAAATGGTAATTTCTTACCCCTAACCTTATTAAATGTCATCTTTCACATCAAATTCTTACTTTGTTTCAATTTATTCCATTAGAATAATAAGAAACTGTTGTTACCATTCAAATGAAGTTAGTGTTAACAAACTATCTTTCCACTGCTGAGGAAACAGAAGCTGCATCTGAAGTGGTATTAGATGTATTTACACAGACAGCTTGATGAAGCTGAGGTGCCATAAATGCATTTACACTGCAAAATTTAAAATGCATAAATAATTTTATAAGATTAATGTTTTACATATTTTTTTTAAACATACAAATAAATGTTGAAAAAATGCAATAATACTTTTAAATATGACTAAACCACCAGTAGGCGGCAGGAAATGTCTGTTTTAATAAGCGAGTCATTTATTAATTCATTCAACCGATTCATTCAAACGGCTGATTCATTCAGAAACGAGTCAATTGACTGCCCTTATGAATGGGCCACTGAATCAATTGACTCTCGATTCGTTCAGAAATGCAACACCGTTGTGTGTTGCTCGGAGACACACAACAGTTCTGCGGTGGCTTTGATCACAACTATTTTCGTCAGCGAAATTGAGCAAAAACAGTTAATATTGTGTCTAAAATCTAAGTCACTTAATTTCAACCTCTTGTTTATTGAAATACTGCTGTATAAAATCAATGTCACATTGCAATCGTGCTGATATTGTTATTCAGGGAAACATCATGGCCGTCTAATATTGCTTACCTAAATCATATTTTGTAAATCTCTTTCATTTATTTTTCTACCGCAGTATGCATCTAACATTTCTGAGAGTAACTTTGTGTGTGGTGTCTCTCTCACACACTCACTCAGTTCAATGACCAAGCCTCATCTGGCATGACATCAATATGTAACAGACTTTAATAAGAGGTATCTTTAATTTCTCTATTTGTTTTGCCTTTTAAATATTTTTGTATGTTAAACATTGTTTAAGGATCGCATTATTTCCGTTGTTTAGGGAGGACTTTTATTTTGAAATGGAATCTGCTTTCACGGAAAAGAGAAATGGTATGGATGGAGAGCGAACGCTTCATGATGGCAACTTGTGCACGAAAGGACTGTTTATTAGTTTATTCAGCACCCCCCGAAAAGGCATAAGGTTTGTGCATTTGTATATTGTTAGTTAAAAGCAAGTGCTTTGTGAAAATCGCTGAACATATTTAGTAATGTTAATATACATTTTATATCGCTTTATTCAGCTCTTACTGTGATTTCTGGAGTAAAAAAGGAACGCTAATAAAACTGAAAGAAACATCAGTAAAGCTTTGGCCATTCGTACGGGGTCCACTACAAAATACATTATCAGTCGCCGTTTACACTGAATGCCATTAAAATTAGAATCATTCTTACGCGAAAACGACGTGCTTACATGCGACTGTGATATCATACTGTGAGTGTGCGCATGGCTGTGACGTCTCTGTGAAGGGTCGGCTCGGAATCGGCAAGACGTGAGACTGACCGACCTCACGTCTTGCCGATTCCGAGCCGACCCTTCACCGATCCAGTCATACGAGAAATCGGCCGATTCCGATCACTGGCCAGTCAATCGGTGCATCTCTAATACTATGATAAATTTAGTACAACTTACCCGTTTTATAGGACCATAAACTTCAAACTCGCGCCGCAGTTTGGATTCTGTGGTGTCATAATTCTGCATAAACAGAAAAAAATTTTAAAATGCGCTTTTAAGACAATCTCCAAACATTTAGATTCTTGTCAGTTGACAAAAATACTCACAACTCGAGCCACAAACAAGGTCTTAAACGCGTCTCCTTGAGCATTGGCATCGTTGTGTGGGTCCCCTGTGGGAACACAATAAACATTTTTTAGGGTTTTATAATAGTGTGTTGTATTGGTTCACTTAGTAATGGGTTCAGATACTTACATAGCTTCAGTTCTGTTTCCACCAAAACTTGCCTCCTTTCCATCTTCTCCCTTCTCTGCAATTCAAATCACAATGGACCATATTAAAAGAAAAAAATAGATAAAATTTCCCCCGAGATAATCTTCCATGGAACACATGGAAATTGCTCACAATTAAGTGTACTAAAAAGATTATAATAGTCACAGAATCACTTTAATACAGCAAATTTAGGGAAAAAAAATCTTAAAAACCTCTGTTCTGTCATCTTGAACTCATAAACCACTGAATAAATGCCTGTGAACAAGCTTTACACCATTCAGCATTAGAAACCATGAGTTTCCACAAAAACTAAATTCAGTCAAAACTTGCTCACCTTTCTCTCCAACCTCTCATCCCGCGTCTCTGCTCTTGTGGGTGGAGGAGCATCTCTGGGGTCCTAACCAACAGTGGATAACAAAACATCGTTATATAACAATACTGATCAAAATATATTTTATAATTCGCATCATGCATGCAACATTGTTATGATCAAAGACTTTATCTATAATAATTACGGTCAGTCTTTTAAAAAAAAAATCTATAAAATAATAATTTACATAAAATTAGTCAAAAACACCTCAAAATGCCGGATGAAAGGCGCAATCCCGCAGTACGGCTGGTTGTGGTGTTTCTCATGGGGAAGCTTCTCCAGTTGAGTCAGGAACGGTATCGGGTCCCGCGGGGCAAACAATGCCAACAGGTTCGGGGGAAGAAACTGAGTCATTGTTCACCTAGGAACGAGAAAGTTAAATCGATTAATTCATAACCCAGAACAAACTTTAACATAACGTTACCCAAATACCAGATGTGCAGTTAGTAAATCATCAATAAAAGGAGATTTCAAGGAGACCACAGCAGGGACATTATTGATGTTGGTAAGCATCAGTAAATTAACACCCCAACTTAAACAATTTTCGGGAAGTTAGCAACTAACGTTAGCAGTGCCTGCTACCTCGGATAGCTTCTTGCAAACAAACACTATACTGGCATTACTGGTTGATTAAATTGGTTGATTGATTAAATAATCAGCATTTTCACCATTATAAATATTACATTAAACAAATCGAAATTCTTCACACAAGTAATGGAAGTGCACGATTTGTAACACACGTGTAAACCAAAACTCAACACTGGTTAGGGTCAGCCATACTATTTCACGGTTTCTACTGATCAGATAAGAGATCGCCAACATTTCCACAGGCGGCCTCCTAACGTTACATTAATTACCTCAGCTTCTCATTCGGTTCCGACGAAACCTCCAAGTTTAGCGCAAAAACCCCTCTGCGTCTGTCTGTAGGAACTCTTCGTGCAGGAACTTCGAAAATCTCTTTAGTATTTTGTGTATATTTCGGTCCACACAATAACCAACGTGTGTTCTCACCAAGCTAAAGCTAAACGAGCCGTTCCTTTCTTAAAATGGCGCGAGGCCGCAAGCCACTCTAGTCTTTTACGACGTTCGTACTCGTCAAGTGGAGCTTCACGTTAGGGGCGTGGTTACGCATTACAAAATAAAAGCTTGTACTAGAAGTTGACCACCTTCAGGAGCGCTGACTGTAGCATATGCTGCGTCGCAATGTGCCTACTTGTACTACGCCCTTAAAGTATGTACTCTTTTGGTGAAGAAAAGGTACACACTTTTGAGTGTGTAGTAGAAGAGTAGGCAAGTTTAGGGACATACCATAGATATAACTGTAAAAAAAGGACGTCGTGTCTCCACGTCCTGAAGCCAAAGCATCTCAGTATTTGTATTTAATTGTATTATTATTAACAAGAACAAGTTACATGTATAACAAACATTATACATGATGTAAACAATTATACACTAGAGGGGCTGTATACTAATACAGATTCATACAAAAATGTTAAAGCGTTTACAAACTTTCACCGTTTTAACTGCCTTTTGTTTAATAGAAAATCGTATAATATCACTATAATGCTCCATTTCCTTCCTAAAAGACAAACATATATATTTTTTTTTGCTGGAGAACTTAAATTTGTGAATATGAAATTTTGCATATAAAAGAATAAGATGTATCATGTAAACGTGATTTTGCTTCAAAAGCAAAAGCATCTCAGTGTTTCTTTTTTTTATTTTTTTTATTATACCTTAAACAACATATACAGAACAATACAACAGACAATATAAAACCAGGAAAATAAAGGAGAGAGAGAAAAAATAAAACAAAATTAAAAATACAATTAAAAACATGCATGACCTTTACATTACTCAAATATTTTGAAGACAGAACACAATGCTTTGACAGCCTTTCTCTCAGTATGGCCGCTGCCGTCGTGAGTAAATTGACGTAATTTGGAGCCAGAGTCTGCGCAGGGATTGTCCTCACACACAGCTATTATGGATTGAATTCTCCAATGTTATCAATCGCAACGTGCTCCAGGGTTTATCTTTGCTTTTCAAGGATGTACTGTTTGGCTCCTTTAACATACAGAAGATAAAATTAATTAAAATAATGAATATTTTATTATTAACCTATTATTACTTCTGCTAAATTTCATATTCACCGCAGTAAATTCACTCATCAAAATCCTTTATTTATTATTTTTTTCAACAGTATATCCAAACTATTTCATCTTCCAAGAATCTTGAAAGCTCTCAAAACAGTTCATTTATTTAGTCTTTTTAACTTATTCTGCAAAAGTTTTGTTTTGGATTATTTTTGTTAACGTTACATGCATATAGAAACGGTGCTTTGCAGGTAATGTCACCTGTTTGTACATAATTTTGTTATTCTCTGTACTTTTATCTTTGGTACCTTGACATTAATATTTGACTAACTCCCGCCGAGCCAATCAACCAAAACGACACGCCCTGTTTTTATAGCATCAAATTACTAGCTAAAATCAAGCTTATCACAAAATAGAACAATTGAACATATATCAGCGTGATAACAACTACCTTAAATGTCCAAAACCTTATTTTGGAAAATTTTATTGGAAGTGTAATTATTATTTTTTTGACTGAAGGGACTTCGGTTTACATGAGAGGGCGGGGTTTATGACCTGTACTGCAGCCAGCCACCAGGGGGCGATCACAGAGCCCGCAGAGGCATGTCACTGTACTGCGCATGCGCTTACACTCCCAAACACAAGAGGCACTATAACCACAGTGCCTCATATTTTCATACGTAGTTAAAGATGGCTGAGTCTGAAGAGCCGAAAACAACCTGCAAGTTTCTTTTTAAGAAATCAAGCAAGAAATTTTCTGCACGGAAAAGAAATGCAAGTGATAGCGATAAAGGTATTTTGTTCTAGTTTTTCCTCAGTGCTCGGTAATGCGTGTTTGGACTGGGCGGTTTTGTATAGTTCGTACAGTGTACTCTTACGTTTAGTTAATGTTCAGGTTCAACACATTTCAGCAGCTCACAGTGTATTAAATCAGTATTTGTGTGTGTTCATCAGACAGAAGTAGCGGCGAGGAGGGCAGTGCTGTGGTCAGAAAGAAGAAAGCTGCTGCTACGAATCCCATGATTCAGAAAGTATGCCTGTACTTTTATATATAAGTTACTCGAAATATGCATTATTTTTCTTTTAAGAAGCTGTTGTTGACACTGAAGCCATAACCACCAGTTATATCCTGTACATAGACAAAGAAAGTGGAGAAGGAAGAAGTCAAATCGAGCGAAAGTGAAGAGGAGAAAGAAGACAAGCGTGTCACTGTCTCTTACAAGTCGACTCGGTCAGCGGTGAGTCTGTCACAACATCCTTACCTACATGATTCATATATGACCATAACAAACCTTACATGAAGTATGTCAATTATTCTTAATTCATTTCCACATTTCTGCTGACCAGAGATACAGAAACATTCAAGTCTTGTAATTCAGTGTATTTCTGTAAATTTGCTGCAGAAACCAGAAGGACCAGATGACATGGGGGCCACTTCTCTTTATCAGCTGGACACAGAGAGGGACAAAGATGCGCAGGCCATTTTTGAGCGCAGCCAGAAGATTCAGGAGGTACAGTTAATAGCACTAACAGGCCCCAACATTTTAAATTCAAGTTTTATGCGTATAGCACGCTATACAATGCCAATTGCATCTAAACAGCTTTACACCAGTTAACAGAAGAAGAAGAAAACAATGTTTGTGTTTCAAAGTTGTTTACTGAGGATTCACTATTTCAGTTATAAATATACCTACAGAAGATAATCTAGTAGGAGTATTGAGGCCAGTTCAGTTTAGTGACCTCATTTGATTTCAAGCACAGCAGAGTTGATACATTTTACTGAATAGTAATTGTCTAAATATATAATTGAATAAATGGGTGAATTCCAAACAAAAGTGAGCACCCCTATGCCCTACTCTCTTCTTTGAAGTGAGTTATTTGGGCAGGGCATTACTGTCTTTTCCTCCCAAACTCCCTTGGACCACGACCACTTTGCTGCATGATCCATCATTTGTTGAAATATATATATATTATTATATTGTTTATTCTATTGTCTAAAAATTAACTGTTCAATTGTAAACTAAAACTTAAAACAATCTTGGAATATTCATATTTTCATATTTTTACTCAATGAAAGATTTTCCAATTTAAATCCCTCTTCACGCACGAAAATCACACAATCAAATCGTTCACGCTGGACTTCGGTAACGGACTTCCCCGGAACGTCAGTGGACCCCCCAAAAGTGCCCCCTTCAAGGGAGCAAAAAAGCTGTTTGGAATTCACCCAATGTATTAAACATGTGGAAACAATCTTGTAGTAATTCAACGGATATTATGATAACATTTTAAGGAGAGAGTTAAACAAAAAATTATATATTTTGCCATCATTTACTCATCCTCTTGTCGTTTCAAAAAGAATATATTAAGCAGGAGACAAAAATGTTTAATAAAATTATTCTAAATAAACAAAACTTTGCATTATTCAAAGTCCTCAAAAACCGTGCTGTAGCTTTGTGTGAGGAACAAAAGTCATTATTCACAGAAAATTATCCTCTCAACTCTAGAATCTCGTTTGTGTGATTTAAATATGCACATTTTCAAAATTGGTGCATAGAATGGCCAGCTGTTTCTTTAATGTTGCAATGAAAATAATGTAATTTCTTCTGCATTCTGACATATATTTGAGTGAAAGATATTATCAAAAATAAATAAAATGTAGGACGTGACTTGGTTCAGTCATTAGTTTTTGATTGGATGGAAGTAGATCAGAATGTGAGCTTGCAGTTAATTATAAGAGAAAGGGGTGCAGTTTAAATGACCTAATGATTGGAAAAGTCTGTTTTTCCACCGGAAGATCCAGTTATTACATTTTAATTAGAATGTAAAAAAAGTAACATAATAGATGATCTGTTTACAGTACGATCATTAAGATGCAATTAGAAGAAAAAAGATGGCAGAATTTCCATTTCATGCTGACTTTTAAGATATATAATTACTGATGTTGTTAGGATGGCCACAATAATCACAATCTCTTAATTTAGTGACATGCCTGTAATTTATTTCTAGGAGCTCTCTGGTAAAGATGACGATAAAATTTATCGCGGCATCAACAACTACCACAAATACATTAAACCCAAAGACTCCACCATGGGCAACGCTTCCTCTGGTATGGTCAGGTGAGTCCGTATAACCGAGCCGCTGAGTCTGTTTGCTGTTTCTGTATCTGTTTTTGAGAACACGCAACGCTAAACTGATCCACAATGTCTTTTACGTGATAGGAAAGGACCAATCAGAGCGCCTGAGCACCTGAGGGCCACAGTACGGTGGGATTACCAGCCTGACATTTGTAAAGACTATAAAGAGACTGGCTTCTGTGGGTTTGGAGGTGAGCAACACATTTCCTCTTTAGTTTTGTTATTCATTTTAGGTTCATGTGCACAACCATGGCGATATTCATTGCAGAAATAAACTTTTGTTTTATCCTCAGACAGCTGTAAGTTTCTTCACGACCGCTCGGACTATAAGCACGGCTGGCAGATTGAGCGAGAGCTAGAAGAAGGACGATATGGGGCAAACGGTGAGCCATCTTTACAGGTCAGGTCTTTAGGTAAACTTAGATTCTGTTTTCTGACATATTGTTTCTCACAGATGAGGAGAACTATGAAGTGAGCAGCGATGAGGAAGATCTTCCTTTCAAGTGTTTCATTTGTAAAGATTCGTTTAAAAGCCCCATTATTACAAAGTAAGTACTACATTAAGCCATGGCCAGTTTGAATTGCAAGTACTATTCCCTACTTTTACCACAGCACAAATCCACATTATTTTGCTTTAGTCTTCCGTATCTAAATCAATTGAAATTGTGTTTGTATGTCATAGCCACATATTTGACTGTAGGACTAGTATGTCAATGTCTATTCATAAGTATAATGTCGTTGTTTTCCAGGTGCCGGCACTACTTCTGTGAGGCCTGTGCTCTCCAGCACTACCGCAAATCTCAGCGCTGCTACGTTTGCAACCAGCAGACCAATGGCGTCTTCAACCCTGCCAAAGGTGCTTATCTACTTATAAACCTTGCATTGAACAAAAGTTTGGGGTCAGTCAGATTTTTGTTTTTGAAAGTAATGAATACTTCTATTCAGCAAGGATGCATAGAAATGTATGTTACATATTTCTAAACAATCCTGAAACAATGTATCACAGTTTCCAATGTATCAGTTTTTTCACATAAAAAAATCTTACTGACCCCAAACTTTTGAAAGGTTGTGTAGTTTAAGGTGGTAAATTCTTGTGCATTAATCACAAATAACTGGAATAGGTGTCGTAAGTTCAAAAGTTGTGGAAAATCGGTAGATCCCTGATGTTTCACTCACCATATCCTATATTTGAAATGAAGAATAAGAAACTCATTTTAGTGCATTTGTTCCTCAGAGCTCATGGCTAAGATGCAGAAACAACAGGCTGCTGATGACCAGCCTCCCTCAGATGAGGATGACTAGTGCCACACAGCTTCGCCTTCTGTGTTTTACTTTTGTTATTCAGATTCCCTCGGAGTTGTGAATTTTCACCTTTTAAATAAACATACTTTTTTGTAAAATATTTTTGTGACTTTACATTTTTATTTCACAGGATAAGAACCATAACTGAAGTTTTACTAATAATCGTTCTATGAGAACAGGAAAGCCCACACAAAAACTATAACGATAATGACACAAAGGAACAATATCATTGTAATTTAAGCTGACGAAGGCTAAAAATATTGACAGCCAATCAGAATCCACCTGACATTAACCTTGGTGATTGTTGTTAGATGATGGCAAACTTAAAGTTGATCTATAAAAACATTATAGAGGTCATTATTGTAGAAGCTGTTTTTCAAAATGGGTTGTAATGTAACAGCATTGGTAAAAGCAACAAACAAGGGCTGACATTTGTGCAGTTGCAACATTTATTTCATTTGACAAAGAGGTAAATATGCTGAAAATACACAAACGGTCCTCTTAAGTACTTCTTGCATGCCAAGAACAGAAATGAATATCAGCAGAAATGCAACTAATATACAAATAATAAGCAATAACTGCACCAAATAGCAGGCAAAAACTAAATATTGTCCTCTAGCATATTTCTGGTGGCATCAACATTTGTGCTGGAGGAAGAAACTTGATAAGTTTTAATCCCCACAATCCATACATTAATTGAACACTTCTATGTTTAGGTTGACTTTACTGACAGCTCTTTATGCTTCATTGGACAAATATGCTAGGAGACATGGGAATTAAATTGTGAATCTGTTTTGCTGTAAGCTGGTAGACATTCATAGAGTGTCATTAGTTCAGGTGAAACACATAGAACAGGCTTCGGTAGCCTCAAGTGATCACCATTGTCACATGGCCAGTCAGTAAGCGTTTGCGCAGTGCATGCTTCAGCTCATGCTTCTGAATGCATTAGCAAGGCTATGGCGGCTGCTGGTTTTTCATTTCAATTCTCTGACCTTGTAGTTTCAGTGATACACACAAATCACAAAAGACAACAAGAAACATCCCAGAGTCTCTTGAAACATCTTTGAAGCTCTTTGTAATGTCGAAAACACATTCACAGAGCACCAGCCTTCCCTTATTCTCCCTTAAAACACAACAAAAACAATCAATTCTCATTAAGGGTCCAACAGTATCTCCTCCCTTTCTGTCCAATCCATTGTCCCTTCATTTCTCATCCGGTTAATGTCAAAAGTCCCAGTCATCCACATCCAGCTGGCTGAGATCAGACGCCAGACTGGCCAATCCAGCGGGCGAATCCTGAGGCTGCATGCAGTCTAGGCTGCTGATCGGAGAAACTGGATGCAGGAGCTCAGGAAGAGCCTCGAATGGTCTGCGCTTTATCTGCAACGTTATAACATGATATAGACCGCAACATTATACTGAGTCAAGTCACATTTAATTTATATAGCGCTTTATTCAATACAGATCATTTCAAATCAGCTTAACATTAATAAACGTGAAAATAAGTGTTATGTTGTAAAATGAATCAGTTATGAAACATTCAATTTCAGCAGCTCTGCAAATGAACAGCATCTTAACTTAGTTCGGTGTTGTTTCAATTCAGTTCAATCCACCTTATTTTCCTCGTAAGAGCAGATGGATATGCAGATGCATGTCTGGCTTCCGGTCTCATTTGCTTCCAGCTAATTTTAGGTGTACAAAACTGCTCGTTTTGCTGCTTGTTATTGAAAACTTGTGTCTTACCATATTATTTTTATGTATTATCTTAATTATGAACAGTGATTTGTAATGCAAACAGTTTCAGCGTTTACTGCACTCTTATTCTTCTGGCTATTTCCCTACAGCGGCTAATGAACCGGAAGTCGCGCATTCACAGAAAACGGTTTACTTCAGTATTGAAAAATAAGGTGGATAACTTTTTCAATGTTGCAAATTTCATAAAATGTCTTTATTCATCACATCCCATTAAACATTCATGTAAGTGAACTTTACCTTGTTATCACTATCTGGATGATCAACAAATGTTGTTCAGAACAAACAAGGAATGCATTAAACTCATTAAAGATTAGAATTGTTTGTGTTGTTAGCTCAAGCAAATTATGTTTGTCTACTGATTTTGATGAAGACCAGATTACATTTTATGACTTTTCTTTTCTTGGCACTGATCACTTGTCAGATGTTTCCTCTGAAGAAGGTAAGACTCACCTGTTTGAAGAAGGAATGGCCTATTAGAAAGCTGGCTGAAGGTCTGTGGGAAGAGATGACAACATTCATTTAGTCTATTTATTACACCACAAAAGTATACATTCATTTTGTGAAACTTCTTATGCTACAGTTATTTTTAGTTTGGAGCCTGGATCACTTTCAATATAAAGTAACGAGTGGTTAGTCCATTCCTAAAATTTATATTTTTGTTTTCCACAAAACAATGAAAATCATTTGGAATGATGTTACGGTGAGTAAGTGACAGAATTGTCAATGATTTCTATCTAAATAAATATAAATAGCAAAGAGTAGAGTGTTATTTACCTTTTCTCAGGATCTCTCTGTAGACAAAGTTCCACAAAGGCATGAAAGTGAGAACTGAATGTTCGGCTGTATGGGCTTCCTCCAGAGGACGATGAGGGCTCTCCGTTAGTGTGGCGAGCTCCACCGGCGCCAGGGCCCTCGCAGATCCCAGAGTCGGCCCCGGAGCGAGACGGTTTCATGCTCAGTTCTTCAGGGGGGATGGTGGTGGTGTCCAGCAGGCAGGGGACTGTACCGTTCAACTTCTCTAATAACATCTGATACAGGCAAAGAGACCGTTTATCAAGGTAAATGTAAGATAAAAAGAAGGGAAAGCAAAGAGACTGATTAAAAAAAACATCTTACCTGCGTAGCAGCCATGTCTTTAAAGGGCACGTGTCCATTAGCTAGCTCACATGCAGTGATGCCCAAACTGTAAATGTCTGAGCGGAAGTCATATCCCTGAAGATTCTATCATATACACATATATAATATAATATCCAGCATGTTATATAGACAGTATACAGTACTGTTTAAAATCTGTAAGATTTAAGAAGTCTCTTACTTTCATAAAGGCTGCACTTATTTTATCAAAAATATTATGAAACATTACAATTTTCAATTTGAATATATTTTCAAATGTAATTTATTCCTGTGATGCAAAGCTGAATTTTCAGCATCATTACTCCAGTCTTCAGTGTCACATGATCCTTCAGGGATCATTCTAATATGCTCAAGAAACATTTTCTTATTTTTAACATTTCTATTTTTATAAAAAAATCTTACTGACCAAAACTTGAGATTGGAGGTATATATATAATAAACATACCTGCTGCAGAACCTCTGGACTGAGCCAAGGTAGTACTTTAACACTGTACTGGGGAAACTCGTGTACAACACGTGTTCTCTGACCGTTACGGATCAAGCTGAAGATACTCCTGAGACCGGACAGATACACCTGTCCATCTGCTGAAATCAGGATGTGGCTTGCCTTCACACTGCTATAGACACATATTGAGATGATAAAAAAAAAATACTTCAATATTCTTGTAGCAATCTACATTAACACCAGGCTAACAGTATGGTATGGTTGTTGATTCATTAACCTGTTTGACTAATGATAATAAGAAAACTAATAATATGTGCTCCTCACCGGTGAACGTAGCCCATCTGGTGTATGTACTCCAGCGCTCTCAGCGCACCCAGCAGGATGTAGGCTATTGTCTGCTCATTCAATCCATCAGTAAAATGTGTATTGATCAAGTCTCGCGCAGATCCTGATGAAGAAGAGAAATGCATAGGAACGGTAAGCAAAACACATCTAGTGCTACGTGCTGTTTAGTCTTGATATAGCTGGTGCAGAATGTCTCCGCTAACCGTAGGCCATGAAGGGTGTGATCACCCACAGCTCATTGTCAGCGATGAAGACGCTCTTGTATCGGAGGATACAGGGGTGGTGGAACAGCTTAGACACACGGAGCTCTCCCTTCAGAAAAACAGAGAAAGTGGTTGCAATACATATGTATATATGCCAGCTAAACTCTGCAGAGCATCGGCACTCCAGGACCGACGTTGCCTACCCCTGATATATGCTAACAATATGCAGGACTAATTAACTAGTTAAGTATTTGCTCTGCACCAACTAGTCAACTAATAAATACACTAAACTTCTCAACACAAATTGAAATACACTTTCACACTCAGGGCTCGAAATTGCGACCATTTTGGTCGCATATGCTCCCGAAATGTAATCTGTGCGACTCCAAAATATATTTGGGAGCATTTGTGCAAGTGCAAATAATTGTTGTGGTGCGAACTCTAAACTAAACGTTTGCGAATTACTGCACAGCATGTGCCACGTGACTAAAAGCAGGTTAAAATTTTCATTTGCGCGCTGGTCTGAAGTGCGCTTTTTCTGAGCCCGTGTACCCGAAACGTGCAAACTAAAAAGCCTGTCTAACAGTGCCTGATTACTCAACTAAGTTATCTTTTGAGCTAATACTGTCAAAACACACAAGGTTTACATATAGACTCAGTTGTTTATGTTTGGAATGAAAGTAAACCGGTAAGTGGAACGGATGCGTGCCTGTATATTAGATGCGTGCAGCTCGAAAGTAAAGGTACAGAATTAAACATGTAGCCGACTGTCATTAAAGGGATGGTTCACCCTAAAATTGTATTTCTGTCATTATTTACTCACTCACATGTTGTCCCAAACCTGTATTCATTTATTTCATGTGTTGAACACAAAAGAAGATATTTTTTAAGAATGTGGGTAACCAAACAGTTGCTGGTCCACTTGATAGTAGGATATAAAACAATACTCTGGAAGTCACTCTGGACCAGCAGCTGTTTGGTTTTCCACATTCTTCAAAATAGCATATATGTTCAGCAGAAGAAAGAAACTCAGGTTTAAAACTAATTTTGTGAGTAAATAATGGTATTAATATAAAACACAGACAGAATACAAACAGATGATAAATATTCTTTAATGTTAAAAGAACAAAACACAAAGAGAAAAACATAACTCACTACTCTTGACTAAAAATAATACAGCTTTAATAGGAATCAATCATATAGTGTTTTATATTTGTTAATTCTTTCTTGATTCCTGCAAATATGCCTATTGTACCTGAAAATTAAACACTGTTTGTGTATTATTTATAGTTGCTTGTATCTTTTTTCTTATTTTTTCATAGCAAAGATAAAATATGAAAAAGATTATCTTAGCCCACTCTAAATTCCACCATTATTATTTATATTTTGTTACCTTGAAAGGCTTTGTCTTTATAATAGGGAAATTAATTTGGCCGTACTGCTCAGACAAACTTAAAACTAACATGACAAGAATCGTGATAAAATCGATTCAAAAAGAAAAATATATATTAATTTTTGGCTGCCCACCCCTACTTGGAACTGACCGTTTTTTTGACCACACTTTTAATTTTCCAAAATTGAATTTGTGTGGAAATATTACAAGTCTGTAAACAGCCATTAACAGAAGCCAGAGACGCTGAAGATGGACACAAAGAAAAGAAAATACTGTACAGCCTGAGCAAGCTCAACGTTCACTATGCGAAATATAGAAATTAAATCCTAAATATTGAATTGGGAATGAATGTATTTCTGAGGGGAACTTTTTGAGGAAAGTGACATTTTCTTTCTTCTTGCCTCTGTATATTGTATGTATAAAAAACAAAGCACTGCAGCTAAGGATCGTTTAATTGTGAAGCTTAATTAATTGGCATTCCTTAATATTCAGTGGGTGCTCCTAAAAAAATTGTGGTGCTCCTAAATTCTTGTTGGGAGCACCAGTACCAAGTAAAAAAGTTTCAGCCCTGACACTGAATCAGTGTTATTATTGTTGACTAAAACTCTAAGACCGGTTTCTAGGGGTTGAACAACTTCTGATTTTTTTAAAGTCTTTTATGTGATGAAAGTCAAGTCAAGTCGACTAGTTGCTGATGACGTCATTAATGAACTAAGTCTGAGCTGTGACAAAAACCTTGTGCACAGCTATGAAATATGACTGGCGCTGCCCAGACTATTGCACATCTTTATCAGTTCTTTAGTCCGTTATATTTCTCACAGATTCCTGCTCGAATCAGATACAGATAAGTAGTACAGTAAAGATTACATTCATATGAATGAATGCATTAATGAGAGCAATTACGTGTAATTAATTATTCCTGGCAGTTACCGGTTTCAGCAGGGCTAAACTGTCCAAGGTCCTGGACGTTTCTAGTATGCCGGCTTGATTAGCTCCAGGTGTGTTTAATTAGGGTTGGAGCCTCTGAGCACCGGCTTAGACAGCCCTGGCTTAAACTAAACCAGGACTAGGCCATTGTTCAATTAGGACATTTAAGTCATTTTTACAAATGTGCCTTAGAAAAAAAACATTACTGGTGTGCCTCTAAAGACAAAACAAAGGCACTGATATGTTTTAAGATCAGTCGGTGCAAGTTTCTTTCAGATGAATCAGCTCAGACTTACATTTTAGTCCAGGACTAGGCTTAAGCCTTGTTTGTGAAACCGGGGGTAACTATTTTAAATTGTTTTTGTTAACTGAAATACAAATAAAACACAACAAAATATAAATATTAGTTTAAAAAAAGAAAAACTAGAATAACAATTAGAAATGTTGCCTTGGCATTAAAATAAATAAGTTTAAGTACTAGGGTTGCTAAAAAATGACAAAAAGGGTAAAATAATTATATATATATATATATATATATATATACACACACATTTATTTTAAAACCAGTAAAAAAGCCACTACGAACAATGGAAAGTGAAAATATAAAAATAAAAGCTAATTAAAAAATATTATATAATAGTATAATATGCTAGTGTATATAAATAATACTAAATAACAGTACATTTATTGTACTAAATCTCTTTCTCTATATATAAATTATCATTGTTCTTTCTGTTTCAGGTGTGTGTCAAACTAAACTAATAAATATAAATAAATAAAATAAATGACAACATTTTAAATATATATAAAATGACATTATCATATGAAACATTTTAACACTAGCTTGCTCTATTCTTTTTCTATTCTATCTGTTTTATTTTTATTATATAATAAAAAAAATTGCTACATGTACTGCGTTAAGCTAACTGAGACTTGTTCTAGCACTTGTGTATCATTGCTCTTTTGTTGATTGCTTCTATTGTCCTCATTTATAAGTCTCTTTGGATAAAAGCGTCTGCTCAATGAGTAAATGTAAATGAATTGTCCATCTCCGATATATCGTGAGAGAAGTCCTGCTGTCACCGGTACTGACCTGTAAGTAATTGACCATGTCGTTGGTACAGGAATCCAGGTCAATGCGCCGGATGGCCACATACTCTCCTGTGGGTTTGTACCTGGCCAGATTCACTGTCATCAACTCCTCCAAACCTCGACCTTCAGAAGCAGAGACAGACAAATATCATCATCAGCAGGAGGAATCACAGACGCTCCTCACTGAGAAAAGCTGTTCTAGTGTTGGGCGGCCTTGGCCTCACCTATGACCGAGCGCAGCTCATAGGCGCTGTTGTCTGGAAGGAAGCTTCCCATGGTGTCTCTGCGTGGGAGAGGGCTCAGAGACGCTTGACTGTCCTCATGGGCCTGAGCCAAAAAAAGCGTTATTAGTCAAATGTGGAAACACTAAATAAACATGCCGACAAAGTGCAAACTGACCATGGCTGTGTCTCGATCCACTTCCTGGTGTTAGAGAGTATATTTTGCACTTAAACTCAGTCATTACAACAGGCTGTAGGTTAATCTACCAAATACTGAGACACTAGGGAGCAGATTGAGACACACTTCGGGTCCCAGAACATGTCATTTGCCTTTTCAAAACAATTAAAACATTTTAACATAATTAAATTATTAGGTTGTGATTTTTAAGTGCATTTGTGAAAGTGGTTTGTGGGTACTCAGTCATACAATGAGCCAATAAAGTATTTCAACACTTAATTCACACTTACAAATGAAATGCCATTACATCTGATGACCAAATGTCATCTTTAAGAAATGTGCTTATTCACCTTTCCAAGCAAAACACTTCATTAAAACAAGCTTGATAGTTTTTAAAAGATAAAACAAGAGATAAACTGTGCAAAATGAAGACGAAGCATACTTTTTCTTGTGGTCGAACATGAGTGCAATGTGATGAACTCACTGATCTACGGTGGATGAACTACACTACTGTTCAAAAGGGCCAAATTAAGAAAGATATATATATATATATATATACTTTTTATTAGCAAGGATGTATTACATTGATCAAGAGTGACATTAAAGACATAATTTTACTAAATAAATTTTTTTTCAAATAAATGCCGTTCTTCTTTCTATTCTGAAGAAATCCTAAAAATATTAATCTTAATAAATCCTACAAAAACGTTTTACTGTTTCCAAAAAGTTGATTTCTGAATGACCTGTGACACTGAAGACCGGAGTAATGCTGCTAAAATAAATTCAGCTTTGCTATCAGTTTTAAAATATAGAAATTATTTTATACTGTAATCATTTTCCACAATATTACTAATTTTATCAGAAATATAATACTCTTGATATTTTGTTTCTAATGCACATACATTTTAAGCACAATTTATGTGTTCAAATATTTTTTGGACACACTGTACATTCAAAGATATCGTAGGGAGTTTGGAAAATAATATAGTGAAACCATAAAACCTTTAGCATTTCTGACAGGATTGGTGCCACTGTGCAAGCAGTGTTCGGATAGCAAACATTGTAAGTGCATGTTAGCTTTTCTTCAAATGCATCATAGTATTTTGTGATATCAACCAAATATACTTTGACCATCAATGTCAGTTTCAGTGAATTAAGAAACATTTCAAGATTAGACATATGTACAATCAAAGCCACTGTTGTGATAACAGCACAAACCAACCTGGTTTTGAAGAGGGGAAGGGTTTTTATTGCACATACACTGATAAATCCCAGCCATTGCAAAGCTCTTCAGAGAATAATACAGATCAAGTACTGAGGATCGGCAGGTTATGGCTAATTAAAGATTCAGTCCAACTGTTCTGAGACACAGTACGAGACCAAGAAGTTGAAAACGGCAGCAGGAATGGCTTCACAAAACTCTGCGTATTTGCAAAAGCATGTTATAAGCATCAAATAAACTACAATCCACGTGTTGCATTTTGTTATAGATATGCATGATCCCATAAACATCAAATACTTTTTTTTTTTAACTTACATCAAAGTAAGGCTAAGGCTTCATTTGCTCTGCCATGGAACTTAAACATAAGCATATTAATTCCTCACACATACGATGAGAGCATCGGTCAGAGGAAATCATGCAGGTCTATGGCAATTCATAAAACAAATAATTGTCTGCCCTTTGAAGTGTAGGCAGGACTACTTCAGTGAACAGTGCAGCAAGCACAGGCTTTGACAGGATGACTCCATGTGTTGCATTAACACAATGAGCATCATCCCACTCCACATGCTTAGGTGACCAATGACAACATCCATTATTCCTGGTGTTGGTTTGTTCTTTGTGACAACTCTTATGAGGCAATTTTGTAAGACAGATATTATAATATTGCATCAATGAGGGGTAATGCAGAATTGATTCAGCATATCTCTACCTGTTCTTTAAAATGAATGTTTAATTCAGGCTTAATACTTAATTATGATATTAGTACTACATTACTGGGAAACTGAACCCCAAGTTTTCATTTCCCTTTGGTTTATCAAGCACTAAAACAAAGCACTGTACCCAGGGAGTTTTATGAGACCTGATCTTTCTTTTCCCAGCTTAAACACAAGCACTTCCCTCTCCTGGAGCCTCAGTCTGATGAGTGTGGAGGTATGAGTGTCACAGCAGCACGATGAGTGCATGCAGACAAACACAGGAGCACAGGGGATGCATTCATCCGAGCACGCACACGCACACCATTACTCTTACATTTGCACACTTACACAAGCACACACCATCTCACATGCTCACACACCCACACCAACAGGCGGATGGAAAAGCTGGAAGATATTCCACACTTACTTTCCTTAGTGGGCTTGCCTGAGTTTGCTCTGGCGTAGAGAAACCGTGTAAATGACGCAAAAGACACACATACAAACAAACAATCTGCCTTTAAAGTGGTTCTTACAAATTTAATAAACTCACATTGGAACAGCTTTAGTTTTCTGAGAGTCAGCATGCTTAGTTCCAAGCAACAAATCCTCCATGTAATTTAATACTATTTTTTTTTTTTTAAATACAAATCAAATGGATACTTTGTATAAAATAAAAATATGTCATTGATACCAATTTATAATTTCATTTTCTGTTCTCTTAAAAAACTATTAAACATAATGCAAGAAAAACTCTTAACGAAAGTATCCGTCAAATGTTTTTGTCAAGTCAAAATTTATACCATGTATATTATAATCTATATCATAGCCTACTGCATATACTAAATGATAAAAATTATTTAAGCAAGAAGAAATTATATTACTTGAGCATTCAATTCAACAACAAAATGACAAACCATCAGAAAATTTTTTTTTATAATTACTTATATATATATATTTTTTTTTTTTTTTATTGAACATAAACTTGGTTATCAACCCTTGACTCATTGCCATGGAACACATAACAGCCAAAAGCAAACATAAATTAGCATCGCTACAGCAGACATGGAGCAGCGATTATGGACCACAGCAAAATGAGTGAAAGCAGATATACAAAAAGCAACATCTAAAAAAATACCTTAATGCATTATACACCATCTTAGAGACAAGCAACATTGAAAACCTATAGATATTAGGAAATATGTAACACTCAGACTATCATGACACTGGTTATACAATAAAAAATATATATATATATATATATATATATATATACCAAAGCCAAAGCTACATGGCATTAAAATAGAACTCTTGAACAAGACCTATGGCAGCAAGACCATGCAAACTAGAGCATTGCACAAAACAATGCTTTTCATATTTACATGAAAGTTTGCACGACTGCAGTTTACATGGGGTCAGTAAGATTTTTTTTTATGTTTTTAAATGAAGTATATTATGCTCATCAAGGTTGAATTTATTTAAACAAAAATACAGTAAGAACAGTAATATTGTTAAATATTATTACAGTTTAGAATAACTTTTTTCAATTTATATATAATCTAAAAAAGTGTTTTATTTTTTTTCCTGTGTTGGCAAGGTTTAATTTTCAGCAACTAATACTCTAGTCTACAGGATCAAGTGATCCTTCAGAAATAATGTTTGGTGCTTAAGAAATATTTCTCATTATCAATGTTGAAAAAAGTCGTGCTTAATATTTTTGTGGAACCCTCAATCATCGTTTTTAAGGATTCTTTAATGGACAAAGGAACAGAACTCATTAAAATATAAAATCTTTTGTAACATAAATGTCCTTAATACTTTATAAATGTAATGCATCCTTGCTGAATTTAAGTTTTAATTTCTTTATTTAAATAGAGAAGATAAAAAAATTTACTAAACCCAAACTTTTGACCAGTAGTGTATATTAACTTGCTATATCTTGTAACTATCTAGGAGAAAACATGGCTAAAAAGGATAAATACTGATGCACACCAAATACTATCCAAAAGAACTTGCATCAAAAGCTATCAAATTTGATATCTGGATTTCCCTGTAAACTAGTATAAGTAAAAGCCCACAATCCGCAAATACATGTGGTATTCCTCTAATGTACAGATTTCATACCGCTTCAGCAGTGTTAGACCTGCCCTACAGATCAATCCACCCCTTGTTAGGCTGGTCTGCAGTGACTCTGTCAGTTGCACCACAGAAGCAATCCATCAACACCTAACAATAACACTACAACACAGCCAGCCTTACATACAGATACATCACCACAGGACGGAGATTAAAAAAGCCTCACAGACACAAGGACACACAGACTCTGCTGTCACCACCATCATTAATCACCATGACGCAAACGCTGCACTTTTATTAAAGAGCAGTGTCACACTGCAGAACACAAACTCAAAAAGACTGACGATATTAAATTCACAAAACCTTTCATAAAACACATGCAAAACAAATAGCAAATCAAAAGCTGCGTTTTTGCTTTTGCAAAAGTACTGCTTGGATGTGATCATGGGTAATCTGCATATGTAAAGCTCCTCTTTTGCTATGGGCCTGCATAGCTTAGGTGGATTCGTGTCCGAAAATATGTGTACTATTCCATTTGACAAGTTCAAGATGGGCCAATTGTTCCTTTAAATGTTGCAGAGGAATCTTTAAATATGAGTGTGTTATAGAAACTAAATGTTTCTAGGATTCACATTCACCCGGCTAATGTGGAATAAAGCTCAAGCGGGTGAGGTTTGCTGAAAAAGCTATGCATGAGATGCTGGACTACTTAACTCACCTCCAAATAACTCCAGATCCCTCAGGCTTTCCACACTGAGTTTCTCTGACACCCAGCGCTGAGAGAAAGGGAGAAAAGATGGTGATTTAATGTACACGCAAACAAAATCAGTCACTTCTTTGACAGTTCAAGTTCACTCACCAAAAAATACATGGATCCTGGAGATGGCGATGACAGGTAGCAATACTTTCACAAACACAGAGTAACAATCTGCAAGGAAAAAATAGATTCATGAAATTAGAAATAGAAAATAACACATTTTCTTCTGCCCTGATACTTTATGAATTCTTCCATACCACAGTTTTTAGCAGTAACGTTACCACAGAACAGTGCTCGGATTCAAACGAGATTGTCTTTATAACTGCATACGTTAGTAAATCAAATAAAACCCCTTGGGTTTGCTCTTTTAGTGCGCAGCACGACAGATGTGTGTTTACTAACACAACACAGCTATATTTAAGCAGCAGAGTTATTAATGTATAAACAAATGTGGAATGCCAGCTTGCAGGTTAGCCATGCAGCGACATGATTATCTCTCAATTATGATAAACAGAGCACGGAGCTCCAGTTTGCTTGTGCAAGTAATACAACACAATCGTTGAACTCACCCTCTGCTAGTAAATTGTATGGGTCTTACTTTTCTATATCGTCAAATTTCCAGCTATCATCAAAACTGCAAGATGTAACGCATTTCTTCTTCTCGTCTCGCAGTGGGCTGGTCGTGTGTTGAGGAACGTTTGGTGAACGGACGAGTGACGTTGACGACGCGGCGTCCTCGTGTTCCTATTGGACCAAAGGTTGGATGCGTGTCTCCTCATTGGTCTAAACTCGTGAGCGAATAAAATAGTCTGTTTTCTATGTTGCCATATCTTTTTACTATCGCTTATAAAAATTAGTTGTTGCTGGTTGCAGTCATTTACATTTACATTTAGTCATTTTGCAGACGCTTTTATCCAAAGCGACTTACAATTGGGGAATACATAAAGCGATTAATCTTGAAGAGGCAAACAGACAGAGGAAGTGCCCCTAACACCAAGTCTTAGGCATTGTTCAAATAAATACAAGCTACCAAAGGGAAGGAGAGAAAGATAAAGATGAAGATATAGAAAAAAGATATAGAATTTTTTTTTTTTTTTTTTTTTTTAAGATGAAGTCAAGTAGTGTTGAAAGAGATGAGTTTTCAGTTGTTGCTTGAAGATTGACAGGGATCCAGCAGTCCGGATGGGGGTGGGAAGATCATTCCACCAGCCAGGAACGGTGAACGAGAATGTTCTGGAAAGTGATTTTGAGCCCAGCTGTGATGATACCACGAGGCGTCGCTCACTAGCAGATCTCAGACTTCTGGAGGGGATGTAGATTTGTAATAGTGAGTGGAAGTAGGAGGGTGCTGAGCCTGTGGTTGTTCTATATGCAATCATCAGTGTCTTAAACTTGATACTGTAAGGAGACATGCTCTTTTGGGCTCGTTGATGGACCAAAGGGTTTGATTGTGATGGAAGTCCAGCCAGAAGAGCATTGTAGTCCAGCCTAGAAATGACCAGGGCCTGGACAAGAAGTTGTGCAGCATGCTCTGTCAGAAAGGGCCTGATCTTTCTGATGTGAAGTGCAAACCTGCAAGATCGAGCAGTCTTTGCAATGTGCCCTTTGAAGGTCAGCTGATCATCAAAGATTACACCAAGATTTCTGACCGAAGCTGATGGGGCAATTGTTGATGAACCTAACTGAATCGTGAAATCATGCTGTAGAGTTGGAGTGAGCGGGAAGACAAAAGCTAGTCTTTGCCAGGTTGAGCTTAGGTGATGTTCTTTCATCCATGCCGAGATTCTGCCAGGCAGCCTAGATCTGCAGCTACCGTTGGATCACTGGTCGAAATCGCAGATTAGAGCTGTGTGTCATCAGCAAGAAATGGTAGGAGAAACTGTTGCTGGTTGCAGTCATAATGTCAAATATCACCACCTACTGCCATGTTCACAATAAAGAGGGATTTATTATTAGATTTGCTGATATTTATCATTATTATTGAATGTGCTTGCTATATTTGCTTTTTGGGGAAAGTCGTGGCCTAATGGTTAGAGCACAGGTAGAGCAAACCCTGTTCCTGGGGACCCACTATCCTGAAGAGTTTCGCTACACCTGAAGGGCCAATCAAGCTCCCCAAGACTGCTTGAAAATTGCAGGCAGGTGTGCTGAAGCCGGTTGAAATAAACTTTCCAGGAGAGTGGGTCCCCAGGACAGGGTTGAAGACCTTGAGAGGGTCAATTCGTTCGAATCACCTCGAAATAACCCGCTCTCTCCACCTTCAACCACGACTGAGATGAGACTCCCACCGAACCCTCAACTGCTCCCCGTACAGCAGCATAAAAAAAATGGGCTGCCCACTTGTGTGTGTGTGTGTGTGTGTGTGTGTGTGTGTGTGTGTGTGTGTGTGTGTGTGTGTGTGTGTGTGTGTGTGTGTGTGTGTGTGTGTGTGTGTGTGTGTGTGTGTGTGTGTGTGTGTGTGAGTGTAAGACACTTAAGAGTAAGTATGGGTCACCATACTTGGCCGTATGTCACGTCACTTTCACTTTTTCATGGCAAATCAATGGCAAACATTTCACAATGTTTTCTATGCAGAAAAACGAAAGTTACTGACTTTTGAGAAATGTCAAGCAAAACTAAAGCAAAACATGACAAATTTGTTCCACACATTATGCTGACAGTATCATTTACTGAAAGTAGATTTATTTATTCATTTTCTTCTTCTTCTTCTTCTTATTTTCAACAGTTAAGCTTTTTAATAAATGGCTTTTGTATGTTTTCTATGCAGATCAATGAAAGTTCCTGACTTCTGAGAAATGTTTCTATTATTTCTAAGTATAATAAGCCATGGAAGGGATTTGTTGAAAACTAAAGCAAAACACTTGTCTTCGTTCCATACATTACTATAATTTTTTTTAAAACAGAAAAAGTTGGGATCTGGCAACATTGTATTTTACGTTCTCCACCAAACGCGTCCATTGTAAATGACGTACAACACAATCTCTGAGAAGTGAGCAAGGTAGCCTGAAGTGGTAAATACGTTGTGGATAAATAAGGTGTCCACCCACTTTAGAAGATCGTTGTTTTCACGTTATCAGAAACAGGTAAATAAACCATCTAAATAAATTTAGGTTTTATTCTTCAATGTGACAGTAATCGAAGCATAATCCGTATAACGTTACACATAACATTAGCTTAAGGCCTCTCCACGGCCATCAGCGTAGCATTACGAGACGGTGTATCCTACTTGCTGTTTGGCCCCAAAATATTGAAATATTAAGATACATTTTGAAAAAGCGAACCACGAAAATGAATAAGCAATGACAAAAACACAGCAAAGCTGCTTATAAATATATATAAGGAGTGCGCGAGCAATACGACTTTGTAATTGTTATGCTGCGGTAGCCTGATGGGGATATACATATTGAGTCTGAATTTAACTAGCATTTAAATAACCGTTTTAACCCCTCATCTGATGCTTTGTTTTGCAGCCCAACAGCAATGAACTGGAGCAAGGGAGGCTCGAGTGGCAAGCGAGGCTTTGGTTTCGGGGGCTTCTCTCTTGCGACTGGGAAGAAAGAAGAACCTCGACCTCCCCAGAAGGCCCACTCTGCATTTGGAGCTGCAGGACCACCCGGTGGATATGGCAAGAACCAGCAGCTTTCGTCTTTTTACAAAATAGGAACAAAACGAGCCAATTTCGACGAGGAGAATGCGTAAGTACTTCAAATGTGACTGCTTCTACAATAAAAACATTGCTAATGGGACAGTTCACGCCAAAATGAAAACTGTAAAATCAGTTCAATCTAAAAAGAACACTACTCATTATTTACTCACCCTCATGATGTTCCTAACCTATTTTAATTCCTGTTTTATGTGGAACACAAAAGTATATGCGTTTCAGTCACTTTTATTGCTTTTGTTCAAACAATGAAAATTAAAGGCGCCTAATAAGACTGTCATTATAACTAATATCTGTTTTTAAGGTTGAGTAAATTAGTTTTAGGTGAATGAAAGAGGCTTTTACAGTTATTGTTGAAATAATTTTTTTCTATAGTTATTTTGAGGATGATGAAGAGGAGTCTAGCAGTACAGATCTGCCGTATATACCCGCCGAGAACTCTCCCACTAGAAAGCAGTTCCAGACTGGTGGAGGAGGAGGAGGCGGCGGCTCTGACAGTGAGGATGACCCTCTTGATGCTTTTATGGCTGAGGTGGAGGTGAGAGCTGAGCTCCTGAACTGAACTCTTTGAGAAGAGGCAGTGGACATTGCTGCTCTTTTGCTTTAATTCTTGCTTTTGACTTCTTTCAGGACCAAGCAGCAAAAGACATGAAGAAACTTGAAGAAAAGGAAAAAGAGAAAAAGTTAGCCAAGTAAGATTCTGATATTAGACCGTTCATCCAAATCATTTTTATAGCAGAGAGGGTGGGAATGAAAGGGGTTTATGGGAAGAATGTAAGTTTCCATGGGTGATTGAGCGAGTCGCAGGGAAGTTTTTTTTCTCCGCTTGTTTCTTCCAGGGGTATACGGGATGACATTGAAGAGGAGGATGACCAAGTGAGTGACCCTCATGAAATTACTACCGCCACCGTATCTTTTCCACAGCAATGGCTGTGCCCCACTCCTCTTTCTATTTGTCTTTCTTATATTCTCTATATATCTAGATAAGTTTACAGACTGAGCCATTCAAATGTACTTTTGTTGACGGTGTTGTTTTTAAGGTTTTATATGCAATCCTCAGATTTGTTCTCTTAACTAGTTAATTGGTTCTCAGGTATTATATATTGTCTTTAAATGTTTACAGGAAGAGTGATTCCTTTGTGACTGAAACATTAGATTTGAGTCAGTGCTATGTGTTAAAATAGCAGTGATTAATTAAAATGAATTTTAATGTAATTGACACCACCTCAGTGCTCAGTAAATTGTTGGTTTCAGAACTTACTATTTAATAATTAGTTATTCTAAATAATTTATTTAACATTATTTTTTTTAACAAATCATGTTTTATTAGACAAGTTAATTTCGATGCATTTTAAGGCAACATTTAGATTTTTGATCTAAATGTTTTTTATATTCAGCAGTAAAGACCTGCTGCTGTTTGTCTTGATCTAAATAATTTTTTGCATTCTTTGCAGGAAGCATATTTTCGTTACATGGCGGAAAATCCAACTGCTGGGCTGACCCAAGAGGAAGATGAAGAAGAAGTGGACTATGACAGCGATGGAAACCCCATTGCTCCAACTACCAAAAAGATTATCATGCCACTTCCCCCAATAGACCACTCAGAGGTACTGTTACTTCGTTT
The DNA here is from genome assembly GCA_027422405.1 of Ptychobarbus kaznakovi. Taxonomy (NCBI): domain Eukaryota; kingdom Metazoa; phylum Chordata; class Actinopteri; order Cypriniformes; family Cyprinidae; genus Ptychobarbus; species Ptychobarbus kaznakovi. Next base: position 8,073,837 of record CM049807.1, on the reverse strand, counting down.
CCCTTCAGTGATTGTTACATAAATGTCCTTAAATAGACTGCTGCAGGGATGGCACATTTTTTTAGGCCAGCTCAGCAGTTTTTATTATAAAAAGCTAATAGTATTTTTTTCATGGTCTTTTGGATTATTGCAGAAAATAAGCTTTTGTGACCATTAAAAAAAATATGATTTAAACAAACGTATTGACGTCAGAATGAAGGAAGCAGAGGTTTCTCAACTTCTGCTAACTTTTTTCCATGTTTTAGGACTCATTCCTGCAGCTCTATTGATGAGCTTACATTGTACAGAGTACATTGAAGATTGTTAGATTGCTCATATGAAGAAGACCCTTGTATATACAATACATTAAAACAAAAGTATATGTAATCAAAGTACAAATCTTGAATAGTATGTTTTATTTCTCTTCTGTCTGAAGATTGACTATCCTCCCTTTGAGAAGAACTTCTTTATTGAACATGAGGAACTCAGCAGTCTGACTGAGGCCGGAGAGGTGGAACTGAGACAGAAACTCAATCTAAAGGTCAGTGGCAGCACATGCAAGCACATACACAAATGGTCGTTCTCTTTCTTTCCACCCACATTAACCCATATTCAAAATGAACAGGTTTCAGGTGCAGCCCCTCCTAAACCAGCCACCAGTTTTGCCCACTTTGGATTTGATGAGCAGCTCATGCACCTGATCCGTAAATCAGAGTACACTCAACCCACACCCATCCAGTGCCAGGTGAGCTGCCAAACCCTCCCACAAATGAACCTTTGTTTGTTTGGGTATTGGTTTATTTGGTTTATTGGTTTAATGTGTGTTTCACTAGGGTGTTCCGATAGCTTTGGGTGGCAGAGACATAATTGGCATTGCCAAAACTGGCAGTGGAAAGACTGCAGCTTTCATTTGGCCAATGCTGGTGCACATCATGGACCAGAAGGAGCTGGAGCAGGGAGAGGGACCCATTGCTGTGATCGTTTGCCCCACCAGAGAGCTCTGTCAACAGGTCAGAGAGGACAACAAAACTACACTTTTATACTAGGGAAAGGTGTAAAAGTTGGAAGGAGATGAAAAATGATTGCTGGGAAATAAGGATTAAATGGTTTTCTTATGTAGTCTTGGTCATGAAGCAAGTTTTGTAGTGCTTTTTTGGGTTTTAATCACTTTAAAATGCTTATCTGTGTGGTTCAGATCCATTCTGAATGCAAGCGCTTCGGGAAGGTATATGGCCTCCGCTCAGTGGCAGTATATGGAGGCGGCAGCATGTGGGAACAAGCCAAAGCTCTACAGGAAGGAGCCGAAATTGTTGTCTGCACCCCAGTAAGAACATCCTATCTTTTGATACACAACCCAGTTTGACCCATGTTTCTGTTTACTTGTGAGGGTGTTCCTTGGATGTTCTGTTAAAGGCTCTTCTTACTTAGGGTCGCCTGATTGATCATGTTAAGAAGAAGGCTACATCTCTGCAGCGAGTGACCTACCTGGTGTTTGATGAAGCTGATCGCATGTTCGATATGGGCTTTGGTACATATAAAATGCCACTTTTTTTGTTTTATCCCATTCATTTGGTCAAGGGTCGAGGTTCTTTTTTTCGTCACATACTCAATTATACAGGATTTAATCAGTAGTGAAATGTAAAGTGTCCTATTATTGTCCTATTGAAAGCTCTCTGTGCAATTCCCAATTGATATTTCATCACCAAAGTAATAAATTAAAGAATTAGTTCAATAGTCTTTCTCAGCCTCATATTGTATCAAACCCATAACCCTCATTTATCCTAAAAACAGAAATGATATTGAAAGATATTTTTTATGGAACCTGAGAGATTTCTGTCTCTCCTTTGAAAGTTCATTCTAAGGCTGTCCAAAAAATATTTTAATTTTCGAATATTCGTCGAATTTAAAATAAAAATCCACATTCGAATATAAAAACGTTGCATTCGAATTTTAGATGTGTGTCAGGCCGCCTTATATGTGCCACACAATATGCAATGACGATGTAGGTGTTGTTGCATTTGAATGCTTTTTTTTAGTCTATCCAGTTGAACCCACTGGATGCGGCGCTGCTCATTCAAAATATAGCTGGAAAAGAGAACATCAATGTGGAGATAATGTTGTTTACGTCAAAACTTAAACCAAGCCGTTCACACAGAATGCGTATTATCGCATTTTCTAGAAGGACATCTTTTACCGTTGCACTTGCGTCTCGCACAAGAGAGCGGCATGTTTAGAAAGCCATGTAAAATTAATGTAAGTTCAACTTAAAAAAAAAAACATGTCTCGAATTTATGCCAGTTTTTCTGCATCTCACTACATCTCATGTTTTGAAATGAAAAAAGTAGGCTACTCTTTGTGATTGGTTTTCGGTATTAAACTATACATGCATGATTGTCTAATTACACATAGTATACATGTGTATATACTATACATAGTCTAATTGTTTAAGCTACGTAATTATATATGGTTTATAAACATTATTTTAAACATTATGCACTTTTTTTCGAAGATAGACTTGTTTTTTTATTGCTTTGAAGAAACGTGCATTAGTACGGTAATATTTTGCTCAATGCGCCCTCTTGTGGCCTCAGGAAAGAAACCAAAAGCTTTTTTCCCCCTAACAGAAATTATGCCTTTTAAATTCGAATATAATTCGAATTTTGATAATATTTTAGTACAAAATTAGAATTTAGTTTTTCAGCCAATTTGACAGCCCTAGTTCATTCCACCAATAATTTGATGTTTAAAGCTGCAGTCCATAAGTTTTGCCTCTTTGTCGCCATCTCTGTTTGAAAACCTGGAATTGCAGCTCTGTGCGGAATTATCTTCCTTGCTTGGGGTTGTGCGTCGGCACGGCTCCAGCATGGATGAATCTAGTTTTGAGGAGTATGTGTGGCAGTCAGTCACCGCACCGGTGTGGATATTTACTGTACTTCGCAATCACAGATTCTTGCCTATGACTTGGAATATTTTTGTTTACAGTTGTGACATAATGATGCAGTGCCATGCTCGAATTTCCCATGAAAACCTACCCGTACCACTCAAATTAGAAAACATTATTATAAGCTAACTGTTGTGAATTGGGGTTAAAGTAAGGTGATAGTTTTAGACACTGGCTGGTTATGTACTTTCTCAAATATTGATTTCAGATAATTTTTAACCAAAAAAAGTTATGGACTGCAGCTTTAAAAAAGGCCATACAGACATGATAGAACTAATCTATATCAGTATTGTTTTTTTGTTAATGCCTAAATTAAATCTGTTTGGCACAATGAGGGTGGGTAAATACAGAATTTGATAGAATTTATTTTCTTTTAGGTGAACTATTCCTTTAAGGAACATAAGTACAATTGTGGTGCATTTCATTTAAACTTGATCTCTATTATACAGAATACCAAGTGAGATCCATTGCCAGCCATGTCAGACCTGATCGACAGAGTAAGTATCTCTCAAATTTATATTAATGTGCTGCTTTAAAGCATCTCAACATTCCAGCATTAACCCAATCCAGTGCGTTTATTGTACTTAAAAGCTCTTCATGACCTCTGAACTCTCACAGCTCTGTTATTCAGTGCAACATTTCGGAAGAAAATTGAAAAGCTGGCACGAGATATTTTGGTCGACCCAATTCGTGTTGTGCAGGGAGACATAGGAGAGGTGCATACTTAGGCAAATTTCCTATGCAAGTATTTGAAAATGCACATTGTATTTGAAAATGTCCATTTAAACCTCTTTTCTCATCCTCTCAGGCTAATGAAGATGTCACTCAGATAGTGGAGGTGCTGCTGTCTGGGCAGGAAAAGTGGGGTTGGCTGACACGCAGGCTGGTTGAGTTCACCTCAGCTGGCTCTGTGCTGATCTTTGTCACTAAAAAGACTAACTGCGAGGAACTGGCTACAAATCTCAATCAGGAAGGTTACAGCCTAGGGTTGCTGCATGGAGACATGGATCAGAGCGAGAGGAACAAAGTCATCGCTGACTTTAAGAAGAAGAATCTTCCTGTATTAGTAGCTACTGATGTTGCTGGTTAGTAGGGCTTATTTTATCAATCTAGTTGAGAATAAATAAACTATTTCCATTTTTCCCCTTTTTTGTAGTAATTAAAATTTCTCTTGCACTTCTCAGCTCGTGGGTTGGATATTCCATCTATCCGTACAGTTGTGAACTATGATGTAGCACGAGACATTGACACACATACACATCGAATTGGTAGAACAGGTCGTGCAGGAGAGAAGGGTCTAGCTTACACTCTGCTCACCACTAAAGACACTTCATTTGCTGGTGACCTGGTTCGAAATTTAGAGGGAGCCAATCAGAGTGTTTCAAAGGAGCTGATGGACCTGGCAATGCAGGTAAAACAATGACCTGAATACAATAAACACCTTTCATAGTACAATTTATTTCACAGACTTGCCCATCAACTTTGAATTACTTTTTTTTTTCTTTTTTTTCTAGAATCCATGGTTCAGGAAGTCCCGCTTTAAGGGAGGGAAAGGGAAGATGCTAAATATTGGAGGTGGAGGCCTTGGTTACAGAGCGAGACCAGGCCTTGGATCTGAATCCACTGTTAGTTTGGCTTTAATTTTGCTTGCTTGCTTTATGTATTTATTTAGTGCCGTCAAACGATTAATCGCATCCAAAAATAAGTTTTTATTTACATAATATCATCATCAATACAAAATATTATGTTTTTCTTGTAACTTATTTCAAAAAGTGAAACTTTCATATATTTTAGATTCATTACATGTAAAGTAAAACACTTAAGTTTTTTTGTTTTAATTTTGATGATTAGAGCTTACAGCTAATGAAAGTCAAAAATCAGTATCTCAAAATATTAGAATATTTACGTTTGAGTTTCAATAGATGACCATCCATACAGTATACATTGTGGGTATCTCTTGTTCTTTGAAACCACAATAATGGGAACACTGCTGACTTGGCAATGGTCCAGAAGACAATCATTGTCTTCATTAGTTTGCGCCATAGAATCTTTAAAATACATCCGTGAGTTTCACATACCGGTTTGTTATTGTGGCAACATTTCCACGCCCCGAAACGTGACGAACTTTGATTGGTTGTTTGACATGTCGGTCAAACGTCCTCATGGGCGGGCCTTGACCAATGAATGCAGCCATATATTACAGACCTTCAGCCGTCAGTCTGAAGGTCTGGCTACGCGAGACTAAGAGACACCAGACCCAACAGTGCAGATGACCTGAAGGCCGCTATTAAAGCAACCTGGGCTTCCATTACACCTGAGCAGTGCCACAGGCTGATTGCCTCCATGCCACGCCGCATTGATGCAGTAATTCATGCAAAAGGAGGCCCAACCAAGTATTGAGTGCATAGAAATTAACAAACTTTTCAGAAGCCTGAAATATCTGTTTAAAATAACCTTTTTTTATTGATCTTATATAATATTCTAATTTTCTGAGACACTGAATTTTGGGTTTTCATTATCTGTAAGCCATAATCATACAAATTTCACGAAATAAAGACTTGAAATATTTCACTCTATGTGTAATGAATCCATATAATATATGGGTTTCACTTTCTGAAATGAGTGACAAAAAATATTGACCCTTTTCATGATATTCAATTTTTTTTTAGATGTACCTGTAAATGTAAATTTTATCTTAAATATATACATGCATGGGTGTGTATTTATGTATACATAATAAATATACACAGTAAACACACACACATACTATGAACGAAAACTTTCTTTTGGATGTGATTAATTGCGGTTAATGACGGCACTAATTTATTTATTTTTTTAGAATTTATTATTATATATATATATATATATATATACAAATCAGTTCTGCCCCTCCCCCCTTTTATTTTGTCACCAATAATTTTTTGTAATTACAGACAGAAACCACTGCTAATTCATTGCTAATGCTTTTTATTATATTTATTATATCTTAAATTGATTCAAACAGGAGTGCAGTAGTAGTGGTGGTTCTGCTCTTGGTAACTATGAAGCCTACAAGCCCACCACTGGGGCCATGGGAGAGCGTATGTCTTCCATGAAGCAAGCATTTCAGGTAAATTTGATTTTGTCTTGATCACATCTTTCACTGAGTTTCTTTTGCCTCCCACTTTAAAAGGGGTGGTTGATCGACTTCTTTTTAAGGTTTGATTGTGTTTTTGGGCTGCAGTGTAGCACATATTCATGTTTAGTTTTTAAAAAAGCACATTATTTTCACATATTTTGCCTTTATTCTACTCTGCTATTTGTCAGGAAACGTCACGCCCCTTTACCATTATAGGTAGATGCATGTTCCCGGGGCAGGTTTACGTAAACATCGGGGTTAGTGATGTCTCAAACCTGGGAAGAAGCTTGTTGTAGTCCCTACCAGTCTTTTTTGTAGTCCTTAAACAGTGATTTCTTTGAATTGAACTTTGAGCTTTATTTATGCTCTAACAGCAACAATACACACTAACTTAAGTGTAAAAAGTGAAATCATGCTCAAACACCCCTTTAAAGGTCCTCAGTGAAGATATATAGTTGTATGTACCAATTTATGGATTTTGTTTGACTGCTCTTGCTTTCCCTCAGGCTCAGTATAAAAACCACTTTATAGCAGCATCTGGTGTTCCTCCAAAACTCACCACAAAGTCCAGCAGCTCCTCTGGGTGGACCAGTGCAGGAAGTCTAAGTTCTTTGCCTTCAGGAGCACCAGAGGGGTCTGACAAAACTCACCTGTCCTACTCACCATCGTCCTCTTCCTCGTTTTCCTCCATGCTGCCACCCCCTGCCCTCAGCTCTGGCACCAAAATGAGCGGCTTCAGCAGTGCAGGCTCCCTGAGCTCAGTTTCAGACTCTTACTCTAGCTCTTCGTCAAAAGAGAGGTCCCGTAGCGACAAGAATGCTGACGACAGGGGTCATCGTGGAGATGGTCATTATCGTCACAGTGACAGGCATAGTGGCGGAGACCGTGATCGCTATGGAGAAAGGGACCGGCATAGTGACCGAGATCATCATAGCGATAGCCAAAACGGTGAAGGGAGCCATAGGGACAGAGAGGGACGGTCAGAAAGAGACGGGGGTGAGAGGTCAGGGACTCATAAAGAGAGCTTTGCAGTTCCTGATCCCCCCAAACGTAAGAAAAGCAGATGGGACAATTAAAGTGTACAGGAAAGAAGCGGTCAGCTGTTCTTAGATCAGAATACACCGCTGACCCAGTCTCCCTAGCAGCATCTTCACCTGTCTGCTTGTCTCTTTGTCTTATGTAAGATGAAGCTGTTTTAAGGGTGCTTAGAAGACTCCCACCCCATCACCCTTGTCATTTACCAGAAATAAATGCATCCATTACAGGCTCTTTCAGACAGTTAGAACTGTTAATTGGCTAGATTAATAAAATGCACCATGAGCCTAAGTGTTGAAGTAGATGTGACTGTTCAGCGGCACGCAAGTTGTTTTTTTCTGGAGAAGCAAATCGAATGAGAAATGTTGGCTGTGTAACAAAAAATAACAACAACAAAAATTATTTCAAAACCTCTTTGTTGATAGTTGACTACTTTTTTATTACTGTGTGCTGCTTCACAAACTATTTGTCAATTATATATTTTTTGTTTAAGACTTTAAAATGTTCCAGTGTGTTTTAATGTGTGCTGTCATGTTTCAAACAACACACAAATTTTTTAAGTTCTTAATGTCCATCAATGGGTTACTTTTGCTCATACTTGTTAATATTTGGAATTCAAATGCTTAATAGTCATCTGTTCAGGTTGTATTTCTGTGCTGCCCAGCATGTAGTATAGTTCAATTTGAAGGCATGAAGTCTACCGTAACTCCACACACACTGATCAACCTAGTCATAAAACAATTGGAAGGGAGGGAAACATATCAGTGAATCTACAATAAAATCTGTGTACTATACTATGATCTTACATTCTCTTTCTCCATTTCCATCTCTTGTGAAGATTGATGTGCTGATGTGAGGTACATTGTGTCACAATCTAAACCCGACTGTAGAAACATTACATTTATGCATTTAGCAGATGCTTTTATCCAAAGCGACTTACGTTCAGGCTATACATTTTTTATTAGTATGTGTTCCCTTGTGAATTAAACCCACAACCTTTTGCACTGCTAACGAAATGCTCTACCACTGAGCCACAGGTACACCATTCTCAAACATGATGATCTTTATTATTTTGAATACTCTAGTGTACAAGTCTGTCTGTGGTCATGGTTCTGAATTAATAAAAAGGACACAAAAAGGCTTAGAGTTAGAGGTTGTTTGTGTTTCAGAGAATTTATGTTGTTTTGATATTTAAAATAAGCAATAATTTGGGATAGTTTCTAATACAACGTCCTTATATGGGGCGTAGTTCATTCTGAGTAATGAGAAATAAATGATTTTCACCTGTGACATATTGATTGAGTAAATTAGCAGAGAAAAATTATGCTTGTCACGTGAGAGGTGGAGTCATCCTGATTTAAAGCTGTATAAATGTGGATGGTGGGGCGTTAATGCACCATTGAAATGAAAGCTTAGCAACAATGGGGTTCTGGCAAGTTGGATTTGGATTGGTGTTTCTTCTTGCACTGGGATTCTGTGACGCAACATTGAGACCCAGAGGAAGAAGTGATTTGACCCCAAGCATCTTTATGCCTACTGCGCAAGTTCAGCAGACAGACTCCAGGATGCCTCCAGTGCCCCAGAGATATAGCCCTGGTAACCGTGCATCTGCCCTACAAGGATTTTCCACTCAGTTTCCGGTCCAAACAACAGCTAGGAGTGATTTTGGAAGGCCTTCTCAAGATCTTTTTGGTGTTCAGTCAAAAGAATTTATGCTGGGTCCAGTGACAAAACTGACATGGAGGTTCCCAAGCCTACCAGAAGAACCGCAGCAGCCAGATGTTCCTTTTGAGTTGCACCATCCTGTCCCTGCCAACAGTGTTGCAGCTCAGTGTGGAGAGACTTCCATTTATGTTGAAGTGATGGAAGACTTCTTTGGGACTGGGAAGCCACTGAGGTCCTCTGCTTTTACACTGGGAGGCTGTACTGCAACTAGAGAAGACCCTTCTGCTCAAGTGCTTATTTTTGAGTCTGAACTGCATGGATGTGGCAGTATAGTAACGGTGAGGTGTTTCAATTTTCTGTTATGAATGGTTTCTGTGACTAATATGGCTCTAATCCATTCCTTCAGGTGACTGAAGATGAGCTTGTCTATACCTTCAAACTTTCCTACACCCCGCAAGAGGTTTCATATGGTGTTCCTATTGTTAGGAGCAGTAGTGTGGTGGTTGGTATCGAGTGTCACTATTCAAGGTGAGGGCAGAATTTAAGGTTGCTGGCTGTACTAAAGCCACCGTAAGGTGACCGTGTATTTAACTCTCTTGCAGAAAGCATAATGTGAGCAGCGATTCCTTAGTGCCCGCTTGGATCCCATATGCCTCTACTAAAGTTGCAGAGGAGATCTTTGTCTTCTCCCTCCAACTCATGACTGGTTGGTATAACAAATGCTTTCATAACACTCCAGTCCTTGTGAACCTGTGCTAAAAGTTGTCTTTTCAGATGACTGGAGATTCGAGAGACCTTCTAAGCAATACTTCCTGGGTGATATCATAAATCTTGAAGCATCTGTGCTTTCGTACAGCCATGTTCCCATCCGTGTGTTCGTGGACAGCTGTGTGGCTACAATGGTCCCAGATGTCACATCTGTCCCCAGATACTCCTTTATTGAGAACAATGGGTAAGTGGTGCACCTTGTGTGTCCCACACTCTAGATGTATTACAAGATGTCTGACTTGGTTCCTTTCCCAGGTGCCTGGTTGATGCCAAGCTCACAGGCTCCAGGTCTCACTTTATGCCCCGAACCCAAGGTGATAGGTTGCAGTTTCAATTGGAGGCTTTCAGGTTCCAGCAACTAAACAGTGGACCGGTATGTGACTGTTGCGCAACACTTTGTATGATTTGCTACCATGGTCTACAAACAACAGTCTTTGCAGATCTACATCACATGCATGGTGAAGGTGGCTGTAGCAACTTCTACGCCAACAAGTCCTGAACAGAAAGCTTGTTCATTCTCTGCCAATGGGTATGCGCGCCCCCCACCTCCTAAATAAGGGTACAGGTGACTGAGGAATTGCCTTAACTTAAAGGGTTTGTCTTGTCAGTTGGGTGTCTGCAGATGATTCTGACCAGGTGTGTAGCTGCTGTGACAACACCTGTAGTATCAGAAGAGGAAGTAATCAGCTTAAAGGTCTGAATTTTTTTTGTTTGGGGGGGGGCGTAGTAGGGGGTTGGATACACTGCTTTTTATCACCGCTTGTTTGTTCCTCAGATCTGCGGTGGGATAGAACATCTGTTGGACCCATTAATGTTAAGGAATATGGCTATGGCCGAAAATAACTGGAAGTGCTATGTGAATTCTGTTGACTTAATAAAAAAAAAAATGAACAGTCTTTACTCCTTTTTGAAAATCTACAACTGTTTGTATCCTGTTCTACATGGATTTTTGTTGCTCCCATTGAAGCCAAACCACAGGTCCTTCAACTTCGCAATTCTGGTGACAAATTAATGACTTTTTGTACTGAATAAATGGTGCCAGAAGTCTTACCTCAGAGCAAACACTAGTTAGGGTAGGACTGTTATGACACTTGACGATGTTTCAATGGCAGCCATATCTGTTGCCTGAACAAGGCCTCATCTGGAATGTACTGAAAATAACTAGTGAACACTCAATCTGTGTATGGTAGCAACTAGTATTCTAACTCAAGTGCATGCAACACAAACATGGAGCACCTAGAAAGTCTCATGCGCTCTTATGTCTTGCTTTACTGGTTGCTATTAAATTCAAGTCCCTGATACTGGGAGACAAGTCACTAGATACTTTTGCAAGGCTACCATTATAAAATCAACCTGACAAGCCTTAACTGGATTGGCTGAATTTATGCATCTTTTCGGTGTTAAATATTGGTTTGTTATTCTGTTTACTAGGTACTAAATCAACTGTTCACTTTAAGATTCAAGAGTTGTCTTCCAGGTTTTGAAAGATCCTCAGTCTTTTTTTTTTGCTGGTTGTGAGTGTAATCCTTCAACAAAGTTGAATTATTGCATTTATGCAGGGTTGTTTTTTGTTCTGCTTTATGTGTAAAGAAGGCCAGCTTTAACGCAAGGATAGCTGTTTAATCAAAAATCGCAAAATGTTGTAGAGGTTGTTCTGTGCTCTCTGTATTCACTTGAAAGCGGCTGATTAAAATTCCTTCATACAAAAACCTTTCTTGTCATGTTGTTCTCTCCAGAAATATATAAAAGTAGGCTATAACATACATATATATATATATAACGAAATGTAATGAATGAATAAAAGAAAACAATGGGCTGCTTGTTTATAAAAGGTTTTCAAAGTGTTCCTGGAGCCTGCCAAGCAATATGTTTTCTTTATTAAACACTCCCAGCTTAAGTCATTAGGTGTGTTCGACATGAAGCGGCGCTGTGCAGAATGATCAGTGTATGACATCAAAGTACCACGAGAGAGATTTGAAAGCATAAGGATCCATCTGCTCTCTTATCGCTGTCGCGGTTCTTTGATGTCATACACTGATCATTCTGCACAACGCTACATCAAGTCGAACACACCTATTGAGTACTCCACTAATCAACTGATGAGTTTAATTCAGCTGGGTTATCTCAAAATGAGGGAGACTCCAAAAACAAATCCTCTATAAAAGATACAAAAAAAAACATTCAGTATGTTGGTGATTCAAAAAATGGCAATGGGGTTGAGGCAAGCAGTATTTGGGAAGTTATTGGTGTTTGTTGTTGGTTTATCTGAAGCACAATGGCAAGGTAGATCAATGCAATACCCAGTAATGCTTAAGCATCAACAGCCAGCACCAGGTTCACTGCAGCCTGAAACCGGAGTCAACCAAAATAATGATCCTAGTAGTCGAATATTAGCACAACAAAGGTTTCCTGTCCAGACACAAGCAAGGGGTGGTTTTAGAAGGCCTTCTCAAAATCTTTTTGGTGTTCAGTCAAAAGAAGTGCTGCTGGGTCCAGTGGCAAAACTGACATGGCGCTTTCCAAGCCTACCAGAAAAACCACAGCAGCCAGATGTTCCTTTTGTATCGCGCCATCCTTTCCCTGCCAACAGTGTAGCTGATCAGTGTGGAGATAATTCAATATATATGGAAGGGATGGAAGTCTTCTTTAGGAACGAATGACCACCAACACTCTCTGCTTTTACACTGAGAGGTTGTACTGCAACTGGAGAGGATCCTTCTGTTCAAGTGCTCATCTTTGAGTCTGAACTGCTTGTATGTGTCAGCACACAAACAGTGATGTTATTTTGTTGTTTTTTCTGGGTGTGTAGGTTTCTCTGAGCAACACTTGCACTTCTAACCCCTTTAGGTGACTGAACATGAGCTTGTCTAAACATTCTCCATCATCTACACTCCACAAGAGGTTTAATTTGGTGGTCCTATGGTCAGGGGCAGTGGTTAGTATTGAGTGTCACTATCCAAGGTAAGGACTAAATTCAAGATTGTTAGGTGTCCTAATATCATTACAATCACCAGTTGTAGTCAAGTACAGAGTGCATGATGTGAGCAGCAATACCTTAAAGGAAAACGCCACCCTTTTTCCATATTCCAATATGTTCTTCCCTCAACTTAGACGAGTTGATACGTACCTCTCAGTCCGTGCACTTAATCGCTCTAGTGCGCGGCGCCACTATGCTAGCGTTTAGTTTAGCACCATTCGTTCTTTAGGATCCAAACAGGGATGAATTTAGAAGCCACCAAACACTTCCATGTTTTCCCTATTTAAAGATGGTTACATGAGTAGTTACAAGAGTAAGTATGGTGACACAAAATAAAACGTGCCGATTTTCTAAGCGGAGGATAAAAAATTATAACTATAATGTGTGGCGGAAGAGCACTTCGCAGCACTTTGACCTCTGGGCAGTAATATCATCACCCCTGAAAACTCCCTCTCCCTTCTTCCACTATTGATAGTGCAGGTGTGCAGGTCACGTTGGTTGTATTGACGGAAGTTAGAGGGAGAGGGGGAGGCAGAGTTTTCAGGAGTGATGATATTACTGCGCCGAGGTCGAAGTGCTGTGAAGTGCTCTTCCGCCATACAGGGAAGAACATATTAGAATATGGAAAAACGGTGGCGTTTCCTTTAATGCCCACTTGGATACCGTATGCCTCCACTAAAGTTGCAGAGGAACTTTTGATCTTCTCCCTCAAGCTAATGATTGGTTGGTAGAATGCAACTTTCACTAGTGCCACTAGTGCTAATATAATTTCTCAACAGATGACTGGATATTTGAGAGGCCTTCCAATCAGTACTTCTTGAGTGACATCAACTTTGAAGCCTCTGTAAGGTCATACAATCATGTTCCTTTCTGTGTGTTTGTGGACCGCTATGTGGCTACGGCAGTCCCTGATGTCAGTGCTGCCCCTAGAAATCTTTTATTCAGATTAAAGGGTAAGGAGTCCTTTGTGTAACTGCCACATTTCCATGAGGATAAGGCCTGACTAGATTCTACCTTAGGTGTATGGGTGATGCCAAAATCACAGGCTCCAAGTCTCGCTTCATGATCCAGTCTCAAGGTGATAAGATGCAGTTTCAGCTGGAGGCTTTCAGGTTCCAGCAAGTGGACCGTGGATTGGAATGTATGTGACATAGTTGTGCTATATTTTGTATGATATGCTGCCATAGTGTGCTAACAACTGTCTTTGCAGGTCTACATTACCTGCATTGTGAAGGCGACTGCAGTATCCACCCCAACAAGTCCTGAGCAGAAAGCTTGTTCATTCTCTGCTAATGGGTATGTTAACCTCGTGATGTAAGGATAAATGAGGTTGTGCAAGTAATTAACATTTGTTTGGCAGGTGGGTTTCTGCGGATGAATCTAACCAGGTGTGTGGCTGCTGTGACACAACCTGTTGCATCAGGAGTGGAAGTGATCAGCTTCTTACAGGTATAAACTAACTCTGCATCTTTTTGGTTATTGTCATGTAGAAGGCTTTCTCACAATTTGTTTGTTCCTCAGATCTACGGTGGGAGAGAGTCTCTGTTGGGCCTATCAGTGTAAAGGAATATGTCTATGGCCAAATTTAACTGAATAGCTGTGTGGTCATGTAAAAAAATATATATTTTTGGTCATCTGCCTATTTGTTTTTATTTTATTTTCTAGATTTTAGTAATTATTTTTGTAAGTGGCATGTTGCTTCTAAACCCATATTAACAGCCATTCACATTGCACACACTAACATTGTGTGGAGGAAAACAGTATGATTGTGTTAATCATCTAATACTTGTTAATCATTTAATACTCATGTTTATGTTGAATATATAAAAATGAATTATTGTCTGTTCTTACAAATGTCTCACATTGGATGTTTCACATTAAGAAGGGCTCTGCTAAAGAAACAAAATGTTAGGCTGTAACAGCCCTATGAGTCTGCGGTGGAAAATTCCCAGAACTCCTAAATCAAGTTTAGATAAAACGAGGATGGTACGAGATGACACCAGCAGGGGGGAGCTAGTGGGCTATCTAAGCAGAGAGCTGCAGAGCGAGAGCATTGTCTTTCACATGATCTGCTACTCAGAACACTTCCGGTGTGTGAGACATTCAGTATCGTTTGGCTGAAGACGATTCTTCAATAAAAACCTTTTTATTCTTAACAAAACATCCTTCTATCTTCTATCAAAAAGACTTCAACCACAATTGGTGTAGAACAATGAACTGTTTTAGCATTGAGAGTTTTGTGTTTGTGTGCACAGTGGTCTGTAGCACGAAGCCAGTTTCAGTTTTTATCTGGGTAAGATCACGTTTACTTTAAGCAAACTGAGTTTTTGGGCTCAAGAAGTTGGGTTGGTTTTGTCACCATGGCAACTTATGCTACACAACTACCCTGCTCCGGTGCAGGTTTTATTCTGGGTTAGAGATGCAATGAAGAAATGAAGCCACTCCCCCGTATCTCTCGCTCCAAATTAAAGCAGTTTACAGTCAAAGAATTTTAGAGACAAAATTGCCCGAGTTTTGCAGCTACTTATTTATATTTATATTACATTAATTGTATTGTTTATAATTCATATAATTTATTCATATAATTATATGAAGTAGAAATTAATTTCAAGTTTCGTATTCAAATTAAATTAAATTAATATTTACACACACACACATAGATAAGCTTTAACATATCCAACTTTTAAAAAATACTAAACTAATGTTTTCATTTTGAGCTCTGTGTGAAACTATAAATAAATTAATTCAGTTGATTCCTTTGCATATAGTCGTATTTTTTCTTTTTGCTGCCAAACTTTTGCAGAAGTGTTTATTCCTACCTTGAAAATGCATTTAAATGTATTATATTTTTAATAATGACATCTCTTAATCTTCAGCAGAAAAGTTAATTGCGCTGACTCTCACGAGAGGTAAATCCAATTCATGTTTTGCTGATTCTCTCCACGTTCTGTGTGATCGGCTGTTTCCTGCACGTGTCACACTTTCAGGTGCAAGTGCTCCAGAGATAATCACAAACTCTGGTTCAAACTCTGAGTTGACAGAGAACATTTATATCGAGGCTTGTGAACCTGGGGCCTATACCATGAAGCCGGATTCGCTGGCTAGCCAGGTAAGATTAGTTTGCACCAATCCTGGGTTTTAGGTACCATTAAAGTTGCTTCATTACCATAGTAACTTACACTCCACGGCTAACCTGCTCCAGGGCAGGTTATGTTCTGAATAAGAGATCTCAAACTGAAACTGGTCCAATCAGATGTGAGCAAAGTGACACATGTCTGACACAAAAAAGTCACTCCCCCAGTTTCTCTTCCTACAATTAAAGGTCACTATGAAGTATCTTAAAAAAAAAAGAAATACAACAAAATTGTCTGGCTTTAATGATAATTACAATTTACATATGATTTATATAATTTATATTATTATTACTCCATTACACACAAGCACTTTTAGTTTAAAAATTATTATAAAGCATTTATTTTAAATTAATATTAATATATACAGATCATATGTAATATAAATAAGTGGTAGAATCAATAGATAACACTTAAAAATGGCTACAGGTGACCTTACATGTTTGAGTCTTTATCATTATATATTATCAACTGTATAAAGTAACTTCACAAGTTTCACTTGTGACTGCACTAATACAGCAAGATAATTTCATTTATTTGTCCTCTTTCATGGACAAGTACTTCAGTGGAAATGCATTTAAATTCCTCATATTCTTTAATCTCATAGCCTTTTTTAACGAGTTTTGAATCTCACTGGCTCTCTCAGGAGAAGTTAATCACACTTGCTTTGTGTTGTGATCGACTGATTGCCGCTGATGTGACACATTCATGTGCACGCGCTCCATTAACTCAGGTTCAAGCCTGAGTTGACAGAGAAAGTTGATGATCAGCTTCATGGTACCAACAAAGCTTGATTGGAGTGGTTTGGTTTTGTCAACTCAAAACGTATCATATAACTCTGAATTTGTTCATTACAATCATGGTACAGGCCCCTGATCTAAAACCAGTTTGGCTTTATTGGGTTTTGTCAATTCAAAACTTCCTCTGCAACTCCGAGTTTGTTCATCTTGTTTCATGCTGCAGGCCACAGAAGCTCATTTATCAACATTTCTTTGCAATCTAGTCTTGAGTAACAATATATTGTGCAGTTTGCTCTGCATTAGAATGTCAGATATCAGCTTGTAGCTAGTTCCACATGCAATGACAAACTGCATTGTTAATTTTATCAGTAACTAAATCCTGATGATGTATTCTGCATTTTGTAGGTTGAGAGTAGTTAATGCTTGATTTGTAAATATGGTCTTGTTTTAAGAAATTTAATTCATGACAATGTGTTTATTATATAACTGCAATATGCCAGCGACTTAACATTTCTGATATATGTGTGTGCATAGCACCAACACTGAGCATTTGTATAGTGGTGTGTGTGTGTGTGTGTGTGTGTATACTTATATATAATCATTGCATCTAGGGATTTTTTTCTTGTTCTTAATACTAACATGAATGATTCATTAAAATTAGAAACATACTGTAACATTTTATTGACGCAATCACTTGGTTTGTAGCTTTTATTTATATAACAAGGCATGTATTTATATAGCTTGTATTTAGTATGTTTATATTCAGTATATTATTATATTAAGCATTCATTAAGTGAACTAAAGTGAACAATAATAAATCAGTTTGCAACATTTCTTTTGGAAAGTTGAGACTGAAGTTTTGACTTAATCAGTATTATGATATTGATCAAAGCTTTTTATAAATGTCGTTTAACAACACAAAACTCTCACATTTTCCTTTATTTGATGATGACTTGATTATTTTCACCTGTGGCATGTTGTAGAAGTCAGTTAACAAGTCCAGGGAATGATTATGCTTGATGCTAAAGAGGTGGAGTCAGGCTTATATAAGTACTATACATAAAGGAAAAAGTCAATGATTAGCATTAGGCATCTGAAGGTTTCTGACAATGGGATTGAGAAAAGTTTGTTTTGGATTGGTGTTTATGATTGCACTTGGTTTGTCTGAAGCACAATGGCAAGGAAAGTTAAAGTATAATCAGAACCCAGCTGTGCCTAAGCCTAGGCCACTAGGTCAAGCTCCTCAACAGACTGAAACCAGGATCCCTCAGGTTCCACAGAGCTATGACCCCAGCAACCCTGTTTTTGCACAACAACGTTTTCCCATCCAGACACCAATCAGGGGTGATTTTGGAAGGCCTTCTCAAGATATTTTTAGTGTTCAGTCAAAAGAACTTATGCGGAGTCCAGTAGCAAAACTGACATGGCGCTTTCCGAGCCTACCAGAAGAACCACAGCAGCCAGATATTCCTTTTGAGTTGCACCATCCTGTCCCTGCCAACAGTGTAGCAGCTCAGTGTGGAGAGAACTCCATATATGTGGAAGTGATGGAAGACTTCTTTGGGACTGGACTACTCATAATGCCCTCCGCTTTTACACTGGGAGGCTGTACTGCAACTGGAGAAGACCCTTCTACTCAAGTGCTCATCTTTGAGTCTGAACTGCATGGATGTGGTAGCACATCATTGGTAAGTTTGACTGCATCAAAATAATAGGTGTTCTAAAGTCCCTACAAATAATAGTCCTCTTCTAACCCTTCTGTTTAGGTAACTGAGGATGAACTCGTCTATATGTTCTCCCTTATCTACACCCCACAAGAGGTTTCATATGGTGGTTCTATTGTCAGGAGCAGTGGTGTGGTGGTTGGTATTGAGTGCCATTATCCAAGGTAAGGACTAAATTTGTTCCAGCTTACTGGATGTGGATACTTACTAACATTGTGTAAAAAAAAAAAAAGTGACTACCTCTAACTCTTCTAGAGTGCATGGTGTGAGCAGCAACGCCTTAATGCCCACTTGGACCCCTTATGCCTCTATTGTAGTTTCGGAGGAACTTTTGGTCTTCTCCCTCAGGCTCATGACTGGTTGGTATAGTGTCTGTAACATGCCAGTGCTTGTGAACCTGGGCTAAAGTTCTTCCTTTGCAGATGACTGGAGATTTGAGCGACATTCCTACCAGTACTACTTGGGAGATTTCATTAATATTGAGGCTTCAGTGAGGTCGTACAACCATGTTCCTCTTCGTGTGTTTGTGGACAGCTGTGTGGCTACTTCAGTCCCTTATACAAATGCCATCCCCAGATACTCCTTTATTGAGAATAATGGGTAAGACAAGGTCCTTCATGCACGACTTGCTCGTGGCATCATATAAGGTCTGAAGTTGTACTTCCCTCCCACACATTCTAGGTGCCTAGTTGATGCCAAGCTCACAGGCTCCAGCTCACGATTTGTGCCCCGGACACAAATGAACAACCTTCAGTTTCAGCTGGAGGCTTTCAGATTCCAGAAAGAGATTAGTGGATTTGTATGTATGTGGTTTAGCAGTTTGGATGCATGTTTGCATTGACTATACAAGTAAACTTTCTCTTTGTAGGTCTACATCAATTGTGTTCTCAAGGTGGCTGCAGCATCCACCCCAACTAATGTTGAGCAGAAAGCTTGTTCCTTCTCCACTAATCGGTATGTTGTCACTGAATTGAGGTACCTGAATAACTGAGAATCTAATGCTGTTTATTTGACAGGTGGGCGTCTGCTGATGAGGATGATCAGGTGTGCGGCTGCTGTGATTCAACCTGTAGCATTGGGAGTGGAAGTGATCCGCTGCTTAAAGGCATGTAACTTAAAATGTACAAAGGTTGTAAGGTCAGACTTTGTAGTTTTTTTTTTTTTTTTTACCGTTTTTCTTCTGCAGATCTGTGGTGGGACAGAGCCCATGTTGGACCCATCACAGTCAAGGACTATGGTTTTGGTCCAACGTAACTCCACTGCACAATGGCAAAATAAAGTACTTAATCATACAGTTTGAGTTACTGGTTTATTTACAACTTTAGTTTGTGGTTAAATTTAGGAGGCTGGGTTAGCTCTATGCGGAATTATCTTCCCTGCGTGGGGTTATGAGTCGGCACGGCTCCAGTGCGGATGGAACTAATGTTTTGAGGAGTATGTGTGAAAGTCAGTCACCGCACTGGTGTGGATATTTACTGTACTTTGCGATCACAGATTTTAGACTACGTCTTGAATATTTGACTCAAATAAGAATTTCCCCGTATATTGCCATCTGAGTCTGCCACGTTTGTTCTGACCAACTGAGGGGAAAAAGCATTATTATAAATCGCGCTACCAATTGTGATTTAAATCTAATATTTAATCGGAGTTAACGGAGCTCATATCACATCAAACTGTGCAAATTATTGTTATACTTTTTTTTCTCAAATTATTAATGTTAACATCAGCATTGCGTGACTGAGTTTAGTGTAGATTTCCATTTCTGTACAGTCTAATCTCTAATCGTCATGCCATCTGAATTTCATTTCAAGAAATTATTTTAATCCAAAAAGCTAATTATTCTTTGAACTGGTTTTCTTTAAAATAAAAATCTTGTATAATGTCAGGCTCTGTAATCAGAAGCACACTTAACACTGGAATATAATTTACGTAGGAGCCCCACAGGGTTGTGTCCTGAGTCCCCTGCTCTACTCTCTCTACACACACGACTGTGTGTCCTCTCACAGCTCCACTTCTATTGTTAAATTTGCTGATGATACTGTGGTTCTGGGCCTCATCTCCAACAATGATGAGACCGCATACTTGAATGAGGTAGAGAGACTTACATCATGGTGCCAGGACAACTGTCTCTCTCTGAACGAGAGCAAAACTAAAGAGCTGATCGTGGACTTCAGGAAGAGACAGCAGCGGCCCTACACTCCTCTTATGATCAGTGGGACCCCTGTGGAGAGGGTGAGCAGCTTCAAGTACCTCGGTGTAAACATCTCCGAGGACCTGACATGGACTACATACATTCAGACTCGGGTTAAGAAAGCCAGGCAAAGACTGTACCATCTGCGACAGCTGAGGAAATTCAGGGTCTCACCAGCTATCCTGAAAACTTTCTATTCAGGGGCCATAGAAAGTGTATTGACTCAGTGCATCTCAGTGTGGTATGGTAACGCCTCTAATCAGGACTGCAAAGCTCTGCAGAGAGTTCTCAGGGTCTGCTCTCCCCTCTCTGTATGACATCTATCAAAACCAGGTAACCATCTTTTCTTTTTACTGCCATCTGGCAAGCGCTTCTGGAGCATGATGGCAAAAACTAAGAAACTTAGGAGGAGCTTCTTCCCCCAGGCCATCAGGCTCCTAAACTCAAACTCAGTCTCATAACATCAACATTACTCCATTTAATAATCAGTAAGATATTCACTATTCTCCATCGTTCGTATTGCTGCTATGTTTATACCCTCTACAACCTGTTTGCACATTCCTCTTGCACATCCCAGCTTATATTATTATTTATTAAGTCCACAGTATACTGTTCTGCACATTTTATTCTTAATTTGTTCCTTTTTTTATATTTATGTATATTCTCTTGTGTTGTTACATATTTTGCACTGTCCATTGGGCGGACCTGACCTGACTTACATTTCACTACTGATTATATTCTGTATAATGGAGTATGTGACGAATAAAAGCTTGAATCCGAATCCTTGTGAACTAAATCTGCTGTAAAGGGTGATCTATTTAAGTCCACTGAAATGCTTGAATGCAGACAGATCAACATCAGTGTCTCTATTTTTTTAGTTAAAAAAACGAAATATTAAAATAACACAGATTAAATAAAATAACTCATGCACGTTAATATTCCCCGCTGCTGTAATGTTAGCAGTTTTATTAAAATGCTACTTATTTAGGCCTATGAGACTTCTGTTTTTATATTGTTTATCAACAGTATACATTTTTGTAATGTTTAGCTCAACTAGTCTAGTAGAAAGATATGAATGTTTATTCATAACCATACTGAAAATAAGATTATTGTTAGCTGATGTTAACTGTCTAGCTAACAAGCTTTCTGGTGCTAAGTTGAGGATTCTTTTAGGCATAAAGTCCAAATATTTGTATTCAAACACCTGGATAGATTACATCTGAGGGAAAAATAATGGATATGATGTTCAGAACATAACTACAGTAATTATCAGAGTGGGAAGTGTTGCCCTCTGGGGCATTTGGCCAGGACTGTTTTTTACACCACAGACAAGGTTTAAGAAAAATAAACAATTATGAAACTGTAATTATATTTTCCTTAAAATGTTCTTCCTAAATTCAGGCCTTATTCTCATGTCATATATAACTGACGTTCTGCAAACAACAAGCTTTAAAACACTTGTTGCTTACTGGTGAAAATTAGATGGTTTTCTCTCGGTACATCACAGTGTAAGCTTCACAGTGAACATTACTACATCATTCTCATCAACGTAGTCCATATCAACAACAAAATATATATCTTGACTCCATGTAGTGGTTATTTTGAGCAGTAGGATTATAAAATATGCGCAAATATAAAATGTTATTAAGTAGTCTATATAAAATTGAAAAATAAATCTATCAGTACTTTTTTTACTGAAGTACATAAAAAAACTTTCACTTGAGTAAAATTTAAAAAGCAGTACGTTTACTTTTACTGGAGTAATATTTTATAATTACGTATCTTTACTTTTACTCAAGTACTTGATTTGTGTACTTCGTCCACCACTGCTTATGTCTTGCTTTACTGGTTGCTATTAAATTCAAGGCTCTGATACTGAGAGACAAGATACTTTTGCAAGTCTACCATAAAAAATCAACCTGACAAGCCTAAACTGAATTTGCTGAATGTATGCATCTTTTCAGTGTTAAATATTGGCTTTGTCATTCTGTTTACAAGAGTTGTCTTCCAGGTTTTGAAAGATCCTCAGTCTTTTTTTTTTCTGGTGTGAGGTAATCTGTACTTGTGCTCAGATTACTTAAATCCCTTTTATTGCTCCATTTTATATGCGGTCTTATGCAGGGTTGTTTTTCTCTCTGATTTATGTGTAAAGGAGGCCAGCTTTAATGCAAGGATAGCTATTTAATTAAAAATGTAAAAATTTTTGCAGAAGTTGTTCTGTGCCCTCTGTAGTCTCTTATTCACTTGAAAGCAACTGATTCAAATTCATTCATACAAAAACCTTTCTTGTCATGTTATTCTCTCCAGAAATAAATATATAAATAAATGTAGGCTATAATATACATTTATATAATATATGATGTATAAATATATAAGCATAAAAATATATATTTTTTTTCAACAAAGCAAATAAAACTTAACATATATTTTAAAATGTAATGAATAAGAATTAATACAAGAAAACAATGGGCTGCTTGTGCATAAAAGGTTTTAAAACTGTTCCTGGAGCCTCCCCAGCAATATATTTTCTTTATTAAACACTCCCAGCTTAAGTCATTAGGTGTGTTCGACATGAAGCGGCGCTGTGCAGAATGATCAGTGTATGACATCAAAGTATCGCGAGAGAGATTTGAAAGAATAAGGATCCATCTGCTCTCTTATCGCTCTCGTGGCACTTTGATGTCATACACTGATCATTCTGCACAACGCTACATCAAGTCGAACACACCTATTGAGTACTCCACTAATCAACTGATGAGTTTAATTCAGCTGGGTTATCTCAAAATGAGGGAGACTCCAAAAATAAATCCTCTATAAAAGACAAAAAAAAAAACATTCAGTATGTTGGTGATTCAAAACATGGCAATGGGGTTGAGGCAAGCAGAATTTGGGAAGGTATTGGTGTTTGTTTTTGGTTTATCTGAAGCACAATTGCAAGGTAGATCAATGCAATACCCAGTAATGCTTAAGCATCAACAGCCAGCACCAGGGGTCTATACCATGAAGCCGGATTTGCTGGCTAGCCAGGTAAGTTTCAGTTTAATTTGCACCAATCCAGGGTTTTAGGTACCATTAAAGTGGCTTGGCTTTTAGCTGAGTTCATTGCCATGGTAACTTACACTCCACAGCTAACCTGCTCCAGGGCAGGTTATGTTCTGAGTAAGAGATCTCAAACTGAAACTGGTCCAATCAGATGTGAGCAAAGTGACACTTGTCTGAAAAAAAATCACCCCCCCAGTTTCTCTTCCTACAAATTCTGTGTCATTGTGCTGTGTGATAAAACTGCACATTTTAGAGTGGCCTTTTATTGTTACCAGCCTAAGGCACACCTGTGCAATAATCATGCTGTCTAATCAGCATCTTGAGATGCCACACCTGCAAGGTTATTATAGTTTAGAATATGTAAATTCGTTTTATTTTAATATCGTTTTCAAATTTGCTATGAAATTCACTTTAGTTTTCATTAATTAGTATTTTGTTAGTTTTTATTTTGTGAACACATTTTTATTTAGTTTTTATTTAGTTTAGTTTAGTTTAGTTTCAGTTTTAGTTTCAGTTTTAATTAAAGTTTAGCAGAATCAACAGATCACTTCCAGAGGGAAGGCGAAAGAAAGACTTAGGCATAATTTAACCTTAGTGAGGTAAACGTTTGGTGACACAAAATAAACATATACTTTTACCATCTAATCAAAGGACGCAGTCAAGCTTTTTTACTAAATAAATCTACACAAGTTGCGCTTAATGTCATATCTAATGGTCATATATAACGCATTTTTCCGTGAACAGCCGTGCATTAATCCTAGCTGTCTGGGACTAATGCAATTCAATAATAATGGTAATCGTATTTGGCTCATATTTTAATATATTATTTTCTATATTTATGAAGAATTATAAGCGTGTGTGTGATGTGATTTAGCATATGCTTATTTGTTCGAAAGCCTAGCAGAGTGATCACAAGATGCTAGGCCAAGGTTTGTATTGTTTACAGATAGATGTTCGTCGTGACTCGCTTTACCTAATTTTGGTCTTTATGTCAAACAGTTCTGGTATGGTAGGCTACAGAAAGAAATTAGTGCTGCTTTCGGATAACGAGTCGGGTGTTCTGTTATGTAGGCCTACTGCTGTTGCACATTTACCAAACAGGACCCGTGCAGGACGCTGCTTTAAACTGCTTTGCATCTCTCCATCAGATAACCCCATGTGAGTGATGCGCCATTTACAGGTTTTTCCCTAAACTGCCACAGCTTATATATTTTTCCACCAAGGGGTGAGAACGCAATGATTACGAAAACGATTATTTATTTTTGTTAATTATTATTTTATTTCAGTTTGTTTTTCAATAACTGTTTTTAGTTTCGTTACGTTTTAGTTTTTCAAATATTGTGACATTTTTATTTTATTTCAATTCACGAAAAAAAATTCAGCAATCGTTTTCGTCTTAGTTTTCGTTTTCATTTACGAAAATAACCTTGCACACCTGTGAGGTGGATGGATTATCTCGGCAAAGGAGAAGTGCTCACTAACACAGATTTAGACAGATTTGTGAACAATATTTGAGAGAAATAGGCCTTTTGTGTACATAGAAAAAGTCTTAGTTCTTTGAGTTCAGCTCATGAAAAATGTGGGCAAAAACAAAAGTGTTGCGTTTATAATTTTGTTCAGTGTAAATACTTATATAATCATTGCATCTAGTGATTTTTTTCTTGTTCTTAATACTAACATGAATGATTAATAAAAATAATTAATAAAAATTAAAATTAGAAACAGACTGCAAAATTTTATTGAAGCAATCACTTGGTTTGTAGCTTTTATTTATATAATTTAAATAGCTTTTTTAGTTTGTTTATGTTCATTATATTATTATATTAAGCATTCATTAAGTGAATTAAAATGTACAATAGTTTCGCTTTTTGAAAAGTTACAAGAACAATTTTTTTTTTCACCATATTCTTATTTTTTGAGGTGTGTGTGTGTGTGTATATATATATATATATACATACACATGTTGATGCTACTGCTTTGCACAGGACAAGAGGTGCTTAAAACTACTGTAATTTGTATGCTGAAAACAGAAACAATTCACTTTAGAAATTGCTACAGAGCTTTCTAATTGTAAAAAAATAGTAAGTAACACAGCTGGAAGTTTGAAAACTGAGGTTATTTTCTTGTAAAACTTACTTCAATATATGCAATAATTAGTTTTAAGTCTAGTACCTACTGTAGATCAGAGGCATTCAAATTAAGCATTAATGACGTCCAGTCACCAACTTCCCTGCCCAGAAGACTTGAACAATAGCAACCACAAAAACAATTGTGCAACCACAGTCAGAGTCTTATAACATGCTGAATTGGCTGTTCTCAAATGCCAATGTTGTGAAAGCTAAACAAAGGTGGTTTTGAGGCATACTGTATTAAGAACCAAAGCAAGAAACCTAATCTTTCCTGATATAAAGTCTTATTTTTCAGCTGCAGTGCTGGCATTTTCCCACCAGATGGGGAATGCTTAGTTCTTTCCCATTGTATTATTCCCCTGAATGTTATACTAAAGTAGCCAGTACCACCTCCCTTTGCTATGAAAGGTGACTCCTGAACATCTGTTACCAATAAGCCAGTCACCACTCACTAACAGCTTAAGGTGATCACTAACGAAGTCTTCGTCTACCTCTCGTGTTACTTTAATTCTGCTTATTCTAAAAAATCTGCTAGTTTGCTTGTTACATTTTTAAATATATTTTTTTAAATTGGTATGACATGGTCTAAATATATTTTGTAGCCTTGTATATTCATTTACAGCAGCACATTTGAAGAGCTGCTGCAAAGAGGACGTAAAAGGGTCATGAAACCCCAGACTACTTCTGCTGAGATTTTAGCCGAGGTGTTTGTGTTGAACATCATAGACATCAGCCATAAAATAGTACAATGGCAAGTTCGCATAGGCCTATAGTAAACATCTAACTTTTATTAACAAAATGAATAAGAAAGATATAGCTTACTTGCATTGTTATTCAAGGTCTTTTTTATACTTGGAACAAAATCTTTTATTCAAAAAAATGCGCTGTGGTTAGTATTTTTCTTTTTGAATTTATTGGCTTTTTGTTATTATTATTATTATTAATAATAATAAAACAGGCTATTTTTTTCTTTATGAAAACAGCAACTTTTTCTCTCTTTTAATAAAGAAAATAGAAACAAAAAGACTCGTTTATATTAATTGAATAAATGAAACTTTTTTTAACAAAAATTGCACTTTTGGATCATAGTATCTCGCATTCCTCTTGTCATGGTACGTGACCCCCCCCCCCCAATTTATTTCTCAGCCCCCCTGCTCAAAATACGTTTCCGCGGCTATGCATAGATGTTGCGCCGCAACAGCTAAAGTCTGCCTTCACTGGACGCGATAAAGTGACCGTTGAAAATCCTTAGAAATTTGTGTCAGCACCTCATAAATAGAACGCGGTAGCAGATTTGTTGCACCGCTTGCATCCGGTGTAGAGACGGTGTAACATTGGTTTTGCTTTGTTTCACAGAACTAATCGTTGCCTGGGTTGCGTACATATGTGTGGGGCGGAGCTAACAAAATAGGGGCGAGAGCCTTTTGCATTAGGGGCGTGTTTGTCTTGGTGATTTCAAATATCAACATTGGCTACCTCGCTAACCCCACCTTTATCTGAGAGAAATGTTCATGGATCAAAAAGAGTTCGGCACAAACACGATTCAGTGAGTTTGTGGCGCCCGGGGAGCAGTTGGGGGTTCGGAGACCCTTGAGCAAGGCACCGAACCCCCAACTGCTCCACGGGCGCCGCAGCGTTGGCTGCCCACTGCTCCAGGTATGTGTGCACTTGGATGGGTTAAATGCAGAGCACACATTTCATTGCTGGTTATACTCTGTATAATTGTGTATGTGACAAATAAAAATTAAAAAAATAACCCGTTTTTAAAGCTCCTTGACACAAGCCGTCTGCAATCACTGCAGAATAATCAGTCATTATCAGAGGTGCAACAACGCGTTCATATATATGTTTTGGATGCAGAGTGCAAATGGCTGTGCATGTTTATTTGTGCATTTATTTGCATTTATTTGTGTTTTTAACTCGATGGGAGCGAAATGAAACTGTCTGAAACAAAGTTGTCTGTGTTGTCTGTCTCCCCTCTTCCCCGGTTGTGGCTGAAGGGATACAGCTCCGACCGGAAATTAACAATACCCCAACCCTAAAGCTACCCCTTGCAAGAATGAAGAAATAGTAATTATTGTTGTTGTACAGTGTGACAAAAAATATGCTGTATTGATGTGCGCATGCCCAGTAGCGCCATACATATCCCTTCTAGCCTTAACCCTCTTACCCCTCCACTCGCAGCGCACCACCCCCACTTTTTTTTTGCATTTTTTTAAACTGTGGTGAGAACTAACCAATGCTGAAACAGGGGGTTTCAAGACCATTTAAAGGTCATGGGGGATTGGTTGGAGTCATTGATCATTTTTAAATCATACCATTTATTGCATCAAAATTTGTTAATACTTCTACATTTAAGGGTGAATAATCTTATCAGTTGTTAATTATTCATGCAACAATGCTGTTATCATTTTTATTAATAACCATTGCAATATAGCTGGTAACTTTGTCAAGTGCTCTTATGAATGTTTAGGCCTATAGCATGATTTGTGAAAATTTTACTACTATACTGAATGACAGCATAGACTTTTTCATGGCTAGTGTTTGCGTATTTTATTTCCTTCTGTAACCTACTTGTTCAATAGATCTGTGTTGTTCAATAGATCTTATCTTGTTTTTGATAGCATTGTTTTTGACTAAAAATATGGTATTTAAAAAAATACAAATTTGCGTTTCCCTTATTGTATGTCGTATCCTGTCAGCGATAACCTGTCCTTGGGCTTTTTTGATTACTGTGAGTTTAAGAGTTTAACAATAAACTAAAATTATAAAAATTTTTTTTAGCAAATAAGATAAAGATATCGCTAACCCTAAACTGCACTTCCTACTTTATTAGTTTTCGAAAGTGTTAAGTTAAGTGGAAAAGACAGATCCCAAAAACGCTTATAATAGCTGGATGTGGTAACATGGGTGCCCGCGCCCTCACTCACAACTCTCTCTTATCCCTCGTTCACTCTGGTAGCGTCGCAACGATCATTTTCACATCACGGACGGACACTAAGCATTCTTGCAAACGGTCAAAACTGAATTATACATGTCATGCAGACATTCATATGAGGAGTTTAACAGCATATTAGTCATTCAGAGAACAAATTTTATTTTTGAACATGAAAAATGTACAGAGGTGACCTCATAGCTGGCTACGAGCCTGATCAGAGGTGCAACAGCGCATACATATATGTTTTGGATGCAGATTGCAAATGGCTGTGCATTTATTTGTTTTTAACTCTATGGGAGCGAAATTAATCTGTATGAACCCGAAGCGGTCTGTCTCCCCTCTTCCCCCTCCACTCGCAGCGCACCACGCCCACATTTTTAGCATTTTTTAAAACTGTGGTGAGATCTAACCAGTGCTGAAACCAAGCGGCAACCTCCTGATCTCTCTCCTGAAACCAGCACGGAAGTGACTAAAACTGCAATTAATCGACTGGCTGCTAGAAGCTGGCTCCCAAAAGGGAGTCAATCCCATTGACTCCCCATGTTAAACTGCCCAACTATACAGCAGAAAAAAGTATGTTTACAGCCTGGTACAAAAAGTGGTTTGGTCTATATAGCAAATTTCGTCCTTCATGACAACTGTGAGGGGGTGAATTTTTTTTATTACTCATCCGATAAAATTTTAGCCGCTTTAAAGTTCTGCATAATTAAGGGTGTTGCCACTTGAGTGACAGGTGGATTGCCGCTGCTGTCACCAATGTTGCGTTTGGTGGGCGTGGTTTAAGCAACCAGCTCCACCCACTTCCCGCCTTTTTGTCCATTTTCGATTATTCGGTAGTGACGCGCTGCCAAGATGTTTCGATTGCTGGCTCCGCCCACTTTGAGCGTCAAAAATCCTCTTCAGAAACCTACGGGTGACGTCACGGACACTATGTCCATTTTTTTACAGTCTATGGCTGAAACAGGGGATTTCATGACCCTTTAAAGAGGTCATATGATGCTTTTTTTAAAGATCATTATTTTGTGTATTTGGTGTAACAGAATATTTTGACATGATTTAATGTTCAAAAAACACATTATTTTTCAAATACTGTATTTTATTGCTGCCTGCATCAACACTACTGTGGTTACTGAAACCACGCCTTCTTTCTTTGCGTGAAGATTTGGGCGGAATTACGCAAATATTTCCACATCGTGATGTAGACATGTGGGGGCGTGTTTAAACGAGCCGTTTTAGGGGTGTGTGGCAGAGTCTTAACTTTGATAAAGACTCTTTGGTTTTGAGACTTTAGTCTTTGCAACTTCAGGGATCTTATCCATGCACAATCAACTTGTAACACTCCAAACAGAAAGCAAAACTTGAAATCGCATCATATTGTCACACTTTCACAAGGTGCACGGAGTGAAGAGACTCAGGAGATTACTCACAAAATAGACTTTTAATGACAATACCACCAGAGAATCCAACCGTGGAAGACATTAAATGTGACGTTTAACAGCGGACAGGAAACAAGTGGCAGAACACACTATAAATACACAGAACTAACAAGGGGAAAATGAGACACACCTGGAACTAATGATACTAATAACACAAACACGGCTGGGACTAATGAAACAAAATGGGGACAGGAACTGGAACAAACCAAATATGATCAAAAGAGGGAGGGAAACACAAGACATGGGGACACAAGACTGACACATATGACCCCTTTATTGAATGACTTAAATTTGGTTCTGTTCTTCTCTTCTCTATTATTATGACTGTGGAAGACTTGGAATGTTGCACATGAGTGGCATAGCCTACTTTTACAAGGCTTTAACGATGTTTAAACTGATGTCATTTTTTGAATATTGACAGATTTAAGGTTACGCAAATTTTCCTGGGCTGCGTTTCCCAAATGGATCGTAAGGCTAAGTTGATCGTAGCTCCATTGGTTTCAATGTGTCTACGATGTAATTAGACATTACAATGCTTTTGGGAAACGCATCCCAGGTTAGTACACCCCAAAATTCACCCCCCAGAGCAGTGTGAGGCATAATGTCAATATTATGGATTGATATGCTTTATTTGACTACTTTTGGACTGTTAAAAAAACACCCACCTACTACCACTCTAACGCTTGTGAGAGCAAAGATAATTTTTAATATAACTCTGATTGGATTTGTGTGAAAGAAGAAAGTCATAGACACCTAGGATGCCTTGAGGGTGAGTAAAACATGGGCTAATTTTAATTTTTGGGTGAACTAACCCTGTAAGTGCTGCAAAGAAGAAAATAAATACAGGCCATACTGAAACGACATGATGGTCGGTGAGTATAAAATCAAAAGTAGTCTTTGGTAAAATATGAAGATTATTAATCCATCAATATCGATTGAGTTGTAGAGATGTCAGTCAAAGCTAATTCATTTATACATTACGATGGCTAAAAACTAATTTGCCCAATTGCCTCTTACTTACCTCACACATTATGCTGGGTACACACCACAAGATAATCGGGCTGATTTTGGGCCGATTTCTTCCCTTCCGACAATCCTAGGTAATGTTCTGATTATCTTGGTGGTTCTAAAGATTATCTTCTCCGATTTTTCTGTGGTGTGAGGTGTGTTTAGAGTGATTGAATCCGCTCGGAAGAACGTCGGTTCTTCGAACCCTGATCGCGAATCTTAAATATTCAACATGTTGAATATTTACGATCAGAAATCCTGCTGTGTGGGGGGAACCCCGAGGACGAACGCACGTTTGATCCAATAGCATCTCCAGATTATCACGTGAAACTAAACAATATCCAATCAAAAAGCGAGCTTTTTGAAACACACGCCATGGGGCAGCCAGCACAAAAGGACAATATCACAATTTCTTACTGCCAATAATTTAGTAATTATTTATACTTGGATTTTAAAGGACACTATATTATTTGATATTTTAGTAATTATTTATACCAATTTTCTTATATTATTTGCTTTTCTTTTTTTATAAATCTTTTTTATTCATTTTTTTCCAGTTATTATTGTATTTTATTACATTTATATGTTATTGCCCTTGCATGTTCTTTGTTCTAAAATTGAAATAAAAAAAAAGTGTTGTTTATTCTCAAGTCTCCAGAGATTTAGACAGGTTTCCTGTTTGTGTAGTGTGCTATCTTTGTCACATTGTGTATATTTTTCATGTTCAAAAATAAAATTTGTTCTCTGAATGACTAATATGCTGTTAAACTCCTCATATGAATGTCTGCATGACATGTGCAATTCAGTTTAAACCATTTGCAAGAATGCTTAGTGTCCGTCAGTGATGTGAAAATGATCGCTGCAACGCTACCAGAGTGAACGAGGGATAAGAGAGAGTTGTGAGTGAGGCCGGCGATTTCAACCGACTGACTGAGGTCAGCCTAAAAAGACGCTCAGGACAGTTGACGGGCCACTGCTGCGCGTCGTCACGACAGCTTATCAATTGCACATGTTTTTCAGCCTTGTCAATTTAAACATTCAACAGAGTTTAAAGCATTCAAACACAAGACGCGGAAAAGCTCAAATGATTACTTGCGCACCCATGTTTGGTGCGCATGCAGAGAGCCGCGTCTCATGGACAGCAAGATGAAACCGAGCTCTCCTTCGCATCATCCTGCATCTGAACGAACAAATACAAATCTGAAAAATACATACAAAATTATGTAAAAATACCCGTCTTGGAGAGTATCCTCGAAAAAAACTGTCGGTTATGTCTTAAGTGAAAGTAAACAGTTGAGAGAGAAATCGGATGTGCATCATTATATTGGATGCATTGTCTCTTAAAGTGACCACACCTAATTTACTAGAGCCGTCGGTGTCCTTAATGTTAATCCAAGAAAATGAAAGAAAAAAAAATATTAACTGATATTTGACTGAAATTACAACAGTGAAACTAAATCGGATTCCACAGCATCAGAGACAGATCTCTTATGCAAGATACCGTGAGAATCAGCCATTTGTGTGTTTACATTTACATAGCTGGATAATTGCTGGGCTACTCAAATATAGTGATAAGTTAAAATCTACCATAAATTATTAAGGTATCATTAAAACCTTTAAACAACAACTTTTACAAAAAAATTGTCTTAGCAGAGGCTGTCTCTTGATATTGTACCTTAGCCTTTAAAAGAAACAGTACATATATGTACCTTTTAATGCTTGGGAACATATATGTACCATTTTGACCATCAAAAAATATATGTACCTTGAGGTCCAATAATAAGCCTATGACGTTAGTGTAGATTGTACCTTGGGACAGAAATGGACTCCTACTGTACCCCTATTTCTGACAGTGTAGAGCCGTCGGTGTCCTTAATGTCAATCCAAGAAAATGAAAGAAAAAAAATCACACTGATTTTGACTGAATTAATTTGTAGTTTAACAAGAATTAATCCAAGGTTCAAGGTTCAAGGTTTGTTTATTCGTCACACACTAAATTATACAGGGTATAATCAGAAGTGAAATGCAAATCAAGTCAGGTCCGCTCAGTGGACAGTGCAAAAAGAAATAAATGTTAAATAGAAGTAACACAACACAGGAGCATATCCACAGTCAAACCAAAAATATTCAGACACCAGATATTATTTTTGATATTTTTTACTAGGGTGCAGGACACTATAGTTCATTTATGTAAGTGAGTATAGCAAAATAAATGAAACTGTGACATATTCTTCCCAAAATTCTTCATACAGTGGACTACCAGTAAAAGTGATAAAAAAATTGGGAAAATATTCAGACACTTTGACCTGACTATGTTTTGCTTACGTATGTTTTATTTAATTGCTAATGCGACCTTTTTTACAGACTGAAAAAAATTAAGCATTGCTTGGCAATTGTTCAACAAAGTATTGATAGTTCTGTAAATATTGTCATACTAACAGTTGTCTGAATTTTTGGTTGATTTTAATTCATTACATTTCTATCAAAGTTATCTAACATGATCAAGATGCATTTGTTCTGACACAGTTCAACTCGGAGTTCTTGTCATATTTTATTACCATTTTCTAAACTATAGCAAATAAACTGTGATAATGTTAGAAATACTGAAGGTGTCTGAATAAATTTAGGTTTGACTGTATTTAATTTTTACAGTAAAGACTATTTTACATTTAGTTGTTCGTTTTCTGTACCTGGACACTTACAAAAGCTAAAAAAACTTAAACATTGTGTAAATAGCAAATAAATAAATAAATAAATAAATAGAACGAACATACAAATTAAACCATTTCAAACAGGGCCCGCGGGTAAAACCTGCTCCGGGGCCCCGTAAACCCCAGCTACGGCCCTTATAGGAGCAATTTGTCCTCATGTGTGTGGTCTCTCACATTTTGAAGATCTTATACGATTTAAAAAATATTTTAGTGTGTACCCAGCATTAGTCACTAATGACTGAATAAAGACAGCGGGAAATAAACAAAGGCGAGGAATTAGGAATCCATGAGGTAAAATGTATATTTCTCGCAAGAGTCTCCTCAGAAAATACACCTACATTATGAGCTGGGAGGAGAGAGAACGCGGCACGAGCTGCGTCCAATCGCGTGCGACATCCTGCTGAATAAAAAAGGCGTGATGAAGAGAGAGAGAGAGAGAAGAAAAAAAAACGTCCGTTGAAAAGAGTGAGGTGCGGTGGGGGGAAAGCACGTCAAGCTCTGTAGACGGCTCGAATGATCGTGTGCTGGTACGTTTCATTTAGCTCAACCGGAGAAGTTAATCGTTTAGACCAGCGGAGGAAACGAATGATATTTCAACCGAATCGCGCACAGTGAGTGGACCGGACAAGGCAGCAGATCTCTCATCCCCTTTCTCTTCAGCAGACCGATAAGGAGACCCAGATGGTGAGTTTCTCCGCTTTGATTCAGCTGCAGCCAGTGAACCCAGCGACCCCCTCGTCGTCTATTGTGGTGAGGTGTCCGCTAGCTAACGTTAGAGTGCTATCAAGAGCTAACTGTGCGATACTGGGCTCAGACTTAACGTTACTAGTGTTGCAGTGATCCATCAAATCAGAAGATTTTCTTACTGTCGAGATGTATTTATGTGAGCTTTAAGATTGGATACAGAATATGAATACTAATCAGACCGATGTTGTGGTGGGAGGCTAGGTCTCGGGGTCCAAAGCTGTCGTCTGTGTCTTCTTGAAGATGCTTGTTTCCAGATGAATTTAGACCGAAAACAAAGACATATGGTTTTGACACCTGGTTTTCGTCGACCCAGTTTAGTTCACGGAAAGCTGGACCGGTAACGTTAACGTTACTGAAGCAGCGGTGAACTTGCACGTATTTTATTTTTTCAACAATACATTTTTCGTACTTCCTCACAGTGTAACCGTGCATCTTGGCCGTTATATGGTGCTTGATTACATAAAATTGCGTAGCCCAGCCTGTCTGTGTCTAATGCATATTTCTTCTGTCTGAGGAGAAATTGATTCATCATTTGGCAGACACGTTTATCCAAAGTGACTTGTAGTGTATTCGGGTTTCACATTCTGTTTGTTTCCGTGTGGCATTATTAATTGAAATGTTGACATTCATTAATCAACCCAAATGTAAGTTACCATAAACTCTAAGCTGCTTTCATTTAGACAAACATCCTTTCTTTTTGTCGTTGTATCATGGAAAGCAGCGACTAGGACTAGGCACAGGTTTTATGTGGAAATTTATGTAAATGCTTTTTACATGTGAAGCCTAATGTTGTCATGGTTATATGTTTGTTTAACTCCTGCCTAGCATCAGCTGGCTGAAACCACATTGCACACAATAATAATGGGAACAAATGTATATTAGCCAGTTTTAGATGGTTATCATTTGAGTGCAATAAATATCACGCTTGACAGTGATTCTGTTTTAGACCTGAAACTGCTAGTAATCACATTTGTGATGATATTAATTCTTACAACATGAATGCAAGTTCTAATAGCCTGAATATTATTGAGCATCTTGTTGCAGACAAAAAATTGCCGGTTATTTTGTACAACGAAAATAGTTCTAAAATTACAATTAAGTTTGGCATGTTCCTGGTTTGGAACAGCGTATGTGTGGACTTCAGCGACAGGGATTTTCTCACCACATAAAAACACGCAAAAAGCTCTTGCGTGAGAGAATATGTAGATGCTTTGACTTCCACTTTGAAAAACTTGCCTCGCTTCCGTTCTGCATGCTCCACAGTGAAACGTCACAATTTTACAGTAAAAATCATTACTGAATCAAATTTGAGGTACTGTTGTATAATGGTTTATTTTTGGCAATTCTACTCGACCAATAAAGCTTAAATGTGTGTATCTTTAGTCTTCAAAGCTCCCATTTCTTTCAGACTGTTCGTTGCTGTCATTAGTGATAGTGGCACTTTGTTTTGGCGGTTAGGGATCACCATCTGCCAGTGGATTGTCTGATCAAACATATGTACTTTCCCAGTTAAATTGGCTCCATTGGGCATTCAGTAGCACAAGGAAAATGCCTGTTTTACAAATTATGTGCATGAGAGATTGCGAATGCTCAAGCAAATGGTACAAATAAACTTGAATGTGACCCCTTTCAGAGTGTTGCTTTTTAATGATGGCTTCTTTCGTTAGAGGTGTCAATCTCTGTTGTACGCTGAAGTTAAGAGCAGACGGCAGAGTCCCTCTGGGTTTTCAGATGAAACTAGCCCTGAAAATTGTATACACAGATTTTTCATGTGGAAATGACAGCCTGCGGCATCAACTGTCCAGTTGTCAGACACGAACGTGGAGGGATGTCATTCCAGGTGTTTCAAAATGTTGTAACTTGCAGGAACTCAAAAGTATTTGGGAGGCCCCAAGAAATAATCCATAGTGGATTTGTTTTTTTCTAATTCTCATTAAGAATATCAAATGATTTAATCAAGGCCATAGGTGTGTTTATTCGTTGAAGTCTACCATCAAATGCAGTGTTTTCTTTTGTACTGTTTTGGCACGCTGTGCATCAGTGATGTTCCTGTTTGAGCTGAATGTCACACACTGAGGTCCTAGTCCATGTCTACTCTTAGTCTCTTGACTATTCTTAGATCTCCATACTAATGAAGTTATGCCAACAAGGACTCTGGGACAGCCTCTGCAGTGTGATAATGGAACCCTTTTTTCTTTGCAAAAACTGTCTCCTTATATGGAGAAAGAAGAAATTAGGCTTGCTCCATAGACCTAAATAGAACTTTCCGCTGAGTGACTAGCTGTAGTCGATGCAGTGGTTATCTGTGGTGTCCCAGCAGTAGGTCTTTGACTTCAATATAGGTTCATAATCATATATGTATTTGTGGTGTAATATGTACTTTTTATTGTTAATGCAGGTGTTTTGGGTGTTAAGTATGTTTGGTCTGTCAAGCCCTTACTGGCATTGAGTTTAACCCAAGTTGAGACCTATTGAACACTTCTAGCTTTCTTATAGGCTCTCTTTTGTTGCAGATTTTAATTTTGTGTGTGTGTGTGCTAAAATGGCTTTCCTGTGTGAAAAGGCAAAGGAGAAGAGGTTTGCCATCTCTACCATGTTTTTCAAATTCCATTGAAAAGGGCAATGTCTCTTGGCAGTTCTTCTGTGTATGCTTTATGATTGCAAAATGCACTCCCTTCCTTGTGATAAGATCACGGTATGGTAGATGCTGATGGCTGTGTTTTGTGAAGTACCACGAAGTGCCTAGATCAAGTTTCGAACTCCGTCTGAACATGTTTGAAAGGATTCAAAAAAGGGATGTGTCCTGGCACCATTCTACGTAAAGATCCAGTGGTTTTCTGCTCATTTTTGCAAGTGTTTTGCGAAGCGTAGCAAACATAAACCTGAAGTTACAGAAAATGGGGGGAGATTCTTTTTGAAAACGATAATTATTTTTGCAGTTGTGTTCTAGTCACGCCACTTCAGCTTTAACAGGTGAAATTTTACACCGTGCACTTTCTCTTGGTCAAAGGTGTACTCAAGAGTCCAATGAAACATTAGACTGTTCCTACAACCCTGCCCACGAGCCTTCCCTTTAAAACATCCTGTACAGTCGTCGTCTTTTTTACGCCTAAACACATTTACAGTTTCACATCCACGTGTAGATTGCATCAGCTTCAGCTTCTGTCTGCGGTTCAACGCATTGGCGAAGACTTTCACGTTCTTTAGAAGTTAAACATTAGTTTTCTGCATCCTCATGCAAATACTTTCACACAATCATTCTTTCCGACACAGGGTGTTTCTGCTCTCCTCAGTAAGAATTCAGTCAGCTATGACTTATGGAAATGAGCACTATAATGAGGTAGAAATAAGCCAAATTGAATCTTTAATTAAAAACATATACAACGGTCATATATCTAGATATAAGAGCAATTGGCAGCCAAGACTTTGAGTATTTGCTTTCTGTTTTATATCTCCTGCAAGTTACTTATCTTAACTGAAAGTAATCAATCCATTGCAGTGAAGAAATGCACAAAATAATAATCTTTTGGAAAATGACTTCTTGATAGATACTAGGGGAGGACAACTGACCCTAACTTGTCAATTGGTAAATGAAGGTATGTGTTTTGCTGCTTGAAGGCTTATTTTGCTTTTCTAGTTAAAAGGAGATCAATCATAGCTTGAGTTTTGAAAAAAATGTGCCTTCCAGCGCCTTAAAACATTGCTTTTCATTCATGGAGCCCAGCCAGACTCCCTCAGGGTTTCTGCATGAACATCTTATCTGTGTTGTCAGGAATCTTGACAAAAGAGTTTTGTCTTCTAAATCTGACTCATTTCTCGTTCTATAAGAATTATTAGCTCGGCAGATTGTGACAAAAGTGACATCATCCAAATCATTCACTCCATGTCTAGGTTGGCCTGTTTTTACCTAATGTTCCAGAGGATCCATCCACAAGTGGTCGCCCAAAACAGATTGCCGTTTACACCCATTATTAACTGTCGTCTAAAATACATGGCACTGCATGTTGAGCCAGACATTCTGTGGGCAATTTACAGTAGTACCACAAATGTAATGGTTCTGTGCATCCCAGATCACATCTGAAAGATCACAAGATGCATTAGACACAAGGTGAACCGGGGTTGCGTGGGTTGATGGTTGTTGCCTCCTCAGTCCACTGAACTCCTGCTTATTCCCCTGGCTGTCTGGACCCATGGGGAGCAGCTGATGGGATTTTGTCTAGCTAATGAGATTAAAAGAGCGTCTGCAGTCCAGTACTATAGAGGAAGAGTAATTCAGAGTGAATGTTGTGTGTGCTCAGTGTGTGGCTGTGGGAGAGCGTAAAATACTGACCTTTGGTAATGGTAGGGCATCACAAATCTGCCAGTGTCTGAGAGGGGAGCAACGGTTCAAATATGTGTGTGTATATATAAACTAGCCTGGGTCACCGAATGGCCCACAGCCCATCTGGTTGGCTGTAATTTTGAATTTGGGTAGATGTTTAACTCTCACTCTCTTTTGCACAGTTCTGTGTAGTCCGAACTTTAGTATCTGAAAGGTGCACGAGGATTTCTGATGTTGGCTCTAATGTCACTTATCAAAAAAACTATTTTTAATGTCAGCATCTCAAACATGATGATGTTTGAGTATTATATTAATGTAATTTATTTATTTGTTTTAATGTTATAATGGGCAATTATCTTAAATATTATTATTTAAAATATTGTTCCATTTAAAAAAATATATATTTATACAAATGTTTTTTTATTTTAATTTTCTTTGAAGATTTGTATCTTCTTTGTGCTTCATATCATGCATAAAAATACAATTTATCTGTGGTAAAATCACTCATGCACAGTGCCATGTTAGAGGTGGAACGTTTTTTTAAACTATTGGTATATGGCTATATCTAAAATGCCTATTAGAGTATACACAGACTCTGAAAACATATTTAAAACACTGTGAAATTGTTAGATTCCACACTATAATGATCACTTTATATTAAATGGCCTGATTGCATTTCTTTTCTTGTGATATTCACATGCAAGGCAGTGTTTTTGAAACAAGGTTGAACTCTAAAGAGAACATGGTGTTTTTGTCTGAGAGTGTCATTGTGAAACCCAGAGGAGCTGGTAATGTGAACTGTAATGCAGTGATCTTCAGGGTCTTATGACTGCATATGGCATACATACAGCACTAAAGCACTCTCAGTGTGCATGTCAGCTGATGACTGATTTTTGAGGGTCTCTAGGGAGGGTGAATTGGACCTCATTATAAAGTGCATCAGAGCAGAGCACAGGAAGAAGACGTGTCATCACTCCTTCCTGCCACAGTGCAGACGGTTGGGCAGCAGTGCTATCTGCATGTGTGTGGTGAGAGAGTGTGTTTTTCTTCGTCTTATGTACAAATAAGGCAAAAAGGGACAGATGGCACAAGCTGAGATAGTACCCTGCTCCATGGCTTTGTGTGCTTCTCTTGTGTGTGTGTATTAACGCGCTCACACATCTCTAATCCCGTTTTTGCCACCATTTCAACTGTGACTGGCCCAAGCATCTTTGTTTTGAATTTAATAGTTTGTGGCATCATTTTATTGCATTTCTGCTAACTAGAAGACAGAAAGTGCCTAAAACCAATTTTTTTGTAGTAGTAATATTGGTAATAGAATTTTTAAGGCTCCTTTTCCACAGTTTCTTTAAACGTAAAGGGTGTTTTTGATATTCATGCTAAATGCGCACAAATATGTAAATCTCTCTGGCATTGGCTCTGAAACAAACGTGTTACACAAACGCTTTGAAACAGGAAGTGGGCTGAGGGTTGTCTTGCTCTCAGGGTGTGTTGTGACTTTATCAGATAAAGCTTAATCATGTTGGCTTCTCATTTTACTGCATAGCATTGGTTAATACATAGTAAATGGTTCTTTCTTTATTGACCAGGGAATGATCACATTATACATTGTACAATAAAACACTTCCCAAGCCGATGCAGACACACATTGTACTTCCTTTTGCAACACATGCTTTGAAATGTGTCAATGCAAATGCAGAACAGTGTTACTTTTATTCCGTTTTGAAAGTGTTTGTTTTATGTTGTATATCTATTGAATGCATCTTTTTCACAGCATGGAACGAAAACACACGTGTTGGTGGTGGTGTGTATGTGTTTGAAAAATAATAAAAAAATCTTAAATAGTTAAAGTTACTGCACTTTATTATTATTCTAGGTAATTACCTATTGCAGTTAACGAATCACAAAATAGCTTGGTTTCATATTGAAAAATGAGGATAATCCTAAGCAAATGATTAAGGAAAAGATTAGGGGTGGGAGAAAAAAACGATTCTCCGATGCATCGCGATTCTCTCTTCATCGATTCTGAATCAATTTTGAATATTTCATAATAGATTCTGAGCTCCCACCTACACCCCCCCCCCCACCCCGGATATGGCATGTGTGCGCTTTCATTGCACAAAATTTGCGCTGAGACACGTGCGTATTGCTTGACAGTGTGTGCTTACACCTGCTACTTTTCTTTAGATATGCTTTCATATATGCCGTTTGGAATGCAGTACTATTAGATGCACTGACAGACTTTTATGTGCGCTTTGTGTATGTTTTTCCTGAAGCGCGATTGCAGCTGCGGTTAAATGCCCTTGAATTTTCGAATACTTTTATACGAAATTGATGTACACTCAGTCAGTTATGTTTTCAGAGTAGGGATGGGTATCGATACTGCTTATCGATACCGGTACTTATCGATACTGTTATCAATATTATTTGGTGCAAAAAGATATGATGTGAAAAGTTAAAGTTAGCATTTTATAACTGAACTTTAGCAAGTTTATTAAAGTTCTTCTGTCAGGAGCTGAGTTATTTTCTGTGTTTTATTTTATTAACATTAAAGGAATGGTTCACCATGTTGTGTCATTTACTCACTCTCAATTTGTTTTAAACAATAAGTTTCTTTCTTCTGCTAAACATAAAATGTATTTTGAAGAATGTGGGAAACCAAACAGTTGCTGGTCCCCAGTGACTTCCATATTTTATATGTAGTTTGAGGTGCAGCAGGGGCAGTCTATTAAACAGCTTAAAACTTAAAACTGACCCTGATGATGCTTTTTATAAAATAAATATTTGTATTGTTGTAATGTGAAGTTTAAATGCTGTGAAGTGTTGTTATTTATTTACTTTATAACAGTAAATAAATATCGGTTCTGCATATCGGTTATTGGGTACATAAACAAACATGCAAAAGGTATCTGACAGCAAAATGGAAATATTTCCATGGCTTTCTAATGTTTACATTTGGAGAATATACCTGTAAAATGTAAGTTAAGCATTTAGGAAAACAGCACATAGCTTAAAACAGTCTCTGTCAGGGCACACGCAGCCTTTCTGTCAGAGCATCTGACGAACCAAGCCACTTTAAACTGAAACTATAAACTATAGCACTATTTTTCCAGTCGCAAATTCTCGAAGTACAATAAAAGTAACGATTGCTCAGCATATTGCATCTGATGCTCTCAAGAAAACAAGCATTATGTAGTAAAGGACAGCGCTCCATTATTGTTTGGATGTAGTACAGTCGGTAGTCCCGCCCCTCATCCACTCTGATTGGTTGGCTGACTAGAAAGTGACAGTGATGAGCGCAGCGTTTTATCCAAAGATGAACATTCTTCAACTCTCGGCGCCGAGAAAAAAACGCCCGACCGCTCAGCGCGATCAAGATGCTCAGCGCTCCGCACGCTCCTGGCATTTAAAAAAACGCGGCGCTCCCATTGAAAACAATTGAAAAATTATGCCAGCCTCGGGGAGAAAACGCTTTGGTGGACACGCGGCCTTATGCTGAGGAAAAAAGAAAAACTTATAACTATTGTCTGTAAACATTCGGATACTTAAAGATCACTTATTTTAAATAAGTAATTTTAAAAAAAGTAGCCTACTTATTTAATAAAGTAAATTTTGCACAAAATAAATTTTATATAAAATGTAGCCGTGTGCAGTAATATTGAAAACTGAGAATGTGACGCATCGTGATATTGAGTTGATTAATGTTAATCAAATTGAATCGTGAAACCAGTGAAGATTCACACCCCTATTTTTAAGATTGCAGTACTAAGGATGTTAGCAATCTTCATATAACTGACACAGGTTGGGGTGGGGATTAGGGGAGGGTTTATTAAAATGTACATCTGTAAAATGGAATAAATTTAGTAAATCTGAAAAAGAAAATAAAGATGTGTGTGAATCATAAAAAAATTGCAGTACATACAGAGATTCCAACTATAAACAAAACGCATAGAAACTGATATTTTGGTTAATATGTAAAGATGTATTTGCACAGCAGAAGACTTCATTGAAAAAAAAAAAGTAGATCAAGAATGGTTTTGGAATCGGCTCGTGAAGTGCCTGGAGATTCCCAGCCCTAGAAAAGATGCAGTGATTCAAGAGAGTTAGTACTCGAGTAAAAAAAGAAAAAAGTGACATTTATGGTAAAATACCACCTGCTGTTTTTGCCAGAAATTTACTGTAACAAATATGATAGCAGCATTTTTGGTATTACAGACTTTATATAGGCCACCAACATATAAAGTACTAATATCTGTTTTGTACAATTGTAATACACTGATAACCACCAAAAACAGGAGGTGATGAGTCCCATGATGAAAAGCTCACAAGCAGTTTTGCCACAAGCTGCGAAAGTACATGACCACACGATACTGAAAAAATGCAATAAACATTAATTTAACAACATTAGATGTAAGATATATCCTAACGTACACAGCTAATTAAGAAAAAAAAATGTATTGAACAAAATGTGAAATGTCATGCAGGGAATTCTCGGAATATAAATTTACGTTTTTTTCACTGTAAATTATACAATGACTTTCACTTTTTCAAAAACTATATTTAACAGTATTTTACTGTTAAATGTAATTACAGTTATTTGCTGTATATAGTACAGAAACTTACTGTTACACAATTAACAGGTTTCTACTGTAGCATTTTTGTAGTCTTTTACTGTTAAAATCACAATAATTTGTTTTACCGTGTACCTGATACTGATAACGTTCTTGTCTGATTCTGTTTTTAAGCAAATATTATCATGTTGAAACTGAGAGCTTGTAATCTCATTTCCGGGCTTTGATACTATGTGAGTGAGAGCATGAAGTCCCTCTCGATAATGGCTGTAATTTGTGAAAAGTGGTGTTATTGAATGAATGTCTGATGTGATATAATGGTCATTACTGATACTTGCGCTGCTTGTCTGAGCCAAGCAAATAAACTGTTCCTTTTTTCTTTTTTTTTGAGAGATACAACAACAGTTTGCATGAGTGTGAGTGAGCCATTATACCAGCAGATCTGTGTGTGATTTTTAAGCTCTAGATTTCCACGAAAGAGACAAGTATAGATGCTGTAGTGGAGGTGGAGATCTGCTCTTGGCTTTCTGACAGACCTGAGCAGTTACATAACCTGTCAGCTCAGCAGATGATTTTTATACTGCACTAAATTAAAAACATTTTAGACTCTCTGTGGGTCTGTTTTCCGAATCATTCGTTGCTGCTGCAGTGTTGTGCAGGTGTGTCCCAAACCTGGACCCTGTCATTAGCATTTTGTCTGAAATCTTTCGTAAACCCTTGGTTCTTAAGTTCCCAATCTCTTCTGTGCGTAATTTGGTGGCCTGTTCAGGCTGGCAGCTGTTTCGAATATTTGGTGCAGAGTTGACCGTGGGATATGGCTTGTTATGTAATGTCATATTGTAGCTTTAGACCGGCTGGAACCGAATGTGTGTGTGTGAGCAGGGTCTTTTATTTCAAAAGGTGATCGAGTTAGAAACGCTCACCGGGCTTAGGCTTCGTTGATCCCCTCTTCATGCATTTGTGCATGTGAGTACACAGACAAAAGGTTCTTGTAAAAGCATTCGGCCAAATGGAGGGATATAAGAGGCACTGCAGGAACATTTTTGGAGTGTGTCCGGTTAAAAGAACAGTAGTGATGGGGGATGGATTATGCTGTGGTGTTCACGAGGCTCTTTCTGATAAAGTGTTGCCATGGGTAATCTGTCTTAGGACCACTGGCTTCATCTTCTTTTCTTTTTTTTCTTCCAGGACAACAGGAACACGTCCGATGACAAGCCCGTTCAGCGTTCTAAGGTACATCACATCCTTCTAGTCTTTTCTTATTTTTTATTTTTTCAACCATACCCAGAACTCCATCTGGTCCATGGGGTTTTGAACATGATTCATTAT
The DNA here is from genome assembly GCA_027422405.1 of Ptychobarbus kaznakovi. NCBI lineage: Eukaryota > Metazoa > Chordata > Actinopteri > Cypriniformes > Cyprinidae > Ptychobarbus > Ptychobarbus kaznakovi. The sequence goes on along the minus strand of CM049807.1, from coordinate 8,029,336 downwards.
CTTATACATATTATTTTATAATACATGTCATAAATAAAAGATGAAATGCATTTTTAATAATGCATTAAGTTGAAAATATGTAATGGCATTAGATTTTTTTACTTCTCTAGAATATATATGACCGTAAGATTTGTACTAAAGGATAGATGCTTATAAGTTTTTATATCTCATGTGCAGTGTAAGTCACTATTCTGAAGTCATTTAGTGATCTTATGATCTGCTCTTTGATTGAAAACCAATGTCTTTGCTTGCATTTCTACCAGTCTTTCAGTTTCAAGACACCGAAAGAGACGTGTGCATCATGTGAGAAAACCGTTTATCCGATGGAGAGATTGGTGGCCGACAACCTCATCTTCCACACCACGTGCTTCTGCTGCAAGCATTGCAACACCAAACTCAGGTTAGTCACTTCCTCACAGCACAGCCTGAGAAAACACCACAAACTAGAGCGGTTAAACATGGGTTGTAAACTGAAAGAAGTCTTCTTTTGTAAGAAATCCTTTTGCTCACCAAGAGTGAATGTATCTGATCAAAAATACAGTACAAGCAGTAATATTGTGGAATATTATTGTAATTTAAAATAACTTTTCTATTTGAATATATTTTAAAAAGCAATTTATTCCTGTGATGGAGAAGCTGAATTTTCAGCAGCCATTACTCCAGTTTTCAGTGTCACATGATCCTTCAGAATATGCTGATTGGAGGAAAATTATACTTTTTTTTATTTCAAGGTGCTTTGATTAATAGAAATCTCAAAAGAACAGCATTTATTTGGAATAGTGATAAAAACATTTGTAATTTTATAAAAAAAAACTTCCATCACTTGGTTGTCAATTTAATGCAGTAACATTTATATATTTTTTTAAATGTATTTCTAAAGTTGTCTCTTGGCTTCTGCAGTCTGGGGACCTATGCAGCGCTGCAGGGGGAGTTCTACTGCAAACCACACTACCAGCAGCTCTTCAAGAGTAAAGGGAACTATGATGAGGGCTTCGGGCGCAAGCAGCACAAGGAGCTCTGGGCCTCCAAGGATGCAGAGAGCATCACCAAGACGCCATAATCCTCAGTGATTTCCAAAAGCACCTCTCCCCTCTCTAGCCAATGATGATGCCCCTTTATATACTCAGCCCACATCAATACACGCATGCTTCCAAACAAACAAGCACACACTCATTTCAAGCACACAAGCAGTTGATCCAGGCTTCTCATGAGATCACAACACAATCACAGATATACCACAATGTGATAGGGTTGATTAGCTTCCCTTTTGTTTGTTGGTCATTTTTAGTATTTTTTATTTTTTTTTACCACCCTTTCTTTCTTTGCTTAATTTAAATTTTTAGTTAGCTTTAGAATTTTTTTTTTTTGTGTTAACGGTTAGTTGATTGTGACCAAAATCTTTGTGTCCCTATAGGTGGGATGATTCACTTATTAGCATAATTACTGTTTGGCAGTACTAGTATCAGTTGGTTTTCTACTGTGAAAGGTTTCACGGTGGTTTAGATTATACACTCAGGTAAATATTCTGGGTTGTTGCATCAAGATTATTCAGCAATCTTTTATGTACATAGTGAACTTAAATGTTTTGTTTTATGATTTATATATGTCCCTCACTTCAGTTACAGCAATCTGTACTCTTTTCAAACGAAATGGCTTAACAGCGTTCCTTTAAAATGGGAAAACTGTCCTTTTTTATTTTGTCGGCTTTGCTGGCGCAGGGTATTTTATCTGTGAATCTACAGGGTACACTGTACTGTAAATAACTCGAGTTTACATCCTCCCATTACTTTTCATTGTTTTTCATCCTCGTTTTATCTTTTTTTGACATTAAGAATTGGTAATTGACAGATCATGTCAAATCTGTGATCCTATCATTCTTATAGCCTGAGTATCTTTTACCACATGTAGTTGTAAACACAATATTTTCTCAGATAATATTTACCCTTACTGAATATTTACCACTCTAAAATTAATTTGATAACAAATTAAGATTTAGACTTGCTGAAACTTAGACAGTCTTATATCAGCCATAATATTTGGCGCCCTCTAGTGTTTTGGATGATATTCCCTATTTGACCTAATGTTATGGTTAATCTTTGCCGTCTATTGATGCCATCTAGTGATACCTATGCTCATTTTATCAAACATAAATATTCCTTGTATATCTTATTTTAGTGTTTATCACCAGACTGCACATCACATTTTTTTTTATAATCTTGCTTTGTGATTTCCTGTAAAGGCATTTGTACATAAGTACCATTAAGCTGAGAGAATGTACTGTGATGCACTGTACTGTACTTATGCCTTGCTGCATGGGACCAAGCTTGTACAACAAAGTTAAGATATTCACAGGGAACTAGGTCTCAGAGGAAATTACATTTATGATGCTTCGCACCATTGCCTCCTCCCTCGCCACTCCACCACTTCCTGTCATCGCAAAGTTTTTGGCTGTTTCCTGTGGGCTTCTCTGTGAAGAGGTTTTGTGGGACTTTGAGCACATACGTAACCGTGTGGCTCAGAAGTATTGCTCAGGAATATGGATGGGTCACAATGATCCAGCAGTGTCACCCCTAGTGTTCATTGTTAAAAGCTGTTGTTCACTAAATAAATCATTTTTACACTCTAAATCGACAAGCAGTTGGGGTTTGAGCAGGAAGGGGGTGCTGTACATCTAAATGAACACCTCCATCCCAGGTTTTATATGCACATGTCAGCGTGAAACTGTGACTTGTGAATGGTCACTGTGGCCATAAGCTGTGACCTCTCCAGAGGTTCATGTGTTTGTGTACAATCATCATTAATGCCATCATGTTTCTTTTAATGAATGAAATGCCTCTGTGTTTTAATATTGTTGCTGTTTTTGGTTTTCTAGTGTAACACGGTAAAGCTGTTCTGATAAGCCTGTATTTGTTAAATGCCATAAGGAAGTGGTCAGTAGTTTTGCCTTTAGGTTTAGGCCCATGATAATGGCTTGTGTTTGCAAATGTCTCGTCTGCCTTCCAGTGCAATGGCCTTTTGTCTGTACGTTTGAGGAGATTCTTCATTTAGACTTGTTTAGCCATTGAAAATCATCCAAATATTAACTTGAATGCCACAAAAGTCCCAGTGTGTGTGTAAATTTAAGATAACTGTGAAATTGAAATGCATTGCGAGGTTTAGAGGAATTATCGAAAGCTCTTGAAAGCATGAGCAGAAAAAATATTTTCATATTAAGCCTTATCATATTAGTTTTTTTTTTTTTTTTCGTTGAATCCTTTTCAAGAACACTTTGTTTTCAGATTCCTGAGTTTTTCCCAAAATCATCAGTTTTTAAAATTTTCTCTGTAAATGATTTGGTCTTCATTCCAATGCATTTTCTTTTCTGTCCAAATGTGCTTTTAATTTTGGAACAAACTTTTCACAGACACCAATCACTGTTTACGCCAATTGTTAGTTGTGTTTGCACGCAGTGCACCAAGGTACAAATGACACCACATCCTGCAGACACTCGCTGTCTTTTATAAACTGCAGAACAAACAGGAAAAAGGTACGCTCTTTACTATTTTCTGGTGGATTTGTAGTTCTTGAAATGTGAGTGTGTCTTTGTAAATGTATGGCTATTTAAAGTTTCAAAAGATTATTTTTAAGTGCTGTTTACTCTGTCCGCATGCGTTTAGTGAGAGGAGATAAATGTACGCAAAGTGTATTACTCTATATCTAAAACTTGATCAGTGGAACAAGGTGGCCTTAAAGCAGAAGGAGGTCTTGGCTCTTTACTTGTCTCTTTTGTCCCCCATCGGGTTTATTTTTGTCTAAGTACTTTTATCAGCCCTCCAGTACAACTGCTACAAGAATTTATAATAAAATGTGATTTTGCTTTCTTTCACTTCCCACAGTCTTGTCTCATCTTTTTCTCCTCCTTTTTATTTCTCATTTTTGTACACCCTTTTGGAGAAAACCAATAAACGATATGCTGGTGTTGATCAACTCCTTAGTTTGGATGTTTTCTTATAGAGAAGAAAATAAAATGTTAACTCAAAATATGAAAAAGTAAACATTATTTTATCTACTTGCCAAGGTAACATTTCTTTTATTTTTTTCATAATTGATGTACAACACTAAAACTGAAATTAAATTGAACAAATAAGGACGTTTAGAAAAAAAAACTAATAAAAATGACAAACATGGACAACAAACTTTTAAAGAAAACAATTATCATTGGTAATTCTTAAAGTGATGTAATTCTTAAAAAAAAGAAACATTACAATGACTAAAATATGTTCTTTAAAATAAAAGACAGTACAGAAAACAACAGATGTTCAGCACTTTCATTTCTAATGTCTATTTACAAGTAACACTAATATTATAAATAAATACTGGTCCCAGATACAAGTCGAAAACAAACCACACTAAGGAATATTTACTGTGAAGAGTTATGGTGTGCATATGTTAAATTAATCATGTTATTCATCTAAATAATTTTTTTTAATTGAAAATCAAAACAGGCTTTAAGTGAAATACACAGTTGCAAAAACAACAGGCAGACACAACTATAAGCTACATTGCATGGCAGTGGTTAAATTTGAATTAGAAATCAAAATGAAATAAAATAAAAAATATATAATAAAAATAATAATGCATGTACATAATTTTTCAGAAGGGGTTTTAAGATAATATGAGTCCCTAAACTGGTTGATTTTTTATATATATATAATGTAATAGACTTATTATAATTATAAGTTAATTTATGAAGTGAGGAAAAGAAGGGGTGGTTTTCACACTTCCTGTGTGGCTCAGTGGTAGAGCATCTACAACTTGTGGGTTCGATTCCCAGGGAACACACATTAAAAAAATGTATAACATGCAATTAAGTCGCTTTGGATAAAAGCGTCTGCTAAATGCAAAGAACTTAAGATTAAACGAAGATCAATCAAGTGGTGTTGCATACAATCATTTTTAAGTACTCAAAACTTAGCGTGTTTATAATTAAGAAGGTTAACATTAATATAGACGCATGACATTGTGTTATTCAAGTGAGACCAAAACAGCTTTGAATGAATACAGTTGAAAAGGTTTCAATTTCACTTTCACAAAATGACAAGAGTTTTCCTCAATATCAAATTTTGATGATGAATATATATCATTCATAATTTGAGAAAATTGGAAAAGAGTGGTAGCTCATTCTTATCTCTTTTAATTCCTTTGAATCAAACTCTATGAAAATATTGCAATGTCTGCGTTGATTTGGGTAGGCTCTTCTATTAATGAAAATGCTTCTTATAAACAAGTTGGTGCATTTTTGATCTCTAATAGAATAAGTAGGCCTACACAAAACACAGAGATGGGTCTGGGAATCTCACCTTTTATTATTATTATTATTATGCTTTAAATGAAAAAAAAACAAGTCAAAAACAAAGCAAAAAGAGCAACTAACATCAATATCCTTCTTAAATGTACTGAGAAGATGTTTAACAGGATAGAATTTATGAATTATTTTGAAAGATATTTGTAACAAAAAAACTTGTGAGGCAATAACTAGGGCTTGCACACTTTAAGATTATTAACAAATTTGGACTAATAAACAATAGAGCAAGACTTGGTGGAAACTTCCTTTAGAAATAGGAAGCAAATAGATTTGATGTTTTTGGACTGTGAAAAAAACAATTTTACCACATATTGTATCAGTTAGATTAATTATGGATTTATTATATCTACATAAAGAGACTATACTAGAGTTAATTGCACAGAAAAAAGAGAAAATTAATTGGGAGTCACAGGTAAATTAAAGTAAAACTCATAAGTCATAAGATACCATTGAATATTAAATAAATGTCTAACTAAAACAATACCCTTATCAAATCAGCTTTTCAAAAAAAAATACTTCTGTGTTTATACAAAATACAACAGTTGTTCCAAATGAAATAAAGTTGCGGAGAAAAATTATGCTTGTAGATCAGTTTCCAAGCCAACTGGGAATATCGCCTCCTGTGTATATATATTATGCTTTAAATGACAAAAACAAAACAATAGCCTACAACAAACACTATGAAGCCAGGGGGACAACGGAGAGAGAAGAATAAATACTTCAAAGATTTTGAAGATAGAACACAAGTGGACAGTTTTATTTGACTTTCTATTTGTAGGCCTACTATGTTGAATATTACAAAACTTGTTTTCTTTTCCAATTCTTTATAAACCACTTTAAAACAGGGCTTTTTGTTAGAAAACTTACACTTATGAATGTGAAACTTGACAAATAATCTCACCTATATATGACCGCTAAACTAGCTCACTTCTGACCGCTACCTCATAAATGTGTGCGCGTCACGTCACCAAGCGTGAGTGAACTGAAGAGAGGAACAGCGCGCCCCCGAGCGTACAAACTCCGTGTGCTTGCCACAGTTGTCATCTTGAACATGTCACGGAAATTACACACGCTATGCGATGCATTGTTTCTCACCGACGACGATGAAAAAACCCTGAGCGCGATTTAATCTGTGCACGAGCATTAACATGACGAACTTTGGGCTGGTTTTGAAGGAAGCGAGCTTTTGGGTTCCGGTGACGAACTGCTTTTTGGCTGTCAGGAAACAAACTGCGCTAAAGATTCATTCTAGCATCTGCTGCTTGTCATCAACAACATCACGAGAACGCCTGGACTAAGAGCTCCTCTCCTGCCTAACACCACCAAATCCCGTCTGGGAGCGCATTCCTCGCACTTTCTCCGAGGTTTAACTTTCGCTGAGTATATCCGTCATCAACGGAAAGAGGAATTCGTTCAAGTAGGCGCACGCTCTTTTGTCCAGATCCTCGAAAGCGAGAATCCTCTGCACTTATCCTCGTACGTTTTTCGCTTTTACCTCGGTAAAGTGGATACATGAAGGCTGCTTTCACTGTCACATGCCTTCATTCGTGACTATTTGTCGCATAATAATGCGGAGACTGTCCAAGCATCGAGCTGGGGGCTCGTTTTCTTGTTTATTTGGCTTTACAAAGTTGTTACGCACAGGCTTCACTGACACAGACGGACTGTTGCCGATTCGCCTCTCAATAGAAAAGTGAAAACTGTAGCTGTGTGCAGTGAGCTGGCCAGACCCATCGACGGAGAGGGAAAATATGCAAACCTAGCAGGAAAAGAAGCCATCAAAATCACGGAAATCCCTTCTTTTCCTCCGGTCTGCTATTACGAATGCATTCTATGTAACAGCTCGCTAATATCGGCACCATTTGGTGTTATTTTCATACATTCTACACCTTTTGGACGTGAAGTTTATTATCCAGATTTATTTTGGACTCTCCATGCAGTAGTTATGCTGTCTACACAAAGCTATACATGTATTGACGAAACGTCAATATCTTCGTAGTATTCTTGCTACATTCTCTCAGCATAAACTGGAAATTACGTGTGTGTGTGTGTGTGTGTGTGCTGCTCTGAGGAATAAGTTTGATAGGTGATATGGGAGACCCTCAGGGCTCCACTTGCCTGGAAGCTCTTTAGCAATGGCAGCGGCCTGGATATCTGTGGACAGTCACATTACATTACCCGTTACGTTTGTCTTCACGATATACATCGAGTTCCTGAAGACCGGACAGAAAGTGACTCTGTGAAGAGCCCTCTTTCACCTGTTAAGTTCAGGTGAGTATTTTAACTGCTATGCACTTTACACCTGCTATTAGTCACACATATGCCATACAGATGCCAGCTATTTATGTGTATATTTAGTGCACATTTTATGAATGACAAGAGGGGCCGGGATGCCATGGGCATGTCAGTTTCATCAGTCAAGACTGTCATACACCCAAAACACAGTATCAAAACCTGTTGCTCTCCTTCACACCTTGACACAACTTTGCAAACATTCACGCGTATTAATATAATTACATACTGAACCCTAAGTTTAAATTATTCACTAGTACTGGAAATCATGTACAACAACAATCATTATTTGGCATGGACCTAAATGGAGGTCTTCGTGCTCATATTTCAAGTCAAGATAAATCACCTTTTTTCTATAGAGCTTTATACAGTACAGAATACAGATTATTTCAAAGGAGCTTCACAGTAATAAACAAGAAGATAGCAAAATCAATTATGGAAAATCTGCTATGGAGACAATTTCGGATTTAGCTGTGAAGCAGCTCTAAAAGACAATAGTGCTACTATTTAGCTTAAGTTATAGGTCAGTGTTGGTTCAGTTCAGTTCGATAACGATGTAAAGTTAATCTATTTTGAAACAAGTAATTCATTTAAAAGCAGTTCTACAGAAGCCAGCAATGTTGTTATTCAGCTCGAGTCAGTTTTAGTGATTCAGTTCAGTTGGATAACTGTATCGATGTTGCACGATGCGATTCAGCTATAAAGCATCTCTACTGAAGATAATATACATTTATATGCGTGACATGCAGTTTCTCATTGTTGAGCTTTGATGCGTACAATAGCATGTTCATATGTGTTAGTGTTTTACAGTATAGGGAGTGCTATAGGTCAGTGTTTCCCAACCCTTTTTTGTCTTCTAGACCTGACAGCCCCATCAGTATGCCTAAATGAACAGGTCTTTGAAACAATCCTTATCTGTGTTCATAGCATCACATAATGCTATAATGTCATTAAAAAAAATTATAGTGCAAAAAGCACATTTATTCTAACTAGAACTTAAAAAAGCATTAATATATTTTTAGTTCTATATATAAACCATGCCCCTGACAGATGTTCTTCTGACAGTTGTTTAAAATGTTCTGTGTGTGTACAGCTTATCTTCACTGTATTATACATTACCATTCACAAGTTTACTGTCAGTAAGATTTTTAGTGTTTAAAGACACACCAAGGCTGCATTAATTTGATCACAAATACACTAAAGTAGTAATACTATTGTGAAATATTATTAAATGTTTAAATGCAACTTTTTTATATATATATATAACTTATTTTCATATGTAGTTTGTTCTTGTGTTGGCAAAGCTGAGTTCTCAGCATCCATTAATCCAGTCATAAGTGTCAAATGATCCTTCTGAAATCAAATGTTTTTTATATATATTTTTTGGATAAATAGAACATTCAAAATTATTTGAAATGTAATTAATTTGTGTTTGTATCATGAGCATTAATTACCTCACGATTATAAAACCGTACTGACCCTAAACTTCTAAGTGGTGTGTATATTAGCATTGTATTGTCAAGGCCAGTCTACTTTCTAGATATTAGTGTCTGCCATGGAAAAAGCAATATCGCTTTACCACAAGTGATTCGCATTGCTGAAATATTTCCAATGCCAAGTAAACCCTGGAAGGTGGTTGGAAATCACTGTTATAGATGAATAAACCATATTTGGACACACATCTGTTAACATTTCTATAAGAACACTGGTCTACATTTTATGATTTCCCAATATTAGAGAAGAATTCATAATCAGAAATTGATTATTGAAAACACTCAAATTAACTACCAAATCAGTCAGTTTAGAAAGTGCCTCATGAAGAAGGGTCTCAGATACCAGAGTAGCTTTGTTTCGAGTAGATTCATGAAGGTAATACCAGCATGGTACAGAACTGAGAGTCAGACTGCTTTTTCTGTGTTGAGAAAATCCTTCACACCTCCCCAGTGTCTTAAACACTTGAAAAACTGCATGGACCACAACTTACACTGATGGTGTAAGATCTGTTTATGTATGATGTAACATGGGCTTTTTTCCAGTTCATGACCTAGTGATAACACACTTGTTTCCACCATCTAAAATAATTTTTTCATGTGTACCCCGGAGCTGACAGGAACCGTTTAGTCTAGTCACTCTGGAGTGTTGGGAACCCTAGGGGGGATTTGTGCTCTCCTCCATGAGCAAAAGCCAACAGCCTCAGTGCCAGCACCACGGCTGGGAAAACCAGCCACAGACTAAACAGCTGAAAATCAGGCGAGAGGTGGTTGGGGGAGGAAACGGTCAGAGAAATGTGTTGAGATTCTAGCAAATACTGAAAAAGGATACAAGCAAAACAAAGCGGGTCCAGCTGACAGGGCCCACGGACGGCCTTCTCCCCTCTCCAGATTCCACACATACTTACCACAAGGTAATTAAGAACAGGAGTAACAGAAAATGAGACCAAGACGGGCCAGAGATTCAACTAAAATGGGATTTTTTTGCTCCATGACCCATTTTAAGATTTACAATTTTTGACCCCTGCCCCAACTGTTATATACAGCGTTCATAATACCAATTCAAACACTGCATCAAACTATTAAGTGCCAGCATACAGTACCAAAGGCAATATTATGGTGATCGGTCAGTTGCCGTGTATGCATCCAAGTTGTGAAAAATCACAATACCGCAAAGACAATTAGCAAATACATCAACCATTTTTTTCCCAATGGCTGCATCTGAAATCACACACTCTTGATTAGATACTTATTTTGAATAAGTAAATACTTTGTGACTACTTAAAAAAAACTATGTATTAGTTGCATCACTTCAGTGCCATTCACAAATCCTCTCCTGTGGTCTCATGGGATAGTAAAGTGTCCATCATATGCACACTTCAGAATCTCGCTGGAAGTTCATCCATGTACTTTTTGCTTACACTTTTATGAGTAATGTGAATTGGCCATTCGGACATACTTATTGCCCTACTTCTCATACAGTTTTTCACCATCTATACGTGTAGTAGGGAGGTATGCAATTTTGTATGCAACCTATTTGTTCAAGAAAACAAAGTGGTCTCTTCTGGAGAAATTGCTGCAAAATATGAATGGAAATGGAAGTTGTAGCCACTTAGGAAATCACTGAAATTGTTTTATTTGGTAAATGTGCTTCCAAGTTTATGCACATCTTATAGAATAAGCGAGTGTATGCTTTTTGTGAGCCTTTTGGAAGTGTATTTTGCATGTTGGTATTCCTGCTCAGAGTTTTGTATTTGCTATGCCAAAATTTGCTTACAAATATAAGGATGTAAACCCCTATTGCCTTTTTCTGTTTAATCAGCCGTTGCAACATTTCCTCATTACAATGTGTTGCAATTAAAAAAAAAAAGGTACAGATGATAGTGCCTATGTATAATAAAAAAACTTGTATATTAAAAATGTGTAATAATAATAATATTGAAGTGATAATAAATTAAAAGGTTCAAGGTTTTTTTATTCGTCACATATTCAATTATACAGAATATAATCAGTAGTGAAATGTAAGTCAGGTCAGGTCCGCTCAATGGACAGTGCAAAATATGTAACACAACACAAGAGGATAAACATAAATATAGGTTAAAAAATAAATAATAAGACAAAATAAAGAGTAAAATGTGCAATACAGTATACTGTGGACTTAATAAATAATAATATAAGCAGGGATGTGCAAGAGGAATGTGCAAACAGGTTGTACTGGGTATATACATAGCAGCAATACAGATGATGGAGAATAGTGAATATCTTACTGATTATTAAATGGAGTAATGTTGATGTTATGAGACTGAGTTTGAGTTTAGGAGCCTGATGGCCTGAGGGAAGAAGCTCCTCCTAAGTCTCTCAGTTTTTGCCATCATGCTCCTGCAGCGCTTGCCAGATGGCAGTAAAAAGAAAAGAATGTTACCGGGGTGATTTGAGTCTTTGATGATTTTAGCAGCTCTGCTTTTGCAGCGTTTGAGGTAGATGTCCTGCAGAGAGGGGAGAGCAGACCCTGAGATGCGCTCAGCTAAGCCCACAACTCGCTGCAGAGCTTTGCAGTCCTGATTTGAGATGTTACCATACCACACTGAGACACTAAAAGCACACTAAAAGCAAGTTAGGGTTAAAATTCTCCATTTTAGTTCTTAACCCACTTGACTAGATTACATCTCGAAGTTTAGACTCCAGAGTTTATACTTTAGTTTAAATGGAAAGAAAGTGGTTTGATAGGAAAGCAACAAAGGATGGAAGGAGAATCTAAAGTCATGGAAGGTAGATAGCTGAGTTGGTGTTTTACAAACTGATTTGCAGTGGTGTGGCATCACCCCATCATACATCCATTCAGACCTTGCATAAAGGAAAAAGCTTTCGCACCAAACTCTCTGTGAAACATTATGGTGAGGGTCTGTTTAACTTGGACCTGCATTTATGTATAGCGAGATGTCCGACAGGGCCGTACTCGCTCGCTGCTCATCGAGTGTGTTCATAGGTGCAGTCGGTCAGGCCACCTGGGTGCCACTCAGGATATTTGGCTGAATGAGTGCAAATGAATGATGTCTGACCTCTGTAATTTCTCACGGTTCAGTTGAAGCTGCATGACTGGAGGCGCTGAAACAAACGCTCGAATGTGTGCACACGCTCCTTACCTCATCCGTTTGGTTAATCATTTCAGCACTGACCGTAAGTTTGGAAGAATGAGCAATTCTCAGTTAGTCCTCTGTCCTCCGATCTGCTGTAATTGGATCAAACAGAGTTTTGCAGGTGTGTTGAAGCCCGGCAGTGAAGCACAGGGAGGTAATGTCACTACGAAATTATGCAGTCCTATCCGGAGCTCTACTTTTAAAGGTCAGGATATGATGGTGGAAGCTATCTAATGAGACTTTGTAGAATTTCAAGAGTGACCATTGGTCGCTTTGCCCCTCAGCAGCTCACCTGGTCTGAGTTGTTCTGGATTTTAAACTGATTTAGAAAAGATGTTGGTAAGTCAACATCTATATGTATGTATATTTTGTATCATAGTTTTACATATTTCCTGTTTGTGCAGATTTTATGGGGGAAATTAGGGTACTCACTGTTTTTGATTTTATGTAGCCATTAGAGCACAATATTTAATAAACAGATTAGTCTGGTCAGCGTGGATTTTATGAATCGATACCAGGGTCATTTAAATTAAGATCACATACTCACATTAACAGTATTTTTTTATTTGTCGACTAGTGGCACTGACTGTTTGCAATTAAATTGGTTGGTGCTGTACAAATACATTTTCATGATGAATGTAGCCATTGATTAGTCTTTGGATCAAATCATTTAAATTAAGCATTTTGGAGAATATGCTGTTTGTAACATTTACTAGCTGAATACTGAAAGGTAGTCAAACATTTTTATCCAGACAGTCTTAGCTGAAAATTGCAATTCTTGGTAAATGAATGCCGACACTAGAGTCCATGCAGTGGTTAGCTGTTGTTAAATGGTTTTTTGTCAAAGAAGTGGGTTACATATTATGTGAAACACCTCATTTGACACCTTTGTGGTACATTTGTTTTTTTCCTCTTCCAGGAAGAACAGATAACACATTTTGAAGGACATCAGAAGGTCACTAGGTACATTTTTTTTCTTCTTTCTTATTTGTATAGAATTTCACATTTTAGAGCTCCAGGTACATGGTCAACTATATTGATATGGACCACTGTAATGTTGTTGAGCCTTGAAAAATAAGACAAAACCTCAGTTAAAAAGCAGAACTTTCAATGTGAAGTACAGCTATTTTTACATTAACATTCTTTTTATAATGTGAGCCACCTGTATTCATGGGCAAAATGTAGTATGAAAGTATTACAGTGATAGTGTTTAAAGGGAGTATGGCATTGTTGAGAGGAGCCTTTGTGGCTGGAATCAAGCTTGGAGCTGAAAATCTGGCAATTTTTAAATGGTAAATATTTCCCCCGGCTTCGTTCTCCTTGGCTTGAAGGTTTGTGCCAGGTTCCTCAGTGCTAGAAGGGATCAGGTTACAGTCCTTCAGGTTTCGCATGCATGACAAGCACACATTCTCACCATTCTGTTACACATGTAAAACATTTTTAGGTGATTGCCTATATTTTGAGTCTTTGTGCATTTAGCATCAGTACATTTTAATGTGTCAAATTTACACTGAGGCGATAAACAGTTTGCTATTAAAATACTCTTGTAAATGAAAGGCCCCTGGAAAGATGGTGATATAGTACATAGTTGTCTGTGGTGTTGTTGTTGGCTATGATATCATTGTTTGTTGGCTCAGATTACATTTGTTTAGATATGGAGGTAAGGTACAGATGACAACAGTCAGTTGTAATGATGTCTGATTTTCAGGCCATTGATGGGCGACACAAGAGGAGAGTGTGTGTGAGGACCTTCCAACCTGAACTCTCATCAAGAGCACACACATTCATATCGCCAAAATGAGTAAGTCCTCATGTTTTTCCTTTCATATATCAAGTGTCGTCAACATGTCTTCAATTGTTTGATCTCAAACATATGGAAGCCCTTTTCTACCACTGAATAAAAATTAAACAAGGTAATTGTGACTTTTTATCTCACAGTTCTGACTTTTTTTCTCACAATTGACTGATACAAATTCGCAATTCTGTCTCTTTTTTTCTCAGAATTGTGAGATATAAACAGAATTGTGACTTATAAAGTCAGAATTTTGACATATAAACTCATATATTTCCCCCCATCAGAACTGGACTTTATAACTCCCAATTGCAACATATAAACTCACAATTCAGATTTTTTTCTAAAAATTGCGAGTTTTTATATCCCGCAATTCAGACTTTTTTCTCTCAATTCAGATTTTATAACTCTCAACTGCAAGTTTAAATCATGCAATTCTGATTGCCAGCTTTTCTCACAATTACCTTTTTTATTTTTTAATTAGTAATTCAATTTTAGGAAAAAAAAAGAAAATCTAAAATATGCAGTATTCGCTTAATTTCAACCAAAGCTAAAGTTAAAAAGCTAACGCTTAGCTAGATTAAAAAATGTGAGGTCAGTAAAATATTGTAATGTTTTTGAAAAAAGTTTCACCACGTCTGCAATTTATTTGATCGAAAAATCATTTCAAATAACTGTTTTCTATTTTAATATTTAATATTTATAATTACACAGGAAAAGGTGACTAAGAAATAGGAGACAAGCTGTTGTTGAGCTGGAAGCAACTTTGATGCCTAGAATTAAAAGGATGTTTGGAGATATATTGTTTAAGAAATAGAGAGTGAGACATATATACAGACAGTGGCTTATGTTCTCACTGATCACATGAACGCACAGATATTCAACAGTTGAGTGGTTAAGTCTGTTGCTTGGGTTGATCTGCCATATTCCCAGTATTGGTGGGTAGACGAGGCTTCTTTGTTTCTCTCCCTCTCCGGAGATGTGTGAAGTCCGTCCAAACAACACACTGTGAATATTTTCCCTCCGTGAGTGAGATCAGCCAAGACGCATCTCGTTCTTACATCAAACATGAGAACAGAGTTCTCGAAAAACACGGTCATCTCCCTCTCACAACTTTCACTGCGTTGACGCAGGTCTAGTCGTCTGACTGTGAGTGTGTTTATTCATGAAAGAGAGCAGAACAACCTCTCAGTTCCTCTGCACCTGTGCTGTAACTGTATAGCAAGAGTATAGTTTCTGCTACATAATCTCCATTTAGTTTAAAATGAGGTAATAAGCCACTCAAGGACATTCATTACAATGATTAACCACAATTAAGGGTTGGCAACAAAGAGGGTGCACAAATATTGTTCAAATTAATACATTGAACTACTAAGTTGTTTAGAATAAAAGTATCTGTTGAATTATGCATATAAATGATACAATTTGAATACTTATAATTACAATATATCTTTAAAGCCAAACAGAGTAGTTCATTAGCCTGCTCTGGACAATAGCTGCCAGGAAAATAATGTTTGACTGACATATAAATGACTAATGATAGATTGTTGAATCTTTTTTTACATTTTTATTTGAAATAGATTACAACATAAATAAATGTAAATAATTGCACAGTAGTCTCATTAAAAGAGTGTAAAAAAAAGGGAGCTAAATGTGTATTGACAAAATAATAAATACTGATTATTTGGAAGGATGCTAAATATATAATATTGGTTATCGGCCGATATTAGGGATTTTTTTTATCTGTATTGACTAATATTGCATATTTAATTGTTTGTAATTTTCCCTATTTTTACATTTAGATACAAATTTCATCATCTAACACTGACTTAAACTCAATCTAATAAATTCATAATTTGATAAAATAGACAAAATAGTTTAGAATGTTAATATTGCGTTTATTGGTCAGCGGTTTTAATATCTCTCTTTTCTCCCCAGATGAGAGACAGGCTCTCCATTCAATTATGAAGGATCTGGTGGCCCTGCAGATGACCAGGCGCCAGTCGGCGTCAACTTATGACACTGCAAAACCTAAACCTGTCAGCACTGCCAGCTCTTCCAAAAGAATGGTAATACATATACATACAGGAGAACATACAGTTACCTTGTGACTGCTGTATGACCCTGTCGTGTTTCTTTCTCTTCAGGAGGATGTCAGGATTAAGTTTGAGTTCTGTGGTGAAAGAAGGTGAATTTGAGTTTCTTTCTACTGGAACGCGTATATGTGTGTGTTAAAGTAAAAGTAATGTTCAAAAACACACATAAAACAACATGTAGAATGTACATTTTGAGTTTGTGGCATTTACACACAGATACACACATGCATCCTGTCTCTCAGCTCTCAGACTGGTATCACAGTGGAAAGGGAAAGGACTGTGGTTAGTCTGTGGCTGCCAGGATAGACCACAGCTATGCTAGGTGTGCTTGAAGGAATGTGTGCACTCTGCAGATCCAACTGTGTGTTTTACTTGACTTACTGGCTCAGATTACACATCTAAAGCAATCTCAGCTTCCTGTTTAATGTCCCCCCCCCCCCCTCTGCGTGCGTGTGTGTGTGTGTGTGTTTATATATGTGTGTAGGATTCTGATGTTTGGGCGGCCTGTGCAGTTTGAGGAAGTCCAGCAGAAAGTCAAAACATTCTTCGGTCAGCAGTTAGACCTGCATTATATGAATAATGAGGTATTGATTCCTATTCAAATGCACTCACTGACACTCACTTTTGTCTGATTGCTGCACTCTTTTAAGAAATACTCAGGACTGTAATATCTACTATTTTAGGACTATTTTGCTGAACTCAGTTTGTATAAACTTAAAAGTGCACACAAAGGTTAACAATTATACATAAATTATAGTAAGCTAAATTTAACATTTGTTGGTAGCAATTTATTTTACAATCCTGTTCCGCATGTACATACTATGTGCTTATATATCTATGTAATAACTAGGTACTAACCCTTAACCTACCCCTAAACCTAACCATAACTCATGTAGTTACCTTATATTACCCAGTACTTTCTTAGGTAATTACGCTAAGTACAGGTACTATAAAATAAAGTGCAACCCATTTTTTTTCAAATATATAGTAATTACAAAAAATAAATTGGCAACCTTTCAGTAATAATACTAATGTAAGGTTCACAAACTTTAAGTACACAAAACTTACTTCACTTTAAGATGGAAAATAATAAGCAAAATAACTTTTAATTTTGCATAATTTTTATAAATTAATTACAAATTTATCTTAATAAATTAAAAATTGACAAACTAACAAATGAAACAAGTCAGTAATAATATTAATGTACACACAACTTGCTTCACTTTAAGATGGACATCACTGAATGCAGTTCATTAAGGGGCCGTTCACACAGAACGCGTATTTGTGTTTAAAAACGCTCAGGTATGGTTTTTGAAAAAAAACGCAAAATTCGGCCGTCTCGAGATGCGCTTTTGAGACGTGATATCACCGGATATATTCAGTGACAGAGACATTTCTCTCCAGGCTCTTTTTTTAAGAAACGTAATAATCACTTAAAATGTTATATAATTTGGGGTATCTGGACACGGCCACTATGAGTGCCTCCTCCACCAAGTTGCTGTCAAATAAAACAGTAGCCAACTTGCTACTGTAAACAAATGCTTGCAATGTTTGCCCCGCCTCCAAGGTCCTATGATTGGTCCACTGTTTTGGAACTGAGATTGATGAGCGGCGCTGTGTAAAAGCTGGAATTCTTTTAACTTGATACGGCATCTTAAAAACGCGACGCTCATGTGCGAGGTGCTGCAAAAGAAGTGAGATGTGAGCGCAATGATCATACACTGTCAAACCAGTAACTCCTGAGTTTTAAATCTCTTCAGTGATTCATAAAAAAAACCTGCATACAAAAGTTTCTGTGGATCAGACTCTGCAGTGGATGGGCAGGAAACCCAGAAACACAGATGATAACTCCGATCGCTTGTATTCCTCATTTGTGATCTGCTTTTGATGAAGGCATAAACTAAATAAATAAATCTATAACAAGTTAATATGATTTTTTGTGCCTAAATACAGATTTATTTCTTTGTGCATGTTGTTTAAGTGACACCTATGCGCTTGTTAAGTGTGTTTGTGTTCGTGCACACAGCTGTCCATTCCCCTGCGTGATCAGGATGACTTGGATAAAGCCATTGATCTGTTGGACCGCAGCTCAAACATGAAGAGCATCAAGATCATGCTGCTGACACAGGAACAAAGCAATGTGAGACTTACAAATTAATATTGCATGTCAATATGAACCAGTTCCATTTGGAAAGTAGAATTCAAAAAGCAAATTCTAGTATCTGTTTACTAGAAAGAGGTTTAAATGCTAACACTACTGTGTGTCAGTTCTCGAGTTCAAACTAACATATAATATGATTGAACAATTGGTAAGCATATTTGGCGTGCTGTCCGGGGGGAGGGCTCTGAGCTCGGGATAGAGCCCAAACCCAGAGAACCCCCCCATCCCAAGAATGGGATTAAATTAGATTAGAGTTGGGGTGGAGGTGGGATGCTGTAAAACTGTCATAGAACAGAGGTGAGTTGACTATATATATATATATATATATATGTATACATATATACACACACGCGCGTGTTGTGCTTGTTAAGGTGATTAGCTGACGAGCTTCACCTGGACCAGATTGATTATCTGATCGTGCACCCCCGAACCTTGTTAATAAAACATTATTTAGTGCACAGGAGCAGAGATGTGTTGATTTCATTATAATGTGTTGTTGCACATATGATGATTTCTTGATGCTTATGTACATTTGTGTATGTGTTTGCATATGCAGGCCTCTTCTCCATCTCATCACACATTGTGTAAGCAGGTTCGCATTAAAACCTCTCAGTCCACCGGTGATGTCAGTACCGCCTACCAATCCTCAGAAACAAGAGGACGCCATCACTCCACCAGTGAGTTTATACAAACACACATATGCACACACTGCAGCACTTAACCAAAAACCCCTCTGCTTGTCTTATCAATCTCCTTGCCCCGGTCTTTTCTCTCTCATACTCTTTCATTTTCTCTCTCTCTCCCTCTGTTGTTTCTCTGACTTCCTCTGTGAGCAGTGGGTCCTCTTCCTTTTCCTGTCCACCATCACTGGCTGTTCCACAATGGCTTGCTGGCTCCCAGCCAATCAGATTGCAAGACACTATTAGCATGGTGGGCCTATGGCCTGATTTAGAGAGTGTGTATTTTAGGGGGAGGGGAGGTTGCTACAGCTTGTAAGGACGTCTGGAGAAAAGTGTGAGCTCTTTGAGCTCTGTGACTGGAGGAAAAAGCTGTTTGTTTATATTATGTTTCAGTCTCATGATTCAGCTGTTCTGCTTTTAGATTGTGCTCTTGTCACAGTGTAACACATTGCTTGGGACTTTTTCTTGTTTTTATTGCGAATGCTGTGTTTTTTTTGAGCTCATCATAATCTATAAGAAAAAGCAGTTGGAATTGTGAAATCGAGTCATAAGAATTTGTATAAAATCATAAATCCAGAAACATATTATTGTATAAAAAAACATGATTTAGAACTTTTTAAACATAAAACACTGAATATGGTCAAATAAAAAATTGGAATTTAGGGACAAAATACAACTAAAAAGTAAAGATTTCATAGGGACCTAAAAATGTAAATGTAATGATTATTAGCAGTGTAATTTGATTAAATGTGTGCAAATTTGAACCTGTAATGGTTTGTACAGTCCTGATTTGTGCTGGTTTATGGCATGCTAACACTGCTTTAGAAAATATAAATATTATTGTGTATAAACTATAATGTGTCCATTTTCATTTTCTCTTTCACTCTGTACTGTCACTGTAGTCACTGTACTGACTGAAAGGAAACAAAAATACAACTGGACAAGATGGTGAAGTAAATATGATGTGAATACAAATTGTTGCATGCGTGCACTCTCTCACACCACAGTGTAGTCAGTAGGGCTGTCAAAATGGCTGAAAAACTAAATTCGAATTTTGTACCTAAATATTATCAAAATTCGAATTATCTTCAAATTTAAAAGTCATAATTTCAGTTAGAGGGAAAATAAGCTTTTGGCTTCTCTCATGAGGCCACAAGAGGGCGCATCGAGCAAAATATTACTAATCTACGGTTCTTCAACACATAAAATAATACGACTACCTTTGAAAAATGTGCATAATGTTTAAAATAATGTTTAAGTATATATAATTAAGTTGCTTAAATAATTAGAAACAAAAAGGATCATGTATATTAACCGTTTAATACAAAGCACAGAAAACCAATCACAAAGAGTAACGTTACTTTAATAAAAATAATGAAATGCAGTGGAATGGGGAGAGACCCATACCGCCATAAACTTTTGAGACATGTTTTTGAGACAATTTGAACTTACAATAATTTGAAATGGCTTTCTAAATATCCGTCTCTTTTGCGAGACGCGAGTGCAACGCTGATAGATGTCCCTCTAGAAAATGCACAAAATATGCGTTCTGTGTGAACGGCTTGGTTTCGGTTTTGACGTAAACAACATAATCTTCGCATTGATGTTCTCTTTTTCCGCAGTATTTTAAATGAACAACGTATCCAGTGGGTTCAACTGAATAGGCTAAAAGAAGCATTAAAATGCAACGACACCTACATCTTCATCACATCTCTCATGTGCCACTGATAAGGCAGCCTGACAGACACCTAAACTTCGAATGCAACGTTTTTTATTTTAAATTTGACGAATATTCGAAATTCGAATTTGTTTTGACAGCCCTAGTAGTCCGTAACAGAGATACATGTTTGCCACCAGAAAAGTATTACCAGAAAAAATGTGTTCTTCCAAATGTTGAATTGTTAGTTATAACATTTATGTCTATTGTCTTGTCCTTACATAGGCTCTCAGAACACTGGCCGAAGTTCTCCGCCCCCTGGATACGTTCCTGAGCACCAACAGCGAATCGCACGTCAGGGATCGTACACCAGCATCAACAGCGAGGGGGAGTTCATACCTGAAACCAGTGACCAGTGTGTGAGTTTAAAGACATGTGCACAAATACAGTGCTTATAAAAAGTCTTCATACCCCTTCATTTTTTTCACATTTTGTAATGTTGCTGCCTTATGTTAAACTGCTTTAAATTACTTTTTTTCTACATCAATCAACACTCCATACACCATAATGGCAAAGCAAAAACAGGTTTTTAACATCTTTGCAAATTTATTGCAAATAAAAAACCTAAATGATTCCATTGCATAAGTAATCATACCCTAATCTGGGACAGTTGAAATTGAGCTCTGGAGCATTCATATTGCTTGTAGATGTTACTGCACTTCGAGTGAAGTTATCCTGTGGCAAATTCAATTGAATGGGTATGATTTGGACAGGCACACACGTCTTAATAAAAGGTCTAGCAGCTAAAAATGCATATCAGAGCAAAAACCAAGCTCTGAGGTCAAACAAACTGCCTGTAGAGCTCAGAGACAGGATTGCATCAAACCACACATCTGGGGAAGAGTTCAGAAAGAAAATTATGCTGCATTGAAGGGTCACAGAATCATGTGGTCTCTGTTACCCTTAATGGAAGAAGTTTGGAACAACCAGGACTCTTCCTAGAGCTGGCCTCCAGGCAAAACTGAACAATTGATGGAGAAGGGCTTTGGTTAGAGTGGTGACCAAGAACCCGATGGTCACTCTTGTTAAACTCCATGATCATATGTGGAAATAGGAGAAGCCTACAGAAGGACAAACATCATTGCAACACTCCACCAATCTGTGCCTTTCCTCCGTGAAGACACATGAAAACACACTTGGAATTAGCAAAAAAAGCACCTAAAAGACCCTCAGACTGTGAGAAACGAGATTCTCTGGGTTGATGAACCTCAATTCCAGCCTCATTCTGTGGGGCTGTTTTTCAGCGGCAGGGACTGAGGGACTCGCCGGAGTAGAACACAAGCTCAATGCACCGAAATATAGAGATAGCCTTAATGAAAACCCAGTCCAGAGCATTCAGAACCTCAGACTGGGCAGAAGTTTTTACGTCCAACAGGACAATGACCCTGCCAGTCAGACAGTGGCCCAGCCAGAGCCTGAGCTTGAACCTAATAAAATATTTCTGGAGAAACCTGAAAATGTGCATCATCTGCCCCATCCAACCTGAGAGCGCTTGAGACTTGAAGAGATGAGGAGAAGAATGGCAGATAATTGCCAAATTCTGATATGCAAAGCTTGTCATATCATACCCAAAAAGACTTGAGGCTGTAAAGGTGCTTCAGCTAAGTACTGAGTTAAGGGTATGAAGACTTATGCAATGTACTTATTTCATTTTTTTTTTTTATTAATTTACAAAGCTGTGACAATTATGTTTTTGCTTTGTCATTATGGTGTGTATGGAGTGTAGATTAATGTGGAAAAAATATAATTCAAAGCAGTTTAACATAAGGGGTATGAAGACATTTTATAGGCACTGTATGTCAGCGAGTACTTCAAAACTATAACAGATTTAGTGTTTCTGAATTTTTGATTCATTGTGTCGTAAATCAGATGTATTTTAATATATCAGATAGCATTATAGCATATACACTACAGAACGAAGTCTGCTTAGGCTGCGTTTATTTGATCAAAAACACAGTATAAACAGTAATTAAGTAATATTTGGAAATTATCATTTAAAACAACCATTTTCTATTGTAATATATTTTTAAATGTAATTTATTGCTGTGATGGCATGATTAACTCCTTCTAATTTCAATGTTGAAATCCAGTTGTGCTGCTCAACATTTTTTTGCAGAAACATACTTTTCCAGGATTTTTTAAATTAATAGAAAGTTTAAAAGAACAACATGTTTGAAATAAATTGAGTAAAATTATACATGTCTTTACTGTCACTTTTGACCAGTTGAACGCATCCTTCCTGAATTTAAGTATTAATTTAAAAAAAAAATCCTCACCCAAACTTTTGAAAAGCAGCGTTCTTATATTTGAAAGATTCTATTCTATTCTATTCTATTCATTTTAAATACATGCCAGATATGCTGTGTCAGTGCTTTTAAGTCCTGGATATCACACTCTAAAGTAGAAATAAATCATCAAAATAATGTCAATTTGTAATTTGGCAACATGCTAACTTTTGCAATTACTGTACTTCCTTCAATTCATATATACATGGCTAACTTGCATATTCTCGCAGCCAGAGTGTAAAAAGAGCCACTTGTGCAGCATAGACCTTAAGTATAGAATAGGCGTCAGGGTTATCGTGAAACAGTGAGATGTTCCCATATGTATATGCATATGTTCTTTGAAAAAATTCACGCATATGCCACATTATATACCACTGCTAAAATGAAATACAGACACATAATCACCTGCAGCTCCTCCTGAGTCCATTTAACTTCTAGTTCACCTGTATTTAAAGGTGCTGAATCGTTGGAGCAGTGCAGAAACCTCTGTATCTGGCAGCTGTCAGTCATTGGACAGCAACTCTGACAGGTGAGGAGACTAATACAATATGAAATGTTTTTGAATGATACTGTAATGGTAAGCACCTGTCACTGTGTTATTTTTCATATAATGGTGTCTCTTGCTTCGTAGTCCCTCACTCAGGAAACCTCGTACACACAGGGTTAAGAGTTACCCTGACAACCGACAGGACTGTGCAGGTGTGCCTCAGTAAAGATACTTTTAGTTTTAAAATCAGCTTTTCCATTGGCCCAAATATCCATCCCATCTGTGTGTTCTCCTCTTTCAGACCGGGAAAATCATGTATATGATAAGAATATAGGGAAGGGAGGGACGTACCCTCGCAGATATCATGTGTCGCTGCATCATAAAGACCACAGTGAAGGTATGAAACACTCAAATTTAGGAAGCTCACACATACACACTCCAGTTTCTCCCATGTCATAATTTATACAAATAATGCTGCTCCTCAGGTCGACGAACATTCCCACGGATCCGTCGTCCCCAGGGAAACTTGTTCACGTTGGTGCCGTCGCGGCGTTCACTGAACGGCAGTGAGGAGAGTTTGGGGAGCCGGCAGCTGGTTGATCCTCAAGCCAGACTCCGCTCACAGGACCGCCCAGTCCCTCACAAGTGTGAGTGTGAGATAGATTCTGATGTTGTAGAGTATGGTTGTGTTTATAATTATATTTTAGGAATGCTTTGATGTATTTAAAATGTTGGCATTTGTGTGAAATTGTCAATTCATGTTTAATTCAGCCAGTATCTCCATATGCGTTATGTTCATGCATGTAGCCCCTACAGCTCCTTTGACATGGCGCAAGGGGAAGTTGCTGGGTCAGGGTGCTTTTGGAAGGGTGTATCTGTGCTATGACGTGGACACAGGCAGGGAACTTGCTGCAAAACAGGTTCATTTTGACCCTGCAAGTCCAGAGACCAGCAAGGTATTACACTTTGTGTTGTATTTTGTTGTGCTATTTGTTTCGTGTTTTGGTTTGATTTTTTTGTGTTGTGTTTTGTTGTTTTGTGTTGTGTTTGTTTTTGTTTGTGTTTTGTGAGTTGTTATTGTTTTTTTATTTGTTTTGTGTTTTGTGTTTTTTTTTTGTGTTGTTTTGCTTTTTTTTGGTCATCTTTTATATTATTTTTTTATTTTACTTATTTTTATATTTTTCATTATCTTTTCTTTCTTGTTTCTTTTCTCTGAGTTTGCCAGTATGTTTTTTTTCCGTTCTTTCTCAAACTTTCCCCCCACTCTTTAAATCCTTTCCTGTCTGTCATTGCAAAAACATGCACTGTCGCTTCCTGTATCTGTGTGTGATTGTGTGTGCATCGGCCAGAGGGGGGTTTTAAGGCCGAGGGGAAGTGGGGTAGTCTATCAATGCATTTCTCATTGATCATGCTCTCACTTGACATGAACACACACATACGCTTACACACTCAAAAAAACAAAGCGCCTCTTAACCACTGTTTGGTCCTAGTGTGTTGTGGTTCATTTGATCTTCCACGTACATGCTCAGCATTCTCACTCATACCCCGCTCTGGTCACAGCCAGCTGCCTCAGCTGTGGTTGTGTCATGACTCTTTCCCCCCCTTTCTGCAGGAGGTGAGTGCTTTAGAGTGTGAGATACAGCTGTTGAAAAACCTGCATCACGAACGAATCGTTCAGTACTACGGTTGCCTTAGAGACCATAATGAGAAGACCCTCACCATTTTCATGGAGTATATGCCCGGGGTGAGTTTGAGACAGCACTGGCTCATCAAGTATTGGGAAAGCAACAAGACTAGACTTGTTAAAGAATTAGTTAACCAAAAATGAACATTCTGTCATCATTTACTAATCCTCGTGTTGTTGTACACTTCTATGCTGGTCATTTTTCAAATAAATTCCCAAAAAGAATCTCACATGGATTTTTTTCCATAAAATGACAGTTCACAGTGACCATGGGCATATGACCATGTACAGTTGAAGTCAAAAGTTTACATACACCTTGCAGAATCTGCAAAATGTTGATTATTTTACAAAGTAAGAGGGAAGTTTACTTACATATTTACTTACAAAGTAAGTTTCATGCCCTGGCTCTTAATGCATGGTATTTCCATCTGGAGCATCAGTAAGTGTTTGAATCTTCTGTAATAGTTGCATATGAGTCCCTCAGTTGTCCTCGGTGAGAAATTGTCATTGTTGGAAAGGGTTCAAATACACAAAAATGCTGTAAAACCAAAGAATTTGTGGGACCTGAAGGATTTTTTAGAACAGCCCTCAGTTTTACTGTTCAGGACAAACAAGGGACTCACAAACAACTATCACTAAACAAAAAAACAGCTGTGGATCATTCAGGTAACAACACAGTATTAAGAATTAAGCGTATGTAAACTTTTGAACGGGTCATTTTTATAAATTCAACTATTTTCTCTTGTGTACTACATGTAAGCATCTTTTATGTGAAATATCTTATTCAGGTCAGTACTAAATAAACAAACATGCATTTTGTATGATCCCTCTTACTTGGTAAAATAATCAACATTTTGCAGATTCTGCAAGGTGTATGTAAACTTTTGACTTCAACTGTATTTGATTTAAAATAGGCAGTAGAAAGTGTAATATTATGAAATATTATAATTTAAAATAACTTTTTTTGTTTCAATATATTATTTTTTTATTTATTCCTGCTTAATGTTTTTGTGAAATCATTGGAACACATTTTTCTTTGAATGATTAAAAAAACCTTTGTAATCTTATAAATGATTTACTTTAACTTTTGATCAATATAATGCATTCTTGCTGAGTAAAAGCTTTAATTTCTTTCAAAATCTTGACCCCCAAACTTAAATGGTAATGTATTTAAAATGTATCTGTATATTTCTAAATGCATATGATGACTTTTTTTGAGAAACGGATGAAAAAATCTCATTCAAAGATAAAAATGTGCCTCTGCTGCAACTCTCAAATCAAAAATGATTACAGTTCATATCAGTACAAGCTGTTGTTATATAGGGTTGGAATGACATGAGGGTGAATAATCGATGACACAATTTTCATTTTGGTGCTTTAACACAGCTAATGCTTTCTATTGTAAATAAATCATTTTAATTGTAAGGGTTATAATGTGTCATCACACCCCTGTTTGTTAGCAAAACTGTGGTTGTGATGTAGAGTTCGATGTGACTCACTGGTGCTTTGGTCTTCGACCCTCAGGGTTCAGTCAAAGACCAGCTGAAGGCTTATGGGGCTTTGACAGAGAATGTGACACGCAAGTATACCAGACAAATTCTGGAGGGCATGTCCTACTTGCACAGCAACATGATTGTCCACAGGGACATCAAAGGTACCGTCTGGCATTAGACCTCACATAGTCAAATACTGTGTATGTTT
This sequence comes from Ptychobarbus kaznakovi, assembly GCA_027422405.1. Taxonomy (NCBI): domain Eukaryota; kingdom Metazoa; phylum Chordata; class Actinopteri; order Cypriniformes; family Cyprinidae; genus Ptychobarbus; species Ptychobarbus kaznakovi. The sequence continues at coordinate 8,002,470 of CM049807.1, read as the reverse complement.
TTTGTCTGCTATTTGAAATGCAATTAAAATAAACAAAAGTGTATTATATTGTAGTGGCTATTTGAGTAAAAAGTTTTCATGTTTTAATAATTTTTGGATCAACTATTATAGCTTGTAAATCTTCTTATGTAACGAGGAAAACTGGATCAAAGATCTTTCGGTCCATTGCATGCTAACAGCTGTCCCTGGTCACTTTCTCCGGTGCGTTCAGGTGCCAACATCCTGCGTGATTCAGACGGCAATGTGAAGCTGGGAGATTTTGGCGCCAGTAAGCGGCTTCAGACCATCTGCATGTCCAGCACTGGAGTCCGTTCTGTTACTGGAACGCCGTACTGGATGAGCCCAGAGGTCATCAGTGGAGAGGGGTACGGCCGGAAGGCAGACGTTTGGTGAGAACAAGTTTTTTGTTTATGAATGAAAAAAAACACATACAAGAAGTGCACACATCTTTATGTAATGTAATTTTTCACCATTAAGATCCAGTCTAAGTCACATTTTACTGTAAACAGTTTTTTTTAAGCAGACATGATTGTGATCCATGCTGCAGAGTCTAAAAAAAGCAACATTCTCTTCATATTAGGAACCTATTTTTAACAAAGAAAGATTTATAAACAAATGTTGAAGTAGGAGAAAAACTATTTGGTTATCTTTATTTCCTTAAGAAGTGCACCGATTCTCAGTCGCTGCTCAGGGATTCCCCCCATAAACTGATTGGACAGTCTCCTGTCAGGTCAGGAAAGCATTATGATTGGCTAAAAATCTCCTCACAAGAGTAAGCTGGGAAAAGTTTCGGTAACACTTTACTTAAAGCATTTATGTATAATGCATTATAACGGGTATTTAAAGGTATAATGCACTAAAATTATTCATAATGTGTGTTTTAATACATTATATCTTTTCATAAATAATTATAACCAAATTTAAAATGCATAGTGTAACAATGAATGGATAAGTTATAATCAGTGTTGGGTAAGTTACTTTCAAAAAGTTATTAATTACAGTTACTATACTGAACAAAATTATAAATGCAACACGTTTGTTTTTGCCCCCATTTTTCATGAGCTGAACTCAAAGATCTAAGACTTTTTATAAGTACAGAAAATGGCCTATTTCTCTCAAATATTGTTCACAAATCTGTCTAAATCTGTGTTAGTGAGCACTTCTCCTTTGCCGAGATAATTCATCCACCTCACAGGTGTGGCATATCAAGATGCTGATTAGACAGCATGATTATTGCACAGGTGTGCCTTAGGCTGGCCACAATAAAAGGCCACTCTAAAATGTGCAGTTTTATCACACAGCACAATGACAACGATGTCGCAAGTTTTGAGGGAGCATGCAATTGGCATGCTGACTGCAGGAATGTCCACCAGAGCTGTTGCCCGTGAATTGAATGTTCATTTCTCTACCATAAGCCGTCTCCAAAGGCTTAGTAACGCGTTACACCCAGCACTGGTTATAATGCACTGTGGTTACAATTATTCATGAGATTGTACAATGCTTTATAAGGTGCATTACAAGGCATAATTAATGCATTCAAACAAATTGTATAATGCATTATACTTAAAAGCTTCAAGTAATGTTACCAAAGGTTTTTTTATTTGTATTAAATGGCCTTTTTATTTTGTAAACAATCAGCTATTCAAAATGCAATTAAAAATGAACAGAAGTGTATTATGTCAAGTGTATTAGTTAAATTTGCTTCTTTGGTATACCATTCGTAAATTTATTCTATAAAAAATTAGCCATATTTGAATAGTGGAATACAGTCAAATGTGTTTTCATATTCAAATCGTTTTGGATCACATAATAAAGCTTGTACATCTTCTTGCAGTCTTAAAGCAAGAACAAAACTGTTTAAAGATCTTTTGGCCATGAAAGTGTTATGATTGGGTGCAAGTTAGCTCGTATGAGTGAGCTGGAAAGTTTCATTTCTTAATCAGGATATTCATTTATTTAGCAATTAAAAATATTTATAAACATCCATAAAACAAAATACGTTTACTTGAAGCAAAATTACAAAACATATTGAGAATATTATAACAATTTAAACAAAAATAAATCAAAATGTAATTTTGAAACATCTGGAAACACCTGGAGAATGTTAAATAAACAATATCATGTAACCTAACGGGTCTTTTTTCTTAAACTGTTGTGTGAACAGGAGTCTAGGCTGCACTGTGGTGGAGATGTTGACAGAAAAGCCCCCGTGGGCTGAATTCGAGGCCATGGCAGCCATATTTAAGATTGCCACTCAGCCCACCAACCCCCAGCTGCCCTCTCACATCTCCGAGCACACTCGGGACTTCCTCCGCTGCATCTTCGTGGAGGCCAAGTACCGGCCGAGTGCAGAGGAGCTGCTCAGACATCCCTTCTCCCAGATCGTGTGCTGAGGTGGCCATCTAGTTGCTTCCACAGGTTAAAACCCCAACTTTTCTTGTTAAAGAGTGATAAACTCTGCTTCAGAGGCCATCTGCAGCACCCAATCCGGGGTGTCGCCTGGATTAGGTCACAAAACTGGTTTATTCTCTATTGGTTTGAAATGTGATGTCTTTGGGACAGCAGGAGGCGCTACAGGACTTTCGTGATGCACATCCTCTTTATTACATAAATAAACAGATTGATGGTGTCACAGGATAAGCAGCTGAAACAAACTTGAGCCACTGAGCTGCTTCAAACCGGACTGTTTCTTACAACAACTGCATGTGCTTTCTAAAGCCAACAGGGTCAATCTCACTGACCGCTGAACGAGTTTTTCAGACATCAAGAAAGTCTCCTAGTAATGAGTGTTTCATACAGTCCACAGAGTTATGAAGTCAGTGTTTTTATGTGCCATTTCCCCTTCCACACAGATTCCCGTGTGCGCCCATTGTCTCTATGACTCCAGGCACTTTGTGTTAAAGCAAAAGTAATAATTGTGTCCCGGTTTGTTCCTGCCTCAGATGAATGAGGGTCACATGCACGTCAGTCTTGAAGGGTTTGCATTCGTGATTAATCGTATATATTGATTAATCTTCATAGAATTGCACTTCCTTGATTTGTAGTTTGTAAGAACTGTTTTAGTCTGTTACAGAAAGCAGCAGCTTCTCGTTTTTTGGCTGAGGTCAGATGCCGAGGGTCAGGGCATGAGGTTATAGTGTTACAGTGCTTGAAGTGTAATACGTAGTTTTGTACCGCAGTAGTGCCTTATAGTGTCCTGTAGAGAGCAGCAGTGCAGTATGTAAAATGTAGCTAATCTATAGTATTCCTATAGTGATGATGAGATGTTTAATTGGGAATCTCGTAAGGCATGTTATCGGTTATTTTGTGTCTGGTGAGATATCGAGAGCACATTAGGTTGTATATTAGTTTTCCATCCAGCCCTGCCAAAGAAAATTTGCTTGGAAAGTGTTGTGCCTTAAGTGTCTTATGGCAGTATATCGGACTCATTTGGATCAGATGCACTTTTGAATATGAATGTTGAATATACCAAATTGTTCATTTGTTACACAGAATGTGAAGCTTTTTTCACTTTTATTTATGTTCCAATGGTCAGCCATTTTTATATATGTATGTGTATAAATCTATTTTTATACAGTGACTCTGAACCGAGTTATGCTTTTAGGAACAACAAATGAGTTAGAAACAAGAATTGTAACAGCAGCTGGTTTTGCGGAGACTACATCATAATTTTACATGTGTTTATTACTGGCTGGAAATTGAGCTCTGGCGATTTATGCTGTGCCCGATCTGTGTAAATCACAAGTCTTCTTTACTCGTGTTTATCGTGTGTCTGTTTCGGTCTGCTTTTCACCCAAGGATATCTGGGAGAATCTCATGCAGACAGGATTTTGATGCAGGTGGTCACAGGAAGTGACTAGTGCCTTGAATCATTCTCAGAAGTGCATGTACACACAGATATTCACATTTGCTGCCACTTAGGAAGGACTTGCACAGATATTTGCCTCTTTTGAATTCAGAGTTGCAGTGTTGGAAATAAAAATAAGAGGTGGAATAGAAAGATTTAGATTTTATGTTAAGAAAATGAAAATGTATTAAGGTTGATGTACACGACCATTCAGAGTTTGGGGTCAGTAAGATTTTTCTGAAATAAAGGTTTATTTAGCAAGGATGCATTATTTGGTCAAAAGTTACAGACAAGATTATTTATAATGTTACAAAAGATTTCTACTTTCTCAATTTTTGTTTTTAACTTTCTATTCATCAAAGAATCTTGTGTCAAGGTTTCCACAAAAATGTTAAGCACCACAACTGCTTTTAACATAATACATTTTTTTGAGCATACAAGCAAATCAGCATATTAAAGGATGATTTCAGAAGGATCATGTGACACTAAAACTTGGAAGTAAATTCCGTTTTGCCATTAAAGTAATTCAAATCAAAAACAGATATTTTTAGGTGGAAATAAATGTACATAACATTACTGTTTTTGGTGTATTTTTGATCAAACGCAGCCTTGGTGAGTTTAAAAACATTTAAAAAAATCTTACTGACCTTACTGATAATTCAGAATTATTCCAAATGCAGGAAGTGTTATTATACTGAAAGTACGTACGTGAGACTAGGCATGTTTATGAGGATCTAAGAAAAGTGTGTGAAAAGGCACTATGCTTTCTTTGGAAATGTATCATGGGGTATTGCTCAAGTGAAAGGGTAGGTGGATGCCAGGGGTGAATTTCCACCCAGCTTGACGACTTTGTTTAGCTCAGGGTTTGAGTGACAGGTGTCCGTCATACGGGCACACCAACACTGACCGCAGGACCGCTTGTCCTTCTTTTATATTGTTTTGAAAGTATTTTGGCCTCCTCAAAAACTGTTGAATGGCTCAAATATGATCTCAAATAGCTGCTAGTTTTTGTTTCGGCAGCTAAGAATCAATATTGTATCAAAGATTGAGAAATGTCTCAGAGAAATGTCAAAGTTAAGTCTAGTTGAGAACCCTGGGATAAGCAAAAGAATACGAGCCAATAGGTTAGATACACAATATATGATTGTTTATGTATCTTGACATGAGACTTGCAGTGCAAAGTCCAGTGTATCAAATATTTTCAAATAAAACAATATGCACAAAACCACATATTTAATGTAAAGTGTGCTTGTTTTTAATCTTGATTATATGGTATAGTTTTCAGTGTCCTCTAATACCGGTTATATGTGTTTGTTCATGATTCTTGCTAACAGTGTGTTTCTCACCATCTGTCTTTGTCTGTTTGGAGTCAGTCTAAGCCAGTCACAGTACTAACTGCTTTTCTCTGTGAATACACACCATTGTGGCATCAAGGAAAGGAGCGACTGAATTTATAGCGCTTCCTCCCCCTCTTCTCTCTGTTCAGTGAAATATAGCGCAAAGTGACACATTATGTTCAGGCAGGAATAAAGAAGTGACTTATGTGTAGTCTAAGATGTACATTATTTCTTCACTGCGTTTCCCCCCGCATTTACTGCAAGCATTCAGCTGTCATTGTTCCCCATGTCTTTTCACCATCTAGAAAGTAAAAGTGTTTTTCTTGTTCATGTTGTTAGACCAGTTGTGACCGAGAAGGAATGCATTGCTTTTGACTTCATGTGATAATCTTGTATTTGTAGTGCACTAATGCTGCAGGCATAGACACCAAATGTGTTCATTAGAATGACCGGTTTGTTCTTTGTATTTCATCATCTGTTTTTTTTCTCATTAAGATTAACAAGATTAACCATGCAGGTAATTTAGCAGGTTAATTGTCATTTTTTTAAATTTCATTTTTAATTGGTCCTTTCAATAGCTTAGTTTTAATAGAATTCAGTTGTCACTGTATAAAATGGTAGCTAGTGTTACGTATACTAGTTTAAAGGGTTACTCCACCCCAAAATGAACATTATGTAATTAATCACTTACCCCCATGTTGTTCCAAACCCGTAAAAAAGCTTAGTTCGTCTTCGGAACATAATTTAAGATATTTTTGGTGCATTCTTACAGCTCTTCGACCCTCCCATAGACAGCAATGTAATTAACACGATCAACGTCCAGAAACATAGCAAGGAGATCTGTAAAATAATCCATGTGACGCCTGGGGTTCAACTGTAATTTTACGAAGCTACAAGAATACTTTTTGTACGCAAAGAAAACAAAAATAATGACTTTATTTAACAATTCGTCTCCTCCGTGTCACCCTAGTGCTATTTTGGAGAGTATACTTATTTTTGTATCTTAATTTGTGTTCCGAAGAGGAGCGAAGCTTTTATGGGTTTGGAACGGCATGGGGGTAAATTATTAATGACAAAGTTTTCATTTTGGGTGAGTAACCCTTTAAGTTTAGTTTTCCAATATATGTAGTTTTAGTTTTAGTGTTTTAGGGCTGCCGAAGTTAATACATAAAACTGATAACATTTCATACTATTTTTCAGGCCTCTATATCTCAAATCTACCAACATTTTCATGTGTAATGTGGGCAGGCTATACGCATATACAATACAAAAAAAATTTATAAAGCTTGTTTTTAGTTTTTTATCATTTATTTGTTTTGTATTAGATTTTTTTTCCCCGGTCTTTCATTTTATTATTGTATTTTTCTTTAGTTTTTCCAAGCACATTTTTAATGAAAATATTGTAATTTAGTTTACCAAAAAGTTTTAAAGGAATAGTTCACCCCAAAAAATACAATTCTGTCATCATTTACTCGCCCTCGTGTCTTTCCAAACCTGTTTAACATCAGAAAGAATATTATACAGGTTTGGAAAGACACGAGGCATTCTTAATAATAACGTATGTTCAACATAAGAAAGAAACTCTTACAGGTTTGGAACAACATGAAGGTGAGTCAATGATTCATTTTTGGGTGAACTATCCCTTGAGTTTAGTTTTGGTTAAGAACTCTTGTTCACAAAACATTTGCCCAACAGCGTTTGAGGCACAACAAATGTCACTTGTCAGCTTCTAAGCGGAGCACCTGGCTGGATTTTTTTGGCGAAATTTGCTTGTGTCCTGGACTTTACTAGTTGTTTTGTTAGCCATGATTGCCACATCTTTTAAATTTGTATTCCTCCAATTCTATTACACACAGTTCGATTCACATTCGGCACACACACATAAACAAGCGTAAACGCTCACAAACGGAGTTTGGCAGATTAGTGCAGTCTCAGAGTCTGGTTGTGGCTTGTCTTGGCTGATGATCAGTCGGTGGAAACAGCATTAGGATTCTGCTGTTCGCTCCTGCTTCATTACACTGGAGACATGAATCCGCTGTTTGACGCCTCTCAAACCTGAGAGAGCGAAACAGAAGAGACTGACTAACTCAAAAAATGAGGAAGATTGGAAGACAGAACAACTGGACATCTCTATGGAAAAGCTTCTTGTACACTAACAGACTTTCCTCTTGAACTTTTCACTTCTCTTGAATGTTTGGTCTCAGACAGACATTCCCTCAGTTACCGGGGCTGAGGCAACCACAGTCACCCCTGCAGATATTTATTAGCGGATCGTAACATTGGCCCTACATGTTAGTCCTGACACTAAACACATCAAACAGCATAAATTACAGCTGGCCTTACAGTGGAAGCACTCTTTCAAAAACATAGTGCGATAAAAGGGTCATTTGTATTCCAGTCGCCCTGCAAGTCCAACCACCCAAATTGATAATTTGAGAGAATCAACATGAGTTTTATCTGATGCCTAGTTTGTTCACAGTTCTATATTATCAGAACAGTTTATTCAGACTTTCTAGTCTGAATATTTCTGATATGTGTTTTTTGTAACTAGTTTAGGGACCAATTCTGACAATTAACTAACTTGTTGCTTATTAGCATTAATACTACTCGTATATTGGCTGTTTATTAATACTTATAAAGCACATATTACTGCCTTATACTGCATGATCAAATTTCAGATCCCTTAAACCTACATTATACCTAAATTTTGACAACTATATTACTACACTCTTAAAAATAAAGGTTCCAAAAGGTGTTTTTGCAGTGATGCCATTGAAGAACCATTTTTGGTTCCCAAAAGAACCTTTCAGTGAACAGTTCCAAAAATAACCATTTTGAAGAACATTTAAAAAATCTAAAGAATCGTTTCTGCATTTGAAAGGTTCCATGGTGTTCTTCATAGAAAATTGATGCCAATAAAGAACCTTTTTGTAAGAGTGAACTGTTAATAAGCAGTAAATCAGGAGTTTACGGAGGCAAAAGTATTAGTTAATAGTTGAGAATTGGTGCCCTAACTAAAGTGTGACTGTTTTTTATTACTGAATTTTTGTTTCACACACCTGAAGCAATATGTTTATTGCTTTTATTTTACATCTCCGCAGTAAAAAAATAAGCAACACATTAAGAGGAAATCATTCATGCAGACAAATATATATTTTATATTTTTTGAGTTTTTTTAATTGCCTGTACTTATTACATTTTCTTTATAGACTGATTAGTGTTTCCATTTTAAATTTGCTGATCAATAACTGACAGATGATTCTTCATGCATAACCAGACTGGACCGAGAGCTGTTCAGCCGCACAAGTCTTGATCGCAGCAGTGGATGTTATTCCCAGGTGTGCAGGACGCCTCACATGTGCGGGACAAAGAATGTGCTGGAAAAAGACATTCGTATTTTAAATACATCCTTTACATGTATATAATTATATATACACACACACACACACACACACAAAGGTACAAAAGCTGTCAGCATCAGGACCAGAACGCAGACCAGAGCCTTCATGATTTCAGCTTTAGCAAACTCTTTTTGAAGCAATACACAGGGTGTTCGTCAGTGTCTGGAAAGCTGCAAGAGTGTCTTCGGTTATATAGTCTGATGGCAAAAGTGAAACAGGTTATGGTGAGAGTATGGCATGATGGCTATGTTGCAGTGCAGGTTGGATAAATTAAATACCTTCGGGCTAAATAATGTTATTGGCTACAAATTACAGTTAAATAGGTATTTTATGTAAGTATTTTTAAACAAAATAAAAAAAAGATAAATAAATGAGAAACACCCTTGAAAATACCCTTGAAAACTCGTCTAAAATAATTAAATAACTGCTATTTGCAGCATTTTATTGCCGCAGCAGAGACACAAGAAAATGTCCGGAGGTGTTTTTTGTTCTGAAAAATTCAATAGAAACTCAATAGATGTCTTTTCCTTTGTGGCCAGATTCAGGACCTGTCAGATGAAATATGTTCCACATACTGTATGTGCAGTATTTGCCTGGGGAAAAATTACGAAATGTATGAGTCTTAAGCCCTGCAGAAAAAGATGACATTTGATCTATCAAGATGTGTTCGGAATTTAAGCTGTAGCTTGAGCAGAACATATTTCCAATCCAACATCACTGATATTTGCATATACAGTATATTGTACTTCTACAGTTGGCTAAAATACATTTTCATTAACTTTTGTAGGTGTACATTATTTGATGTTTAGAAGATTCAATGTTAAAATTATAACACTCTTACCAACTTCAACTGTCAGCAGATTTGGAACAGATCATAAATATATGCTAAATGCTCACGTTCAGAAATGTTGAGAGTAAACTGGTTTGGCTTGCTATGAAAAAAGAAATATGTAGTTACATTTCTACAAATGTAATGTAGAATGATATGACGTTTCTTTGTCCTTGAAGTTATTTTATATAAATATTTTATATATTTATATTATACTTTTAGTAACACTTTATTTTAAGGACCAATTCTCACTATTACATTTACATTTATGCATTTAGCAGACGCTTTTATCCAAAGCGACTTACAGTGCATTCAGGTTATACATGTATTGTCAGTATGTGTGTTCCTGGGAATTGAACCCACACGCTTTGCGCTGCTAATGCAATACTCTACCACTGAGCCACAGGAACACTATTAACTAGTTGCTTATTATTAGCATGCATATTACTAACATACTGGCTATTAGTACTTATAAAGCACATATTATAACCCTTATTCAAAACCCTTTAATTCTACCCCATACCTAAACTTAATAACTACCTTACTAACTATTACTAAGCAGCAAACCAGGTGTTTATTGAGTCAAAAGCTGTAGTTATTAGTTTGTAGTGAGAATTGGTCCCCAAACTAAAGAGTGATCGAAAGATCATGTGACACTGAAGACTGGAGTAATGGCTGCTGAAAATTCAGCTTTGTCATCACAGGAAAAAACTACATTTCAAACCTAATATAACAGTTATTTAAATTGTAATAATATTCCACAATATTTACTGTATTTTAAATAAAATGAGTGCAGCCTTAGCATTCGAGTGAGCATCTTTCAAAATAAAACAATCGTACTGATACTGACTTTTGTAATGTAGTATACATAAAACAGCATACTTCCTTACATATAATGCTAGATATAATAATGTAATGATTTCTAAATATATGTTCACTTGGCAAAAGTTGTTCACAATTCCATAAATGAATGGGTGGCACAGTTGAACCACTGATACATCTTATCCAACTCTTCTCTGTGAATTTATGCCCCATAATTAACTTCTAATATCTTCCCCACTTTTCCTAATCAACCATTCATCACAGCCTGCATTCCCACTGGATTTGACCGTCCATCCATCCATCCATCCATCCATCCATCCATCCATCATCCATCCAGTGCTGGCTGCTGATGAGCTCATCTCCTTCGAATCGGATTGGTGGGTGTTATTTTCTGTCTGGCTGTGAGTCTAATGCCCCAGTGTCTCTCTGGTCTTGATACACTCCTCTACTACTATGTAGACTGCTGATGGGGCATGAGCCAAACCATTTATCAAAACCATCTGTCCTTTATCTCTTGCATTTCAGAAATGTTTAGTATAAAATAATATAATATATTATACTCATTTTATAAATGTATTATCAAAAGGTCTACGCTACACTTCCATACACATCTGTCACGTAAGCTTTTCAAGGCAAGGTTTTCAGTAAATATTGACTCTGATTTCTTTGAGTTTCAAAGTCATTGTATGACGACTTGGAATACAGCAGATGAGGCATATTGTCTACTTTCATGATGCTGTGTTTAGTATTATTTATGTAAAATTATTGTATTTATTAATCATTTGAAATAGCTTTTTTTAGCTTTAGACATTTTATGCAATATTTGTTAGCTTAAATTTCTAAAATTCTTAAATTGTTCTATTTTGCTTAAATTCATTTTTATTTCAGTTTTAGTTGTAGTTGTTTTATGTACATTATATATATATATATATATATATAATCTTATTTCAATTTACAAGAATGATTTTTAATATTTTATTTAACAACACTGACTTTGAGTGCTTTTTTTAGCTTTCATTTACATTTTATGGCCGAGAGCAGCTCAGGCATTTTTCAAACTACCTTCTTTTGTGTGTCATGAGGGTGAGTAAAAGACTTAAATTTCATTTTGAGTGAACTATTTCTTTATACAACTCGCACTGGTTAGCTACTAAAGTTAAATGAGTCAAATCTTCTGGTTACTTGATTTTTCTGGTAAACAGATATGAATCAGCGGTGCTGAAAAGTGTGTGTGATGTTCCCAGATCAGCACAAAAGAGAGCGGCAGACTCCTTTTATAACAGAGTTACGTAATCACCCCAGTGTTCCGTGACATCATTAAAATCCCTCTTGGAACGACAGGAAAAACTCTGACCGAGTAGCAGAGGAACTCCAAATGAACTCAGAAAAGGTACAAAGCAGCACTTTTTATGGGGTGAGACAGAACCGTCAGATATCAGTGCCATTACAGTCTGTCTCTGTGTGTGTGTGTTCCAGCAGTGGCATGAATAGGATTTTCTTTGACTGACTGTGTGCACCCCACACCAGAGACACTGACAGAATAGAGTGAAAAGAGGCAGTCAGGAGACTGGGTGGACAAGCACACACAATTCTGGGCTAACATACACACCACCTGGCCTTTGCCCTCCCCATTGGACCCCCTCTCTCCCCCGCCTTCTCTATAAAAACCCGAAGTTCACCCACACTCTATCTCATTTTCCTCTGGCATGGAGCCCCAGCGAGCTTTCTCATCCTACCGAAAGCGTTTCGGGACATCGGGCGGCTCCCCGTCCATGGGGGTCACCAGCCGCCTCAGCACGGGCCGCCTGTCCCTCCACAGCAGCCCGCGCCACCTGACCTCCAGCCCCATCACCCTGTCCACCTCGCGCCTGTCCCTGGGCGGGGAGCGGCTGGACTTCTCTGCGGACTCCCTGCTGAAGGCCCAGTACCGGGAGACGCGCACAAATGAGAAAGTGGAGATGATGGGGCTAAATGACCGCTTCGCCAGCTACATCGAGAAAGTGCGCTTCCTGGAGCAACAGAACAAGATGCTGGTGGTGGAACTGAACCAGCTGAGAGGGAAGGAGCCCAGCCGTCTGGGGGACATCTACCAGGAGGAGCTGAGGGAGCTCCGCAGGCAGGAGGTGGAGGCAGACGATGGAAAGAGCTCCGCGCAGAGAAGAGAGGAGACTGGAGATTGAAAGAGACAACCTGGCCTCAGACTGGCCACTCTTAAACAGAGGTAAGGACAGATGTGTTGTGCCCGTTTAAAGTGCCCTCCCAGAGTTTTGAGCCTGGTGGATATTGAATGGAATTTTCAATAAAATAAATTAAATACAAATAATAATAATAAAATAAAAATGAATAAACAAAAATTATAATTAATAAAATATAAAATAATATATAATTGTATCTTGCACCTTGTTTGTCTAAAACATGTTTCCGACTAGGGTTCAGGTTATATAGTATATTAGATAATATATAAATATTCAACCAAATATAAAAATCATCAAATTATCAAATTTATGTTTTTCACAAATTGTTTGAATGTATCTGGCAGATCTTTAATTATAAGGATGGATGGATGATGGATGGATAGATAGAGATAGGATAGATATTTTAAAATAGATACATCTATTTTATAATTAAATTAAATTAAAAAAAATAAAAATAAACATGATACAAATGCATATACTATTGAAAAAAATATTTTATATTGTTTTTATTTTAGTCTGCACAAGAAGAATACAGAGCAAGACTGTGTGATTTAATTTGCAATCAAATAAATAGTTTTTTAATTCAAAATTGTATAAACGTTGATCTTTAGAGTAACTTCTGTTGACAATACATTTACATTGATACAATTGGCAGACACGTCTATTTAAAGTGACTTGCACTGCATTCAAGCCTGTGAGATCATTTATCAGTTCACTTTCAAAAATAAAAATAAACCCAGTGAGAAATGGGTAAAAAGAGTCTCTTAAGAACTGCAACACCTTCACCATTTTTCCACATAAGTATTGTCTCAACTTCAATGTTACCATGTGAATATATAGCAGCCCAACGCTGATTTCAATGAGAGGCTCTCCATTTCTTACTCTCATTCGACCCCACGCTGCCTATCTTTTCATTCGCTGAGTGGTATGGGGGCAGGGAGGGGCACAATACCTCGTACAGCTTCCACAAAGACTGAACACTTCCAGTTCAGATGTCCTGTTGTTAGAGAAGAACCACATTTTAACCCAATTCCAAACCTTCATACCTTCCATACTGGAATCGGTAGCAACCGGTGTGTTTCCAATACCAGATCATTCAGAGACCAAATCTGATTCAAGATTCAAAGCGAAATGTTCATTAGAATCTCTTAAAACAAAACTGACAGGAAAATGCTTTTTTCTTCCAATCACTAAACTTTATTGTATTTAATGCAATTCTCAATTTAATATCTATTGAAACATTAGTAAAATTTATATGAAATAAAACTGAAATCAGAAACCATGGTAACCAAGTCGGTTAAAAGGAAAGTTGCATTAGGACTAAGTTGTGCATTCAAATTCAAAGTGATTATTTTTGATGTACATGCATTACCTTTATTTGCATGCTCGAACTAGACACTGTTGGTTTGGAATTGTTGGGGATATTGATGTATGTTAGGTGTAGCTGCTCAGTTTAGAAGGGTGTGTATGAAAGGCAGCGCATCTACTCCACCCCGTGGGAAAGAGTGGTAGCTGCAGTGTGTGAGCAGTTAATGGTGCATGAGTGATCTATTGAACCCTGTCCAGCCCCCTGCTGCAGGTCTCACCACATCATATAGGTCACTGTGAGCCTTTCATTACAACTGTCAAAACTGATTTATCATAAGAAACTCTTTAGAATACACTTTGAGGGTAGGGGAAATTCTCAGATCTCAGAACATAATATGTATTATATTTTGACTTTATGGGGATTCTAAGACCGTTATATATTAAATGTCCTACTTATAGGCTATGTATACATATTTATGCATTTAGCAGACACTTTTTATCCAAAGCGGCTTTTCAGGCTATATATTTTTGTCAATGTGTGTTTTCTGGGAATTGAACCCATTACCTTTTGCACTGCTAACGCAATGCTCTACCACTGAGCCACAGGAACATATGAGTCTCTTATGCTGCATTTATTTAATAAAAAAAAACGTTAAAAGTAAAATCAGTACTTTGAAATATACAATTTAAAAATGTAAGATGTTATTACATTTTAAAATGCAATTTATTCCTCTCATGACAAGGCTGAATTTTCAGCATCATTACGCCAGTCTTCAGTGTCACATGATCCTTCAGACTAGGGGTGCGGAGGAGTGGAACATTTCTAGTCAAATTTAGGAAGCTTTCCAAAAAATCCTGGAAAGTTTGATTTCTGGAATGTTTCCGAAATTTACTGGAAATGTTTTATCTCTTTGCAACTCGATTCAGAAATAATTATAATATGCTGATTTGATGCTCAAGAAACATTTCTTATCAATGTTGAAAACAGTTGTGCTGCGTAAGATTCTTGTGGAAACAGTGATAAGTTGTTTAACAGGACTCTTTGATGAAAAGAAACTTCAAAAGAACAGTATTTATTTACAACATAATTAATTTGTAACAATGTAATTTTTAATTCCCAACAATTTGCTGGGAAGGTGTGTTTTTTTTCTCTTAAATGATTGCTTCAAAAAAAAAAAATATATTATATATAAGTTTATATTCCTATATATATTTTCAAGAGGGCAAATACTCTGGGAGTTCTTTGGGTCCCGCAAATCTTGAATATGTGGACAACTATTGGTTGTAGAAATTAGGGTAGAGCCCTTTTTTTTTTTAGATATGTTTTCTTATCTGTCCTCCAGACTTCAAGATGAAACTGCCCTACGGAAAGAAGCAGAGAACAACCTCAGCACCTTCAGACAAGTAAGAACCACTCCATTCCCGTCTCATTCACGGATCATAAATAAGTTATAATATTTCTGTCATGAATTTCACTTTTGATTCCAGGATCTGGATGAAGCAGCTCTGAACCGCGTCCAGCTGGAGAGGAAGATTGATGCTCTGCAGGATGAAATCAATTTCCTGAAGAAGGTCCACGAGGAGGTGTGTTATCTCTCCCACTCTCTCCACACTATACCTCCATCTGTTAACTTTATCCCTGTCTCCTTTCATTTTACTCCAACTGGCATATCTGTCTTAAATCTGTTCATTTAACCTGGCTATTTGTAGCTATATCAGATTCTGATGGGCCCGATTCTAAGAATACTCTCAGAGCTCCTAATTTAGCTTAAACATTTCTACATAGGAGTCTTAGCTTAAGAGTGATTCAGGACCAATCTAAGAGCAACTCTGAGCGAGGAAAAGACAAAAACGTTTATCTCAGTGAGGAGGCGGGCCTGACCCCGTTGCTAGGAATGACAGTCTTTTGAAGACTGTGATTGGTTGGTTGTCCAAGAAGGAAATAAAAGAGCACTTTTAGGGTCTATTATAAGCCCTCACTTTGAAATTACATGCGTAATTTTTCCTGTTTTACCATACTCTCTCTCACACACAGACACACACATTATATTTGTATATATATTATTTATTTTTTATTTACCATGCTGTCGTATTAAAAAAAAATTAAGAAATGAACAGCGACATGCTGTCTAAAGTGCTATAAATGTTTGTGTGATCACTTTGCTTAATGAAGGTTGTGACAGATCCAAATCATCACTGCTGCATAGTTTTTCCAGTTGCCAAATATGTTAATGTAGAAATTACGTCCATTTATGGCGCTATGGCATTTCTGCACGGTGTCGGAGATGTTAGTGTGTCTCAAATCAGATCGGTCACAAACATGATCTAATGTGTGGCTTCTTATTAACTCACTGTCATGCATTGTGTGCAACACATTTTTTCTTCCTCTTCGTGTTTCGTCCATTTTCTCCCCTGCTAAAGAAACTCTTAAGCCTCTTAAAAGTCCTCATTCGTACTCCTAACAATTTTGGACATTTAGACCTCTTTTAAGGGTTAAGATGCTTTCTCAATTACTTTTTTCTTTACTAGGATCTTATCTTTAATTTTAAGAGGAAACACCCACATTTCTAAGAATTTTCTTTGAATTTTGTTACTAGGAGCAACTCTTAGCACTAAGATTGTTCATGAATACGGGCCCTGATGAGATCAGACACTATTATATTCACCTGTAAACTTCTCTCACTCCTTCACCCTTCTTCCTTACTCGGTGTAGGAGATGAGGGAGCTTCATGAGCAGCTGATGGCCCAACAGGTTCATGTAGATGAGGATGTGTCTAAGCCAGACTTGACCACTGCCCTGAAGGAGATCAGAGCTCAGTTTGAGACCATGGCCACCTCCAATATACAGGAGACTGAGGAGTGGTATCGCTCAAAGGTTACATGAAACACACAACACACACACACACACACACCACACACACACATACACACACACATGTGCAATCTCATTTTCTCTATTAGAAGATTTTAAGTGCGGATTGTAATTGTAATATAATGTTATATAATAAAATGTTTCTACACCTTTTTTAATAATAAATAAATACAATAGTTATGATTTATTCTTTAGTTTGTTGATCTGAATGATGCAGCCAACCGTTAATGCAGAGGCTCTGAGGACAAGCTAAGCATGAGGCCAACGAGTATCGTCGACAAACCAGGGCCTGACCTGTGACCTGGAATCTCTTCGATTGGAATCTGGAAAGTATGCACCAAACTTTATTCAGAACAACAATGACAAGTTCAGCCATGAATGTGAGCGAAGTACTTGACAGCAAAGTCATCATCTCTCAAATCATTTCTATCTTCTCATCTGTCTTTAAGAACGGTCCCTGGAGTGTCAGCTGCGAGAGGTAGAGGAGCGTTTCGCCATAGAGTCGGCCGGTTACCAGGACACTGTGGTCCATCTGGAGATTGAGATCCAGAAGCTGAAGGGGGATATGGCCAGACACTTGCAGGAGTACCAGGATCTGCTCAATGTAAAACTGGCTCTGGATATTGAAATTGCCACCTACAGGAAGCTGCTCGAAGGAGAAGAAAGCAGGTGACGAGAGGAGAGTAATGGCATCGGCCACAATAATTAGAGGTAATAAATTCAAACATGATTAAACAAATATCTTCCACCTCTTCTAGAATCACTGTTCCAGTGCAGAACTTCACCAACTTACAGTTTAGAGGTGAGTGATTCATCATCCATAATCCTGCTTGAATGAAATGCCTTTGTTTAATCATTTGTGTGTGTGTCTGTGTTTTGGTAGACACCAGCTTTGACACTAAGCTGACTCCTGAGGCGCATGTGAAGAGGAGCATAGTTGTGCGAACCGTTGAGACTCGTGATGGAGAGGTAAACACTTGGAGGCGCAAAAAATTGGACACCCAGTTTACATGAATACACATCTACTTCATCACCAGCTGATGACAACATTTTCTTTTCCAACAATTTCACAAAATAATTAAATGAACAATTCCTTCATTCATTTTATTAATTGATTCATTCTTTCATATATTGCATTAAAGCAGAAATGTCCACAATTTTGGCCAATCATCAACTTGATTGAGGACCATGGGCCAAAAGGAAATTGCTGGCATTATAATCTAAAACTGTTATTAGTAACACTATTAATATAAAAAAAAATAAAATACACAAATCATAATCTAAAAAATAATAAATAAACATATAATTAAAATTAACTAATTAAAATGATCAAAAAAATTCAAAATACAATATTTAATATAATTCATATTATAAATGGATCCTTCATTAAGGACTTAGTTAACGGTCAGTTAATGACAAATATAAAATAGTAATTTAATAACTTCAGTTTGGCACTCGACGGAGGCAGTCGTTGATTTCACTCTCCGCCTCCTTTTTTTTCCTCCATGTTGCTTCTTCTGTCTAGTCTCAACCTCATCTAATGAAGAGTCTCTCTGCACGGCTCTCAAAAACTAGAAAAATTAAGGATTTGATCAAATGGTCTCTACAGCCGGGCTGAGGCGATTGATACCATCTTCTCAACGAGAAGTCTGGGTTCTGGGGGAAACCTGTTGTCCTTACGGGACGTTCGCGCCGGTATACGAGGGATGCATGGGAGAAGTGGCAAATCGTGTGTCTGGCGGCTCTTTCCGTTGAGGAAGCTGAGGATATCTACCTTTTCGGCACCATGATAACAGGTATTCTGTGATTGGAAATAGGCTTTGACCTGGGTTATCGAAAAATTTGAAGACGGGAAAGCTGTCCAAAGTCTCACAAGGATGCCCGTTTGATTGAAGCTGTGGGAAGAGGCAGTCAGCAATGAGACTGAGACTATTAACCGCAATATGGATGCCAACATGCTGAAAACTGACGGCTTTGAAAAGGAAACTTGATGATTCAGAGATCAGAATGGACAAAGAGATGAGATGTGGAAGTATGCAGCTTTCGCCCCAAAAGTCACAACATTCAATCTTATCTTTTCTGGCTCCCGTACCGGCGCCTTGGCTAAGGCCGTCTGGATAACTAACCTGAGAGAGCGATGCAGTGGGACTCTCTTGCTCCCTTCCCGATTACAGACATTAACCCCCTCCCCCATTTCAATGCCTCTGAACGCTTTGTACCGCCACTAGGGCGAGAGGTCTGCGACCGGCGCCGCAAATGGCACTGGACCGGATGGCTGCTTGCCAGAGCTGGATAAGTTTCCACTGTTGCAAGTATGTGTTTTTATGGTATATGTGCTTTGTGCTGAGGTGTTTTTTTTTGTTTGTTTTTTTCCTGTTCTCAGACTGTACTCCAAATGGAGCATAGTATGGGGTTTAATTTTTTTTTTTCTCATCTCTCCCTCATGTTAAAAGCTGTATTTTTTCTTAATACCTGTCTTCCTGTTATGTCCTACCCGTTGTCAAATGTATGTTGTGTATGTTTGGACAGGTTTGATGGCTAATTTCGCGGGTTACTTGTACTAGTGAAAATAAGGGCTACTACTACTACTAATACTACTAACTACTAAATATTAATTGTTTGTTCATAATATAAAAACATTAAACTTTAAATTGTAATATTATATTTATATGTTGAAATGAACATTAACTAAGATTAATACATGGTCTAGAAGTATTTTTTGTTAGTTCACGTTAAAGGGATTGTTCACCCAAAAATGAAAGTTCTGTCATTACTCGGATTTCATCAAAAATGTCTTAATTTGTGTTCCAAAGTTGAACAAAGGTCTTATGGGTTTCGAACGACATGAGGTTGAGTAATTCATGACAGAATTTTCTGGGTACAAAACTGTCCCTTTAACGACCGCAGTTAACTAATACTAATACATTTTGTAAAGTGTTACCATTTGTTTTCAACCAATTTTATCTAGATTCTCTAGATTTCAATGAAAACCCAGCTGATGAAATGAAAGGTCATTAACTGATTTATACTTAAATCAGCCAACTGTAGCCTTGGGCATTTCTGCATTACAGATTTGTATATATATATTTATTTAGTTCATTGTTTTCTGTTTCAACTAAAACTAACCTATGCAATCTCTCTTTCAAAGATCATTAAGGAGTCCACCACGGAGAGGAAGGATCTGCCGTAATCAGTCTCAGACACTGGATTGGATGCAACTGAAGAGTTCATCACTAACGCTTCTGGATGCTGTGATCAAATATGTGTTTTCTTGCCAACTTTCCCTACTTATTCTCTCCTAGTTTATATAGTTCCTGGGAACTATATTCAGTTATATTAGCCACTATAAGCAATAAGCAACTGCGTTTTGATCTCTTTCTGTCCCTGGGATTCTCTCTTTATCTTTTTTTATTTGTGGCAAAGAGTCTTTGCATGATATTAGACTAGTTTATCGTCGATTGTGCCATAAAAAGTCATGGTTGGACAGATGAAAGTAGAAAGTATAGAACAAGATGTAGCTAGTGGTCAGACCGGGTGCACGGGAATATAGTATTTTGTCAAGCACAAACTGTAGAGAATACATTCTGAAATGTAGTGTAGTCTTTATGTACTAGATGAAGGAGAGCGGGATTGAAAGTTTTGAATCTAAATGGTCAGTATTAATGCAAGGTAGAAGGTATTTTTTTGAGCATACAAGCGAATCAGCATATGATTTCAGAAGGATCGTGTGATACTAAAACTTGCCATTAAAGTAATTCAAATCAAAAACAGATTTTTAGGTGAAAATAAATGTACATAACATTGCTGTTTTTGGTGTATTTTTGATCAAATGCAGCCTTGGTGAGTTTAAAAACATTTAAAACAATCTTACTGACCTTACTGATAATTCTGAAAGTACGTACGTGAGACTAGGCATGTTTATGAGGATAAGAAAAGTGTGTGAAAAGGCACTATGCTTTCTTTGGAAATGTATCATGGGGTATTGCGCAAGTGAAAGGGTAGGTGGATGCCAGGGGTGAATTTCCACCCAGCTTGACGACTTTGTTTAGCTCAGGGTTTGAGTGACAGGTGTCCGTCATACGGGCACACCAACACTTGACCGCAGGGCCGCTTGTCCTTCTTTAATATTGTTTTGAAAGTATTTTGGCCTCCTCAAAAACTGTTGAATGGCTCAAATATGATCTCAAATAGCTGCTAGTTTTTGTTTCGGCAGCTGAGAATCAGTATTGTATCAAAGATTGAGATTTTAATCAAAGATTTTAATCTTGATTATATGGTCATAGTTTTCATGTTCCTCTAATACCGGTTATATGTGTTTGTTCATGATTCTTGCTAACAGTGTGTTTCTCACCATCTGTCTTTGTCTGTTTGGAGTCAGTCTAAGCCAGTCACAGTACTAACTGCTTTTCTCTGTGAATACACACCATTGTGGCATCAAGGAAAGGAGCGACTGAATTTATAGCGCTTCCTCCCCGTCTTCTCTCTGTTCAGTGAAATATAGCGCAAAGTGAAACATTATGTTCAGGCAGGAATAAAGAAGTGACTTATGTGTAGTCTAAGATGTACATTATTTCTTCACTGCGTTCCCCCCCCCAGCATTTACTGCAAGCATTCAGGTGTCATTGTTCACCATCTAGAAAGTAAAGTGTTTTTCTTGTTCATGTTGTGACCGAGAAGGAATGCATTGCTTTTGAATTTGTACTTGTATAATCTTGTATTTGTAGTGCACTAATGCTGCAGGCATAGACACCAAAGGTGTTCATTAGAATGACTGGTTTGTTCTTTGTATTTCATCATCTGTTTTTTTTTTCTCATTAACAAGATTAACCATGCAGGTAATTTAGCAGGTTAATAGTCATTTTTTTAAATTACATTTTTAATTTGTCGTTTCAATAGCTTAGTTTTAATAGAATTCATTTGTCACTGTATAAAATGGTAGCTAGTGTTACGTATACTAGTTTAAAGGGTTACTCCACCCCAAAATGAACATATGGGTTTGGAACGACATGGGGTAAATTATTAATGACAAAGTTTTCATTTTGGGTGAGTAACCCTTTAAGTTTAGTTTTCCAATATATGTAGTTTTAGTTTGAGTATTTTAGGGCTGCCGAAGTTAATACATAATACTGATAACATTTATAATATTTTTCAGGCCTCTATATCTCAAATCTACCAAAATTGTCATGTGTAATGTGGGCAGGCTATAAACATATACAATACAAAAAAAATATTTATAAAGCTTGTTTTTAGTTTTTTATCATTTATTTGTTTTGTATTAGATTTTTTTCCCGGTCTTTCATTTTATAATTGTATTTTTCTTTAGTTTTTCCAAGCACATTTTTTATGAAAATATTATCATTTAGTTTACCAAAAAGTTTTAAAGGAATAGTTCACCCTCTGTCATCATTTACTCGCCCTCGTGTCTTTCCAAACCTGTTTAACTTCAGAAAGAGTATTATACAGGTTTGGAAAGACACGAGGCGTTCTTAAAAATATTTTATGTTCAACATAAGAAAGAAACTCTTACAGGTTTGGAACAACATGAAGGTGAGTCAGTGATTCATTTTTGGGTGAACTATCCCTTGAGTTTAGTTTTGGTTAAGAACTCTTGTTCACAAAACATTTGCCCAACAGCATTTGAAGCACAACAAATGTCACTTGTCCGCTTCTAAGCGGAGCACCTGGCTGGATTTTTTTTGGGGAAATTTGCTTGTGTCCTGGACTTTACTAGTTGTTTTGTTAGCCATGATTGCCACATCTTTTAAATTTGTATTCCTCCAATTCTATTACACACAGTTCGATTCACATCGGCACACACACATAAACAAGCGTAAAACGCTCACAAACGGAGTTGGCAGATTAGTGCAGTCTCAGAGTCTGGTTGTGGCTTGTCTTGGCTGATGATCAGTCGGTGGGATAACAGCATTAGGATTCTGCTGTTCGCTCCTGCTTCATTACACTGGAGACATGAATCCGCTGTTTGACGCCTCTCAAACCTGAGAGAGCGAAACAAAGCACGCCGATAAACAGAAGAGACTGACTAACTCAAAAAATGAGGAAGATTGGAAGACAGAACAACTGGACATCTCTATGGAAAAGCTTCTCGTACACTAACAGACTTTCCTCTTGAACTTTTCATCTCTCTTGAATGTTTGGTCTCAGACAGACATTCCCTCAGTTACCGGGGCTGAGGCAACCACAGTCACCCCTGCAGATATTTATTAGCGGATCGTAAGATTGGCCCTACATGTTAGTCCTGACACTAAACACATCAAACAGCATAAATTACAGCTGGCCTTACAGTGGAAGCACTCTTTCAAAAACACTGTGCGATAAAAGGGTCATTTGTATTCTAGTCGCCCTGCAAGTCCAACCACCCAAATTGATAATTTAAGTGAGAAATGAGAATCAACATGAGTTTTATCTGATGCCTAGTTTGTTCACAGTTCTATATCATCAGAACAGTTTATTCAGACTTTCTAGTCTGAATATTTCTGATGTGTTTTTTGTAACTAGTTTTGGGACAGTTCTGAGAATTAACTAACTAGTTGCTTATTAGCATTA